>OY754339.1:1585000-2185000 GCA_963573305.1 Pyrrhosoma nymphula | reverse complement strand
ACTGTCTTTCACGTTTATTCATTTTCATTAGAGTAATCTACCGGTTAGAGATAGGTTATGATGAAAGTCAGAGAATATCCAACGGACTCTTACACGTACCGTGCCCTTTCTACCTCTATCCGGAGAAACGATTTTCAGAATAGCCCCCCAGGGGTCATTGGAACGCACAAGTCCTTCCACCACGTCAAGGTCGTAGTTCATGGAAGAGTTTCACGTACATTTATAAATTATGTAATTGTCTGCGTAGGAGCTCGTTCATACGAAAGCTAGGTGGTAGAATCAGAAGAAATTGTTCTATTTATTGGAGCTTCGTGTAATTGTATTTTGTGGCAGAACTTACACAAATTTAAATTACATTTTGGGGCAGAAACGGTGCAGATGTGGGACAAAAATGCAAAATTTGAAGCTATTACGACTAAAGTTAATTTAAAAGGGCTTGACATTTAAAATTTAATGCAGAGAAATCGGTTGTTTAGTATTAACTCTTATGGATAGGTAAAAAGTGAAAATCGGATGTCGTTCAACTTTTTCGAGAAACTTAGAAATTTTGTATCAGTTTACAGTCTGTACTGACCTATATATTTTCTGCCACTGCCATTGGTCCTTTGGAAGGGCTAAATTGCCCATTTTTATTCAATATGCCTCCAGATGTGATTTCAGAGGTTTGTACTTCCCATTAGTTGCTCTCTAGTAAAGCAGGCCTTAAGATCCTTAGATAACATAGAGAAATATTTTTTTCCAAACATAAGATTTATACATCTGAAGCTTATCTAAGGAAGTTTGAGCTAACAAAATATATTATACGTTCCTTAAAGATTCTGGCACATCTCCATCCTGGACCTATTTATGCTGTTATTCAGGTGCATTCTTTAACAAATTCCAAGGTAGACTTGCATGGCTGACTTAGACAAAATAATTGAATTAGTATATCTCTTGAGGCATACTTGCCATGCAGCAAATTTTCTCTAAATGTTGCTCTTTCTGATGGTGTTGATTTGGGAGAGAAATATAGACATTTGGCTGCTACATAACGTGATTGCATTACCTATAATCTATTCCCTCATTCCTCTCTGTGTGTAAAATTTGTTACATGTTACATTTGCCTCTTTATAGCTCATATATTTGAGCTAACAAGATACAATATATGTTTCAATGAACAGATTCTGTAGCAGTTGCTTGACTCACTTGTGAAAATGTCCTCCCTCCATTCAGAAGATGCTCAAAGATTGAGATTAGCATTTTTGCCTTTAAAAAATCAATACAAGTGTTGTGACTTAATCATATTTTGAAGTGCTTGCCTAGCCTTGGAAAAATGAGCTCCTTTCCCACCCTCTCTATCTCTCACATAGTTGCATTGAAGACCAAATCTCCCGAACTGAACTCAACCTGATTTAGCTCACAAAGTAAATGCCCAAATTTGAACAGCTTGTTACCACATTTCAGGCATCCTACAAATTAATAATATGCCAAAATAATCTTATGAATTTGTTGGATAAGATTTTAAACCAATATTTAATAACAAAGCTTTTACATGCTGTGGAAAAGTGATGAGAGTTTTGTTATTGAAGTTGGAAATTCATCTCTATTATTTAGTCACACCTGTCATGTGAATTTAATTTTTCATTGATATGGTTGCTGTACTTTAAACCAATCTCCCTTGAAATATTTTTGGTGGTAATCTATTGGCTACCTACTCCTCTCTTAATTGTAGCTAATTCTGAATTTTATGGCAATCAGTATTGCCTAGGAAGTCACCAGAGAAATAGGAAAGGGTAGAGAATAGAGAAAAGGTAACTCTGGAGGATGAATCCATTGCTTTTCCAATGGGATCCGTATAAAGTGTGGTCTCCTACAACTGTGAGAGCAGAATCGAGGTCATAGATATGTTTTAGTTTTGAATCAATCTTTCTCATGACCTGAAGCCTATCAGATTATCGTCATCATATTTTAGCTACCTTTAAACCCTCCAGTAAATTGAGCCAACTTAATATTCTTATAAACAATCAAATGTCTTCCTACTCATTATGTATGATCATGAAACGATGACAAATTTGCAGGATATGGGGACTAGCCATGGTATAACCTTTTACGGAGTCATCCCCAAGTGCACATTAGTGCAATAATTTGCAGAGGAAAAATCATTCGCCTTGACCGGGATTGGAATCCAGATCCCTTGATTTGGCACAGAGTGCTTTAGCCAGTTAAGCTGCCGAGATGTTCTCCTCCAAAAATGCACAGGGGAGAAGAGTGCCTTGGTAGCTTATAAAGCACTCGGTGTGAAATCGATGGATCCAGGGTCCAATCCTGGTCAAGAGGAATGATTTTTCCTCTGTGGAATATCACACTAGTGAAATGATGGCTTAATTGCATGGTCACAAATTTTTTGGTCTGCATTGCACAACGAAGGCCTTTGTGCAGAAATGTATTTGACCCACACTGTGTGCCCACCTCAAGTGCATCTGTCTGCATGCATGTGCTCGCTCAGGACCAACACTGTCGGTGGAGAGTATGGGCACCAAGAGAGCCGCCGTTCGCTCATTTCCATGGTGGGTGGGGTGGGAGGGCCTCGAGGAAGCCGCCGCCTTGGTTCTGGTGCCGTCTCATCGGCTGACCACCACCTCTTCTATGGAGGCAGCAGCGAGAGCATACCAGGGTCTCATGCCCTCTTTCCGGGTGAGAAGCCAGTCCTTATGTTCTAGATGGAATCTTGTGTTAAAAGAAATGACTTGATGGAATACCTTTGGCTCCATAGAAGGTCGTTATTTTATATTCTATGAATTCTGTAAGTGGTGGTAAGTTGATGCCTCCTATTTGTGAATGACCCATCGGGTGTCCTGGGAGATGTAATCTGATACTGATTATCTCTTTCACTGGTCTGGCCCTCGGTCAATATATAAACACTGCCACTGGATTATATTTATCAGCCTGCATTTTTTACACTTATTGATTTTTGAATTTTTAATTACTATATTTCCCAGCCTTTAGGATGAACTGGCCCATGAGACACACTGTGGTTTCTTAGGTTAGATTCTGGAAGAAAAATGTAATCATCAACATCTGTTTATGTTTATAATTTATTGGACAAAAATGGGATGCTAACTTCAAAACATTAACAACTGTGTTAAATTTATTCGGTGTAGAATCCCAGAAAAAAATGAATGATGGAGTACACACCTTTAGCTTGGTGTTACAATGCAGTCTGCAGTGAAAGTAGATGGGCAGCTCCTACAGCAGTGGAAAATCTGATGCAAAAAAATGTAGCTTTATCCTCGGCCCAAATGACAAAGGCTGATTTTTTTTGTAAAAAAGTGCATCTTAGGGGCTGGGAAATAGGGTGCCTTCAAATACAATATAAAAGTATTATTTTTCACCATTAAATTCCCTATGGAATTTGCCAACAGTTAAAGGGTAAATTGAACTAGAAGAACCTGAAGTTTGCTTTATATATATATATTGTTTATGTGGCATTGACATTAATGTTTATAGTATGAGCATACTGTGAAGCTATTTGTATTTGCTATTTATATATATATGTATATATAAATATAAATAAATAAATAAATAATATATATATATATATATATATATATATATAATCTTTGGAAGTTTTCGCCAATTGGCCACAAATATATAAATTCAAACTTACAGGAGGTAGGAGAAAGAGGAAAAGATAAAGAATTCGTTCTTATGGGAACGTTTCGAACCAGTTGGTCCTTCGTCAGCTCTAGAAGTGAGCAGTTAGTACTGCCCTGGGGAAGGGGAAGGTAGGGGAGGAAATGAAGGAGGGGAGGGGAACTAGGATGGGAGGGGAACTAAGAGGGAACAATGTTGCACCAGGCTGTTTTCAGATGGGAGAAGTTTCAAGCAGGGAGAATTATAACAATGTTGCAATACTGAGGGCACTAAATATTGAGGGTCAGTGACTAAGGGGGGGGGGAGAAATGGAGTGTGGGGAGGGGAACTGGAAGGGGTATTCAATGTGACAATGTTGTGTCAGCTAATCAAAGGAAAATTTAGAAGTAGGGAGGAGTTCTTGAAGAGCGAGAAATGCAACAGTGTTGCAAGGCAGAGGAAAATTATAATTGTGACAATAGGGGGCAGAGGTATTCATGGGATTAATGCAATACATTGATTCCGGGTGGGGAAAAAGCTTTACAAAACCAGATCACGGACATCTCAGTATTTCTCAGCTGTGTGTTCGAAGTATTGGCGGGAAGGGTATTGAGGACGGAAAGAGAAAAGCATGAGTCGAGTTGGGAGTCCATGTTTTGAGGCGTGCCTAGGGACAGGGAAGTGGGGAGGGGAAGCTCGGTGGCCGTTCATACGGATAGATAGGGGCGTGGATGTTTCACCGATGTAGAAGGCGGGGCACTTATTACACTGCAAAAGGTAAACTACATTGGAGGATATGCAGCTGCCATGGGAGGAAATGGGAAACGGAATTGGGGTATTGGGACTTTGGAACACTGAAATATTTCGAATTAAAGGGCAAGTTTTGCACCTGGGTCTATGGCAGGGAAATGAACCGGGATCTTTGGGAGGAATCAAAGTGGGAGTGGGTTTGGAGGGACGTAGAATACATTTTAGGTTTGCTGGTCTTTTGAAAGTGATAGTGGGACATTTGGGAATTAAGTCAGCAGTAAGGGGACTGTCGTGCAGAATGGGGAAAAGCGACTTAGGGACAAGGTTTGCCTTATGAAGTCCCGGAACGAAGGTAGTGCAAAGGTTCAAGGGCGATTTAGTGGTAGTTTTAGGGGGTGGAGCATAGGGCGTGGTGGAAGGTAAGATGCGTCGCTCAAGAAGAGAGGAGGGATATCCACGTTTAAGGAGGGCAGTTTTAATATTGGCTAGGTGATGGTCAAGGGAGTTTTGGGAGTTACAGATGCGGTGCACGCGAATAGACAGGGAAAATGGAATGGCACTTTTAGTATGATAGGGATGGCAGCTGTCGAAACGGAGATATTGTTGATTATTGGTTGGTTTAATGTGCAAGGACGTCAAAAACTTGTTATTAGACAGGGAAATTTCAGTATCTAGGAAAGTTATGTGGGTGCAGGAGGAGGTAGAAGTGAAAGAAATAGAGGATGTGAAATTTAGGTCGGAAATGAAGGAAGAGAGGGAATCGGGTCCGTGAGTCCAAATTAGGAAGATATCATCAATGAATCGGACCCAGAATATCGGTTTGAGGGGTTGTGAGGAGAGAAATCTTTCCTCCAACTGGCCCATGAACAAATTGGCGTATGAAGGAGCCATTCTTGTGCCCATAGCTGTACCCTGGATTTGCAAAAAGATTTGATCTCTGAAGGAGAAGGCATTTTTTTCAAGGACAAATCGGGCAAGGTTTGTGAGGAAATCCGTAGAGGGGGCATGGGGCATGGGACGGAGGGAGAGGAAATGTTGCAATGCACTGAGGCCTTCACAGTGTGGAATTGAGGTATAAAGGGAGGTGGCATCAATAGTGACCATTAAAATATTACTTTGCGGGGGGATCTGGAGGGCACGAAGGCGATCTAAAAAGTGATAGCTGTCACGGATGAAAGATGGAAGTGACGAGACGATGGGTTGCAGATAGGAGTCTATTAAGGCCGATATCCTTTCAGTGGGCGAGTTAACATTACTCACTATGGGCCGGCCGGGATTATTTGCCTTGTGTACTTTGGGGAGGAGATAAAATCTGGGGGTGCTAGGATTGGGAGGAGAAATAATGGCAATGTCTTTCGATGATAGTCCTTCCTTGGGGCCGTGAGTTTTTAGGAAGGACAAGTTGATTTTTTGATAGTTGGGATTAGGGTCGCGGCAGAGAGGTTTATAGAAATTGGCATCGTTGAGTTGGCGGTAGGCCTCCACGTTGTAGTCAGAGGTATTCATGACAACAACGCATGAGCCCTTGTCTGCTGGGGAAATGATGATACTGGGATCAGACCGGAGTTTGCGGATGGCGGCGAGTTCACTGTGAGAAAGATTATTTTTGGGTGTGATGGAGTTCAGGAAGTTGGGATCCGAAATTTTATTCATAAATTGTTTTATGAAAATTTCAACGGGATGGGTTTTGTGGAGTGTTTTGGGCTCAAGGTCGGAAGGTGGGCGAAATTTTAGAATGGCCGGATGCATAGGGGCTTGAGAGGGTGAGTGAGTTTTCCAGAAAGCGCGCCTTTCTTAGGATCTTAGGTTCCGGCAAAGATTAAGAGAGTCAGCAAGAAAGGACAAGGGATTGAATTTGGGGGTGGGTGAGAAGGAAAGGCCCTTGGATAATACAGACAATTGGTCACTATTTAAGACGGTGGATGAGAGGTTGATGACCTCGTTGGACATAGGGGAAGGAGGAGGGTCAATTTGAGGCTGGCGCTTGGGAAGTTTGGGTGTGGATTTCGAGGGTGGGGGAAGGTTGAAGAGACTAGCGAGATCAGGTTTGTCAGATATTAGAGGAATTTTGGGGGGAGGTGGTGTGAATTTAAGGGGTAAGCTTAGACCGCACGAGAGATGGCTCTTGTACAAGGAGGACAGTTTTTTGAGGAGTTGAAAACGACGAACACACAGCTTATTGTAGGATTTTGACATTATTTCATTGACAAGGGGAAAATGTTTAGGAGAGTATAAATGAACCATTTGAATAAAAAAGGCGAGGTTTTGTTGGTGAGAGTTGAGTAAAAAAGCGTACTGAGATAATACAAGGCGAGAGAATTCTATTGAAAAATTTCGGCGGAGGCAATGGAAAGGCTGATGAAGAGGATGAGGAATGGAAGATTAATGGTGAGGCCATTGGGCAAAACTCCTGCCGAGAGACAATTCGTTAGGAATTCAGTATGTGCAGTAAACTGTGCAGTTTTACCTGCGAAAAATCGAATTTTTTTCAGCCAGGCTTCAACATATGGAGGCGTAGGCATTCTGGTAGGAGTAATAGGGTATGCAATGTAGGGATAGAAAGGTGAGGAAATAAATAAGGGAGAAGAAGGAAAAGCAAGGATGACAGGTGGTAAAGGAACAGGACAGTACACTTACTCGTGCAGCAAATCGGTGAAGAGATATTCTCCGATGAAAACCCGAAGGCGTTGAAGAGGAGGACAGCAGGGCTGCAGTATAATCTTTGGAAGTTTTCGCCAATTGGCCACAAATATATAAATTCAAACTTACAGGAGGTAGGAGAAAGAGGAAAAGATAAAGAATTCGTTCTTATGGGAACGTTTCGAACCAGTTGGTCCTTCGTCAGCTCTAGAAGTGAGCAGTTAGTACTGCCCTGGGGAAGGGGAAGGTAGGGGAGGAAATGAAGGAGGGGAGGGGAACTAGGATGGGAGGGGAACTAAGAGGGAACAATGTTGCACCAGGCTGTTTTCAGATGGGAGAAGTTTCAAGCAGGGAGAATTATAACAATGTTGCAATACTGAGGGCACTAAATATTGAGGGTCAGTGACTAAGGGGGGGGGGAGAAATGGAGTGTGGGGAGGGGAACTGGAAGGGGTATTCAATGTGACAATGTTGTGTCAGCTAATCAAAGGAAAATTTAGAAGTAGGGAGGAGTTCTTGAAGAGCGAGAAATGCAACAGTGTTGCAAGGCAGAGGAAAATTATAATTGTGACAATAGGGGGCAGAGGTATTCATGGGATTAATGCAATACATTGATTCCGGGTGGGGAAAAAGCTTTACAAAACCAGATCACGGACATCTCAGTATTTCTCAGCTGTGTGTTCGAAGTATTGGCGGGAAGGGTATTGAGGACGGAAAGAGAAAAGCATGAGTCGAGTTGGGAGTCCATGTTTTGAGGCGTGCCTAGGGACAGGGAAGTGGGGAGGGGAAGCTCGGTGGCCGTTCATACGGATAGATAGGGGCGTGGATGTTTCACCGATGTAGAAGGCGGGGCACTTATTACACTGCAAAAGGTAAACTACATTGGAGGATATGCAGCTGCCATGGGAGGAAATGGGAAACGGAATTGGGGTATTGGGACTTTGGAACACTGAAATATTTCGAATTAAAGGGCAAGTTTTGCACCTGGGTCTATGGCAGGGAAATGAACCGGGATCTTTGGGAGGAATCAAAGTGGGAGTGGGTTTGGAGGGACGTAGAATACATTTTAGGTTTGCTGGTCTTTTGAAAGTGATAGTGGGACATTTGGGAATTAAGTCAGCAGTAAGGGGACTGTCGTGCAGAATGGGGAAAAGCGACTTAGGGACAAGGTTTGCCTTATGAAGTCCCGGAACGAAGGTAGTGCAAAGGTTCAAGGGCGATTTAGTGGTAGTTTTAGGGGGTGGAGCATAGGGCGTGGTGGAAGGTAAGATGCGTCGCTCAAGAAGAGAGGAGGGATATCCACGTTTAAGGAGGGCAGTTTTAATATTGGCTAGGTGATGGTCAAGGGAGTTTTGGGAGTTACAGATGCGGTGCACGCGAATAGACAGGGAAAATGGAATGGCACTTTTAGTATGATAGGGATGGCAGCTGTCGAAACGGAGATATTGTTGATTATTGGTTGGTTTAATGTGCAAGGACGTCAAAAACTTGTTATTAGACAGGGAAATTTCAGTATCTAGGAAAGTTATGTGGGTGCAGGAGGAGGTAGAAGTGAAAGAAATAGAGGATGTGAAATTTAGGTCGGAAATGAAGGAAGAGAGGGAATCGGGTCCGTGAGTCCAAATTAGGAAGATATCATCAATGAATCGGACCCAGAATATCGGTTTGAGGGGTTGTGAGGAGAGAAATCTTTCCTCCAACTGGCCCATGAACAAATTGGCGTATGAAGGAGCCATTCTTGTGCCCATAGCTGTACCCTGGATTTGCAAAAAGATTTGATCTCTGAAGGAGAAGGCATTTTTTTCAAGGACAAATCGGGCAAGGTTTGTGAGGAAATCCGTAGAGGGGGCATGGGGCATGGGACGGAGGGAGAGGAAATGTTGCAATGCACTGAGGCCTTCACAGTGTGGAATTGAGGTATAAAGGGAGGTGGCATCAATAGTGACCATTAAAATATTACTTTGCGGGGGGATCTGGAGGGCACGAAGGCGATCTAAAAAGTGATAGCTGTCACGGATGAAAGATGGAAGTGACGAGACGATGGGTTGCAGATAGGAGTCTATTAAGGCCGATATCCTTTCAGTGGGCGAGTTAACATTACTCACTATGGGCCGGCCGGGATTATTTGCCTTGTGTACTTTGGGGAGGAGATAAAATCTGGGGGTGCTAGGATTGGGAGGAGAAATAATGGCAATGTCTTTCGATGATAGTCCTTCCTTGGGGCCGTGAGTTTTTAGGAAGGACAAGTTGATTTTTTGATAGTTGGGATTAGGGTCGCGGCAGAGAGGTTTATAGAAATTGGCATCGTTGAGTTGGCGGTAGGCCTCCACGTTGTAGTCAGAGGTATTCATGACAACAACGCATGAGCCCTTGTCTGCTGGGGAAATGATGATACTGGGATCAGACCGGAGTTTGCGGATGGCGGCGAGTTCACTGTGAGAAAGATTATTTTTGGGTGTGATGGAGTTCAGGAAGTTGGGATCCGAAATTTTATTCATAAATTGTTTTATGAAAATTTCAACGGGATGGGTTTTGTGGAGTGTTTTGGGCTCAAGGTCGGAAGGTGGGCGAAATTTTAGAATGGCCGGATGCATAGGGGCTTGAGAGGGTGAGTGAGTTTTCCAGAAAGCGCGCCTTTCTTAGGATCTTAGGTTCCGGCAAAGATTAAGAGAGTCAGCAAGAAAGGACAAGGGATTGAATTTGGGGGTGGGTGAGAAGGAAAGGCCCTTGGATAATACAGACAATTGGTCACTATTTAAGACGGTGGATGAGAGGTTGATGACCTCGTTGGACATAGGGGAAGGAGGAGGGTCAATTTGAGGCTGGCGCTTGGGAAGTTTGGGTGTGGATTTCGAGGGTGGGGGAAGGTTGAAGAGACTAGCGAGATCAGGTTTGTCAGATATTAGAGGAATTTTGGGGGGAGGTGGTGTGAATTTAAGGGGTAAGCTTAGACCGCACGAGAGATGGCTCTTGTACAAGGAGGACAGTTTTTTGAGGAGTTGAAAACGACGAACACACAGCTTATTGTAGGATTTTGACATTATTTCATTGACAAGGGGAAAATGTTTAGGAGAGTATAAATGAACCATTTGAATAAAAAAGGCGAGGTTTTGTTGGTGAGAGTTGAGTAAAAAAGCGTACTGAGATAATACAAGGCGAGAGAATTCTATTGAAAAATTTCGGCGGAGGCAATGGAAAGGCTGATGAAGAGGATGAGGAATGGAAGATTAATGGTGAGGCCATTGGGCAAAACTCCTGCCGAGAGACAATTCGTTAGGAATTCAGTATGTGCAGTAAACTGTGCAGTTTTACCTGCGAAAAATCGAATTTTTTTCAGCCAGGCTTCAACATATGGAGGCGTAGGCATTCTGGTAGGAGTAATAGGGTATGCAATGTAGGGATAGAAAGGTGAGGAAATAAATAAGGGAGAAGAAGGAAAAGCAAGGATGACAGGTGGTAAAGGAACAGGACAGTACACTTACTCGTGCAGCAAATCGGTGAAGAGATATTCTCCGATGAAAACCCGAAGGCGTTGAAGAGGAGGACAGCAGGGCTGCAGTATAATCTTTGGAAGTTTTCGCCAATTGGCCACAAATATATAAATTCAAACTTACAGGAGGTAGGAGAAAGAGGAAAAGATAAAGAATTCGTTCTTATGGGAACGTTTCGAACCAGTTGGTCCTTCGTCAGCTCTAGAAGTGAGCAGTTAGTACTGCCCTGGGGAAGGGGAAGGTAGGGGAGGAAATGAAGGAGGGGAGGGGAACTAGGATGGGAGGGGAACTAAGAGGGAACAATGTTGCACCAGGCTGTTTTCAGATGGGAGAAGTTTCAAGCAGGGAGAATTATAACAATGTTGCAATACTGAGGGCACTAAATATTGAGGGTCAGTGACTAAGGGGGGGGGGAGAAATGGAGTGTGGGGAGGGGAACTGGAAGGGGTATTCAATGTGACAATGTTGTGTCAGCTAATCAAAGGAAAATTTAGAAGTAGGGAGGAGTTCTTGAAGAGCGAGAAATGCAACAGTGTTGCAAGGCAGAGGAAAATTATAATTGTGACAATAGGGGGCAGAGGTATTCATGGGATTAATGCAATACATTGATTCCGGGTGGGGAAAAAGCTTTACAAAACCAGATCACGGACATCTCAGTATTTCTCAGCTGTGTGTTCGAAGTATTGGCGGGAAGGGTATTGAGGACGGAAAGAGAAAAGCATGAGTCGAATTGGAGTCCATGTTTTGAGGCGTGCCTAGGGACAGGGAAGTGGGGAGGGGAAGCTCGGTGGCCGTTCATACGGATAGATAGGGGCGTGGATGTTTCACCGATGTAGAAGGCGGGGCACTTATTACACTGCAAAAGGTAAACTACATTGGAGGATATGCAGCTGCCATGGGAGGAAATGGGAAACGGAATTGGGGTATTGGGACTTTGGAACACTGAAATATTTCGAATTAAAGGGCAAGTTTTGCACCTGGGTCTATGGCAGGGAAATGAACCGGGATCTTTGGGAGGAATCAAAGTGGGAGTGGGTTTGGAGGGACGTAGAATACATTTTAGGTTTGCTGGTCTTTTGAAAGTGATAGTGGGACATTTGGGAATTAAGTCAGCAGTAAGGGGACTGTCGTGCAGAATGGGGAAAAGCGACTTAGGGACAAGGTTTGCCTTATGAAGTCCCGGAACGAAGGTAGTGCAAAGGTTCAAGGGCGATTTAGTGGTAGTTTTAGGGGGTGGAGCATAGGGCGTGGTGGAAGGTAAGATGCGTCGCTCAAGAAGAGAGGAGGGATATCCACGTTTAAGGAGGGCAGTTTTAATATTGGCTAGGTGATGGTCAAGGGAGTTTTGGGAGTTACAGATGCGGTGCACGCGAATAGACAGGGAAAATGGAATGGCACTTTTAGTATGATAGGGATGGCAGCTGTCGAAACGGAGATATTGTTGATTATTGGTTGGTTTAATGTGCAAGGACGTCAAAAACTTGTTATTAGACAGGGAAATTTCAGTATCTAGGAAAGTTATGTGGGTGCAGGAGGAGGTAGAAGTGAAAGAAATAGAGGATGTGAAATTTAGGTCGGAAATGAAGGAAGAGAGGGAATCGGGTCCGTGAGTCCAAATTAGGAAGATATCATCAATGAATCGGACCCAGAATATCGGTTTGAGGGGTTGTGAGGAGAGAAATCTTTCCTCCAACTGGCCCATGAACAAATTGGCGTATGAAGGAGCCATTCTTGTGCCCATAGCTGTACCCTGGATTTGCAAAAAGATTTGATCTCTGAAGGAGAAGGCATTTTTTTCAAGGACAAATCGGGCAAGGTTTGTGAGGAAATCCGTAGAGGGGGCATGGGGCATGGGACGGAGGGAGAGGAAATGTTGCAATGCACTGAGGCCTTCACAGTGTGGAATTGAGGTATAAAGGGAGGTGGCATCAATAGTGACCATTAAAATATTACTTTGCGGGGGGATCTGGAGGGCACGAAGGCGATCTAAAAAGTGATAGCTGTCACGGATGAAAGATGGAAGTGACGAGACGATGGGTTGCAGATAGGAGTCTATTAAGGCCGATATCCTTTCAGTGGGCGAGTTAACATTACTCACTATGGGCCGGCCGGGATTATTTGCCTTGTGTACTTTGGGGAGGAGATAAAATCTGGGGGTGCTAGGATTGGGAGGAGAAATAATGGCAATGTCTTTCGATGATAGTCCTTCCTTGGGGCCGTGAGTTTTTAGGAAGGACAAGTTGATTTTTTGATAGTTGGGATTAGGGTCGCGGCAGAGAGGTTTATAGAAATTGGCATCGTTGAGTTGGCGGTAGGCCTCCACGTTGTAGTCAGAGGTATTCATGACAACAACGCATGAGCCCTTGTCTGCTGGGGAAATGATGATACTGGGATCAGACCGGAGTTTGCGGATGGCGGCGAGTTCACTGTGAGAAAGATTATTTTTGGGTGTGATGGAGTTCAGGAAGTTGGGATCCGAAATTTTATTCATAAATTGTTTTATGAAAATTTCAACGGGATGGGTTTTGTGGAGTGTTTTGGGCTCAAGGTCGGAAGGTGGGCGAAATTTTAGAATGGCCGGATGCATAGGGGCTTGAGAGGGTGAGTGAGTTTTCCAGAAAGCGCGCCTTTCTTAGGATCTTAGGTTCCGGCAAAGATTAAGAGAGTCAGCAAGAAAGGACAAGGGATTGAATTTGGGGGTGGGTGAGAAGGAAAGGCCCTTGGATAATACAGACAATTGGTCACTATTTAAGACGGTGGATGAGAGGTTGATGACCTCGTTGGACATAGGGGAAGGAGGAGGGTCAATTTGAGGCTGGCGCTTGGGAAGTTTGGGTGTGGATTTCGAGGGTGGGGGAAGGTTGAAGAGACTAGCGAGATCAGGTTTGTCAGATATTAGAGGAATTTTGGGGGGAGGTGGTGTGAATTTAAGGGGTAAGCTTAGACCGCACGAGAGATGGCTCTTGTACAAGGAGGACAGTTTTTTGAGGAGTTGAAAACGACGAACACACAGCTTATTGTAGGATTTTGACATTATTTCATTGACAAGGGGAAAATGTTTAGGAGAGTATAAATGAACCATTTGAATAAAAAAGGCGAGGTTTTGTTGGTGAGAGTTGAGTAAAAAAGCGTACTGAGATAATACAAGGCGAGAGAATTCTATTGAAAAATTTCGGCGGAGGCAATGGAAAGGCTGATGAAGAGGATGAGGAATGGAAGATTAATGGTGAGGCCATTGGGCAAAACTCCTGCCGAGAGACAATTCGTTAGGAATTCAGTATGTGCAGTAAACTGTGCAGTTTTACCTGCGAAAAATCGAATTTTTTTCAGCCAGGCTTCAACATATGGAGGCGTAGGCATTCTGGTAGGAGTAATAGGGTATGCAATGTAGGGATAGAAAGGTGAGGAAATAAATAAGGGAGAAGAAGGAAAAGCAAGGATGACAGGTGGTAAAGGAACAGGACAGTACACTTACTCGTGCAGCAAATCGGTGAAGAGATATTCTCCGATGAAAACCCGAAGGCGTTGAAGAGGAGGACAGCAGGGCTGCAGTATAATCTTTGGAAGTTTTCGCCAATTGGCCACAAATATATAAATTCAAACTTACAGGAGGTAGGAGAAAGAGGAAAAGATAAAGAATTCGTTCTTATGGGAACGTTTCGAACCAGTTGGTCCTTCGTCAGCTCTAGAAGTGAGCAGTTAGTACTGCCCTGGGGAAGGGGAAGGTAGGGGAGGAAATGAAGGAGGGGAGGGGAACTAGGATGGGAGGGGAACTAAGAGGGAACAATGTTGCACCTGGCTGTTTTCGGATGGGAGAAGTTTCAAGCAGGGAGAATTATAACAATGTTGCAATACTGAGGGCACTAAATATTGAGGGTCAGTGACTAAGGGGGGGGGAGAAATGGAGTGTGGGGAGGGGAACTGGAAGGAGTATTCAATGTGACAATGTTGTGTCAGCTAATCAAACGAAAATTTAGAAGTAGGGAGGAGTTCTTGAAGAGCGAGAAATGCAGCAGTGTTGCAAGGCAGAGGAAAATTATAATTGTGACAATAGGGGGCAGAGGTATTCATGGGATTAATGCAATACATTGCAATGCCGGCCCATAGTGAGTAATGTTAACTCGCCCACTGAAAGGATATTGGCCTTAATAGACTCCTATCTGCAACCCATCGTCTCGTCACTTCCATCTTTCATCCGTGACAGCTATCACTTTTTAGATCGCCTTCGTGCCCTCCAGATCCCCCCGCAAAGTAATATTTTAATGGTCACTATTGATGCCACCTCCCTTTATACCTCAATTCCACACTGTGAAGGCCTCAGTGCATTGCAACATTTCCTCTCCCTCCGTCCCATGCCCCATGCCCCCTCTACGGATTTCCTCACAAACCTTGCCTGATTTTTCCTTGAAAAAAATGCCTTCTCCTTCAGAGATCAAATCTTTTTGCAAATCCAGGGTACAGCTATGGGCACAAGAATGGCTCCTTCATACGCCAATTTGTTCATGGGCCAGTTGGAGGAAAGATTTCTCTCCTCACAACCCCTCAAACCGATATTCTGGGTCCGATTCATTGATGATATCTTCCTAATTTGGACTCACGGACCCGAATCCCTCTCTTCCTTCATTTCCGACCTAAATTTCACATCCTCTATTTCTTTCACTTCTACCTCCTCCTGCACCCACATAACTTTCCTAGATACTGAAATTTCCCTGTCTAATAACAAGTTTTTGACGTCCTTGCACATTAAACCAACCAATAATCAACAATATCTCCGTTTCGACAGCTGCCATCCCTATCATACTAAAAGTGCCATTCCATTTTCCCTGTCTATTCGCGTGCACCGCATCTGTAACTCCCAAAACTCCCTTGACCATCACCTAGCCAATATTAAAACTGCCCTCCTTAAACGTGGATATCCCTCCTCTCTCCTTGAGCGACGCATCTTACCTTCCACCACGCCCTATGCTCCACCCCCTAAAACTACCACTAAATCGCCCTTGAACCTTTGCACTACCTTCGTTCCGGGACTTCATAAGGCAAACCTTGTCCCTAAGTCGCTTTTCCCCATTCTGCACGACAGTCCCCTTACTGCTGACTTAATTCCCAAATGTCCCACTATCACTTTCAAAAGACCAGCAAACCTAAAATGTATTCTACGTCCCTCCAAACCCACTCCCACTTTGATTCCTCCCAAAGATCCCGGTTCATTTCCCTGCCATAGACCCAGGTGCAAAACTTGCCCTTTAATTCGAAATATTTCAGTGTTCCAAAGTCCCAATACCCCAATTCCGTTTCCCATTTCCTCCCATGGCAGCTGCATATCCTCCAATGTAGTTTACCTTTTGCAGTGTAATAAGTGCCCCGCCTTCTACATCGGTGAAACATCCACGCCCCTATCTATCCGTAAGAACGGCCACCGAGCTTCCCCTCCCCACTTCCCTGTCCCTAGGCACGCCTCAAAACATGGACTCCCAACTCGACTCATGCTTTTCTCTTTCCGTCCTCAATACCCTTCCCGCCAATACTTCGAACACACAGCTGAGAAATACTGAGATGTCCGTGATCTGGTTTTGTAAAGCTTTTTCCCCACCCGGAATCAATGTATTGCATTAATCCCATGAATACCTCTGCCCCCTATTGTCACAATTATAATTTTCCTCTGCCTTGCAACACTGTTGCATTTCTCGCTCTTCAAGAACTCCTCCCTACTTCTAAATTTTCCTTTGATTAGCTGACACAACATTGTCACATTGAATACCCCTTCCAGTTCCCCTCCCCACACTCCATTTCTCCCCCCCCCCCCTTAGTCACTGACCCTCAATATTTAGTGCCCTCAGTATTGCAACATTGTTATAATTCTCCCTGCTTGAAACTTCTCCCATCCGAAAACAGCCAGGTGCAACATTGTTCCCTCTTAGTTCCCCTCCCATCCTAGTTCCCCTCCCCTCCTTCATTTCCTCCCCTACCTTCCCCTTCCCCAGGGCAGTACTAACTGCTCACTTCTAGAGCTGACGAATGTCATCGATGACATTTTTCTCATCTGGACGCACGGTCCTCAAACCTTGTCCACCTTCCTTTCCGATCTCAATTCCTCTTTTTCTGTCTCATTCACCTTTACCACTTCCAGCACCCACATTACCTTCCTAGATACCGATATTTCTCTATGTGATAACAAATTCCTAACCTCCCTACATATCAAACCCACTAACCGTCAACAATATCTTCATTTTGACAGCTGCCACCCTTACCATACCAAACGTTCCATTCCTTTCTCCCTTTCTATTCGAGCGCACCGTATCTGCAACTCTCAAATTGCTCTCGACCACCACCTTAGCAACTTAAAAACCGCTCTCCTTAAACGCGGCTACCCCTCCCCTCTCCTTGATCGCCGCATCCTACCCTCCACCACCCCTTATACTCCTCGCCCTAGATCATCCACCACCAAACCTCCCTTGAACCTTTGCACCACATTCCTTCCGGGGCTTCACCAAGTTAGCCTCATCCTCAAGTCACTTTTCCCCATTTTGAGCGACAGCCCACTCACCTCCGACTTAATCCCCAAATGTCCTACCATTACTTACAAAAGACCGGCCAACCTCAACAATATTCTACGCCCCCACCAATCCCGTCCCACTTTGATCCCTCCTGAAATCCCCGGTACCTTTCCCTGCCATAGACCTCGTTGCAAAACCTGCCCTTTAATATGTAATCTCTCTTCTTTCCACAGTCCCAACAACCCCACCCCATTTCCTATATCTTCCCACGGCAGCTGCACTACCTTTAACGTGGTATACCTTCTGCAGTGTAAGGTCTGCCCTTCCTTTTACATCGGCGAGACCTGCAATCCCCTGTCCATCAGAATAAACGGACACCGAGCCGCCCCGCCCAACTTCCCAGTCCCAAAACATGCCTCCACTCATAACCTCAAATTCGACTCTTGCTTCCGTCTCACCATCCTCCACGCCCTCCCCGCCGACGCTTCGAACACACAACTTAGGAACACTGAGCTTTCTATTATTTGGTTTTGTCGCGTCTTTTCCCCTCCCGGTCTTAACATTATGCACTGAATTTTTGTCCATTTACTTTCTCCCTCCTCCTCCGACGCCTTTTATTCTCCTCCCCCACCCCCTCCCAACTTAGCAACTTTGTTGCACTCCTCTAAACAGCCAGGCGCAATTCCCTACTTTGTTGCATCATCATCCCCCCCTCTAAACATCCAGGTGCGACACCACGTGACCTTTCCCGTCCCTCTTACACTCCCCCACCCCCTCCCAACTTAGCAACTTTGTTGCAGTCTTTTAGACAGCCAGGTTCAATTCTCAACTCATCCCAGTTCACCCACACCCCTCCCTACTTTGTTGCACTCCCCCCTAGACATATAGGTGCGACACCAGTGCCCATCCCCGTCCCCCCTCCCCTATACCACAACTTCCCCTCACTTCCCTTCTTTCCCCGCTTCCCTTCCCCTACCTTGGAGTGGTACTTCTCAATTTTCTACAGCTGAAGAAGGGCCTACATGCCCGAAACGTCCCAGTAAGTCCTCTCTCTCTTTTTACTTTTCTTTCCCCACCCCCTGTCAGGTTTTTTTGGCCTTTGAATGGCTACTTTTGGACATTGTCTTATATATATATATATATATATATATATATATATATATATATATATATATATATATATATATATATATATATATATATATATCATATTTGTATTAGAGCCAAGTACATGCCCTCATTTCAGAGTGGAGCAAATATGTCATTTGTATTTCAGTGGAAATATGTAATCCGTGTTGCCAAAGCTCTTTGAGTTTTAAATTTAAACATACTAATGAAATTGCTGCTGTCATTTTCAGCCAATATTATTTTGCTTTTTATTTGGATTATTAAGGATATCACTCCATAATCCTATTGGGTTAAAAATTTTCTGTCAACATTTTACTAAAAGATTGAATCTGAAGAGTAGAAAGCACATGTTTTGAACTTTAAGCTTTAACTTGCATAAGTTGAGATGTATTGTGTGACTCAATGTGAGCTTGAAGGTTTGTTAAGTTGAGTATTTTTTTTCTTTTCCAATCTGAATACTACTGTTTCCATATTCTGACTTTCATAAATGTACGCGTGTGTTTTTTCAATTGTTTTTTTTTCACAGTCCTAGCATGTATTGCATGGCTATTTTTAAAAGTAATTACCCTGTTAGATGAAAAGCTTTTGGGCACTCATAAGATTATGTTTATGTCAATATTTTTCTTTGATGTATGCCCAGGTGAAAATGGCCTTTGAATGGCTACTTTTAGACATTGTCTTATTGAATAAGTGTCCATGGCCAATTAGTCTTGAGTGGTCCTTAATGGTCATGAGTGGCCATTTTCACCTGAGTGTGGATATATGTAGCTGTATATTCAAAAGAGGAAATAGATCATATGAACTACAAATTGAATAACTGATTGAGCTGTAAAATGGTTGTGTTGAGGAATATTCAAAAGCCTTAAGGCTCGCAAAATGTGAACTTGAATTGATAAATGGAGAGACATATAGGTATGTTTGTAGAAACCTAATTTATGATTGTTAACTATGAATGTGTCAAGGGCAAGGGCCTAGCCACGTTGAAACACCGGTTCCCATCAGAACACCGAAGTTAAGCAACGTTGGGCCCGGACAGTGGTTGGATGGGTGACCCTCCTCCATGCCTCAACCAGGCATGGATGGAGAGGTGATACTCCCTCCATACCTATACCGGCAGGCCTGAGAGGCCAGGCCAAACCGGGCCGGTTGGAGGGAGGACATCCTCCATACCTGGTACTGGGGTGAGGCGGAGGGAGGCCAATCCTCCATACCTCTACCGAGGTGCTCTTGTCCCCTGTCTGCAAGTGGCAGACAGGCATGGGGTTGGCACAATGGACCAAGAAAGGTCTAAGTGCCCGGGCTCCTGACGAAGGCCCCCCCAACAACAATCTATCTATCTATGAATGTGTCAAAGCCATTTATTTATGTGGTATTGGTGTTGAATGTTCTTTTGGTGATATAGGTAACAATGGGCAGATATTTCATATGCCAGTTAGGTGGTATAGGAATGACATGGTGGAATGATATGTTGTGATAGTGAGTTGTTTTCCAAATTTCCTTATGGGTGAAACAAATTAGCAGTTTGTGTATTTCCACTGGATTGAGCTATTATTGTGAAGTATCTGAACTCCTGTCCAATACTCTGATAGTGTCAATTAAAATATTTTTACTATTTAAACTCATGGAGCCACACTTCTTTTCTTAATTTATTCAATATTTCATCCAATACTAGCAAAACTGTGCATTTCTGACTTTTGCTATGTGTAGGTATTATTTAGATCACGATATATTTTTCAAGCCATTCAATAAATGGTGCCACATATGAGGCAGTTTTTGACCCATGGAACATAACATTGGGGAACACTCACTAATCAAAAGTTCCAATATTTCGGTTGCCTATAGCAGCCTTTCTCATGGGAAGGAAGGAAAGGCAGTGGTGGGAAGATGGTTGGTCATGAGTAAAACCAGTCAGTGTTAAAGTGTACATAAGTTAAACTCACAAATGAAAAAGTAACTTTGTTTTCTTCCACGGATTTATCTCTTTGGTACAACATGTTTCGACCCGACATGGGCGACTGCCCGGGGCGCTGTGATTGTGAAAAAGTATTTTTTTTCTACGTTTAACTGGTGAATAGGTTTGATAAGTGGGGGGGGCGCCGGAATACTCTCTCGCCTGAGTTAAAATTTTATCTTAAGCTGGGCCTGATGACACCGCTGTGTCGAAACATGTTATACCAAGAGAGTAAATCTGTGGATTGTGGACCAAGTTACTTTTAAATTTGTGAAAATCAACTTCAACATAGTTGAGCTTGAAACCATGGAACGTTAAACTGGTCAGTTGCTCCATTTTTACCCGGTGGTAATACTTAGCATTTTCCACTTGGTGTTGTCTATGGCTCAACAGAGTTATAAACACCAGCAGCTTGCATGACGATTGTCACTTGACACGTGTATTTCATTATCAAGGTGTTAAATGTTCTTTTTTATATATTTTTGTAGAAATCCATCATATAAGTTGGTAAGAAATGCAACAAATATTAGTAATATAGTAGAAATTAATTTAGTAAACAATTATAATATTCATTAAAAATTGTTTGAAAATTAGAGAAAATATTTCTAGGATTAAATTCCGAGTTCACTGCTGTGAATAAGGAAGGAAAACATCCAGGGGTAGAGGGTCGAGTGGTTATTGTAAATTATCAATTTATTGTGTGTGACAAAATTGAGGTATTTGGCAAGATAATTAGTCGAACTTTGTGACTTCCACAAATTTATTTATCTTAATCCTAAACAAATTTGTGGAGGTTACATTGTTCGATTTATTACCATGATGACCTTCCACCACGTTAAAGCTTCAACATTTGACTTAATTGCATGGTGGTAATTTTTGTTGAAGAAGAATTCAACGTTTAGGACAAGTTTGTGATCCTCATGAAATCAGGTTCAATGTAACTGCATGCATTTTTGCTATTCCTCATATTTTATTCATATTTGTTGTGCTATTATCCATCCATATGTATTTGTATGAATCGATGCTTTTGTGTTGGGATGCATCCAACATTTTTGCATCTGCTTCCTTGCACTAATGACTCCATCTCTGTTCAATTCAAATATTTCATTCAGGGAGAGTGAAGGCAAGTGGCAGTGGTTTCACATCAATCTCGAGCACCGGAGCTCCTCCCTCAGAAATCGCGGGGAAGGAAGTTCGTTTTGTCGCGAGTTCAGGCATTTGCCCTCAACAGCAGCAGCAGAACCCAGGGTCCCGGATGGTTCTTGTGTCTGCTCGAAGGAGAGCTCCGTTCCTCGTGTTTTCAGCACTTCCCTATGCCAAAGGAAATACACGGTACGGGTGGTATTTATCATTTTATTTCGTATTACCATCATTCCGTCTTTAGTCGGACAGGGGGTGTGGAGTCAGACACGGAGAAGAACTGTCAAAAAGGGAGGAATCAGGCGAGATGTTGTGGAATATGAATATAATAAGAACTATGACGATGCAATTTTCCACGGATCAAAATTTAATTTCCTTTTTTTTTTTTGGCAGTTGACAGTAAAACCTGATTATGATGCAGTGCATCAAAACCCAGGTCAATTAAAAAAATTTTATCCGTGGAAAATTGCATTGTCATAGTTCTTATTATGAGAAGAACTGTCATAAAAATGTTGTGAAATCGTTACAGTTCGTGCCACGTAAAACCATTGCATAGTATCCTACGCGATATACATTTCATATGTATACTACACGTTGCATATCTACGCTATGCGATTCTATGCAATGGGTTTCCATGGCATGAACTGTAATGATTTCACAACATTTTTATGGCAGCTCTGCTCAGTGTCCGACTCCTCACCCCCAGTCCAACTTAAGATGGAATTACGGTACATTGGTATGTATTGTACATGTATTTACATTGGTACATGTTCACTCCTGATATTTGAAATACATAACTTATCGGAGGAAAGTACATGCTCATTCTTCTCTTCTACACTCTCATGCTACTGTTTACATTTGGCCCGAGATGAATGTTGAAGGTCGATCAAAATTTATCTGACTTTTTGTTTAACTTCCATATTATAAATGCCATTATTTAGAGTGTTAATAATGAAGGAACGTCTATGAGTCTTCTCTGCTAAAGCATAACAATCTTACTGTGGTTAAGATAACAAAATTGATCATTATCATGCATTAGTGTATAACTTTTGATGCTAAAAAGGTTCAGTAGTGATAGCGACTTTAATTCAAACTTTAAATATTAAAATATATTTGCAATCCCTTAACATTGTCTCAATTTTAGCTTCTCAATGACATGAGTGTGCAATTTATGTATGCCAATGATATCAAGGCACTGCAAAAATGTAGACTTTTCCTGTTTTGTAGATCTACAAAGCTTGAGGAGAGTGAAAAAATCTCCTTAGTACCAAATTTCAGATTTAATTACCCAATATGACTGGGCCGCGGTGAAAAAGGTGGAGGACATTAAGAGCCTTTGTCATTCACTTCACTTAATAACTGTATAAACTCGCTGTACCAATAATTTTGATAAGTGTTGTTTTCTGTATTTCATCACAGGGGCGATACAAAGAAGGAGGGGGGGAGGAAAAGGCATTCATCGGGGCCAAGACCCCTCTCCTCACTGGCAGATGGCCCAGATCCATTCGACCTTCTGGGAATCGAGAAAGCTGGACAAGATGGACAGGTATGTAATTCACTGATGTCGGCGCAGAGTAGTTTTAATCCTTCAGCCACAGAAAACGTACTTCAGTGATTCTCTGGCAACTGAAGGAAAAACTTTCTTGTAAGTTTGACCATCACCATCTTTCCTCTTCAAGTCCCTCTCCAAATTTCATGGCCTGGCCTTACCAAGAGAGGGTACGTTATTTTAATTATTTCAGAGTAGGGTCCTGGACAATTAGGACATGTTCATTTGATGAGGTTTTTTGACTGCTTTTCTTGCTTACGTGCTGTTCTGGCTAAAAATCAATGAATTTGCACACTGTTGGTTCTCAGGTTTCTGCAGTGTCTCAAGGTATGTAGTGCAGCCTTCGGGATTCTCGCCACATTGAATGATGGCAATTTCTCCAGCCATCCTGCTGGCATCTTGAGGTCAAGAGGGTCGAAGCAACTTTCCAGTCCACCTTATATTGGTCGATTCATTCCCTGAATGTTATAAGATGGAAAGGAAACTTGCTTTGACTTTTCCGACATCAAGATGCCAGCAGGATGGCTTGAGAAACTATTGTCATCATAAAACAACATGACAAGAAAGGAATCCCGAAAGATAAGCTGGATAATTTACAAACTGTTTGGTGTCAAATTAATCAGAAAATGACAAGGAGAGCCAATGGAGAGTGCATATTCATTGAAAGTTCTATAATATGTGTAAAATGAATGGATTCTTAGCAATTGCATTTACATTTGTGCGCTTAAGTGACCTTTCCCCCAGTTGAAGATCGACCTGGGTAATAAGGGTCCACTACCTGCTACTCCATTGCCTGCGCTGAAGAAGAAGAGAATTCTAACTTACTTTTCTCCTGTATGTAGTGGTAGTGGAAAAGCAAGGCTGTCACAGCTGAAGGGTCTGAAGTTGCTGACTGATCACTCTAGGGTCAATGGTTCGATAATGTGAACTAATGTTCAATAAATGTTGAAGTTAAAGAGATACATATTTAGAAATAACATGTGCATTGACCCCTAAATTGTCAGTTCCAGTGAATTTTTTCCATTGAAATTTTGAAATATTGTATTTCCTGGCTTATAAAACACACTTTCTTTCTCGAAAATTTATTCAAAAAGTGGCCTGCTTCTAATGGGCCAAGGGTAAAGCTATGTGTTCATTCATACAATTTTTCATTGCTATTGGAGTCTCTCTTCTTTCACCATATACAGTGTGGCGGTGAGCTTAAGTTGTGCTCTTCATCATTCATTTGTTTCTGGGATTCTACAACAAATAACTTTAATGGTGTTACTATTTTTTAAGTTAACTGTCCCATTTTCTTCATATATTTTTTTTTACCTTAAGAGATGTCCATTATAATAATTTTCTTCAAAATTGTAACCCAAAAAATTGCAGTGCATCCTATGGGCCAAGAAATACAGTATTTAATGGCTGCAATGTTTGACTGGGTTTAGACCCTTTTTTAAATAAGAGAATCATGATAACCTATTACCTATGTAGTCATATCAAGAAAAGCTTAAATATTCCATTCGTTTAAGACTAAAAATATAGAATTCATCTGCACACTGCCTTCTTTCACAAAAGAGAAATTCCATTTGAAATAAGGTAAACTTTGTGTAGTGTCTGATGAAAACAATTTTTACTGTGAACTATACAAAGTAAACCACATTTTATGTGAGAAATGGTGTACCACATATTTATGCCAGAAAACATCAAGTCTATGGTAGAGAGATTTGGTATCTAATTTAGCAGAGTACCAATGCTTTTAGTAAAATATTGGATGAAGCTTTCTCTTGACTCATCTTGAGCCAGGTCTTCCACATTGTTAGATTGTTGAGCACACTGATGTTTTGACGGCTGACATTGCAGTTTGGGTGATCGGGTGTCTAGTCCAAGGTATTCTCCTGTGAGTATACCTTAGGCCATTCTCTGACCCGATTAAGGTTGGCACTGATTGGTTCTCTCACCTCTGTGCTTTTCTGGGATACTTGAATAGGTTGATAAAGGAGCCCATATAAATCAGAGTAAAAAAATAAAACTTCAACCCCAATAGAGACTTCTCCTAGAAAGATACTTGGAGGCTAGTGCTCAGGAGTAATGAAGAGGAAAAGCACAGAGACAGGGTAACCAATCATCAATCAAGTTATGGAACGGCCATAGGTATATATATACACAAACATATAGGAACATTTCTTCGACTTAGCACTTCAATCCCCAAGAATAAAATGGTGGAGTCAGCCATCCAAAATGTTGGTTGTCAGCTATCTTAACTGGTGAAAGTCCCAAGAAAACCTCAACCAAACTTTAAACAGGAAAACCACAGGTCTTTTATCTTATTTTGATTCGTTGAAAACAAATCAGTTTTATGCATGAGTGTAAGTAATTTTTAAAATGAAAAGCACCTGCTGAAGTCCTCTCTTCAGTGAGTTTAGTAAATGTTCATCTGTATCTGAATATCTTTCTCTTTTAGGAGATATCTTATGGTCGACTTCTTGTACCCTCGAGAAACTTTGTACGCACAGAAAAACGTCACCAAGAAAGTGGTGGCAGTGATCCCAATACAGAGCATACCATCCCTATGTCATCCATTCCCATTGGAGCTTCATCTTCAACGATAGCTCAGTTAAGGCATCCAGTGGTCGCGAGGTATGTCCCTCTAGGGAGAAACTAGAGACTATTCAGTTTATGATCTAGATGAATTTTATCATGTAGGATATTATTTGTATAAAATATACCTTATGTCTCCTTAGATACTTCTTTATTTATGCTATCACATAGTATGACATGCTCTTTACTGGAATCAGCCCACAGGTTATTATGCAATAGTTGGTGCATTATGTATAAACAGAATGACTTTCCTCACGCAGCACTCTTACTTCAATCAAAAAATCAAATCATGAAACATGAGGCACTTGATTTTTCTGGCTACAAATAGTGAGTCATAGTATGCTTTATAGAAAGCAGTTCATTAACACAAAACATGTCACATGGAATTCTGTGCAAAGATTTGTGATTGATACATTTTTTTATGCTTATATTTGTTTTCCCTTTATGTTCTGGTGTTCCAAAAGCCCTCAGTTTTCTTGTCATGTGTTTTTTTCTTGTTTGTAACATATCTGCGTAATGTGTACGATGAATTGTGTTTCATTCATCGTATAAAAATATACACAGTTCATGAATATAAATTATTAAGTATAGTGTGCTCTTGTAACTACATATTAGGTTTAGGCACATCCAAGCAGAAATCATGCTTAATTACTCTACAGATCAGAGTTCAGCTGATTGTCAATAAGACTCCATAATTTCTTGTTCTTATCCACGTCATGAATTGGTTGCCTGCATTATTCATTGGATGTTGGTGACCAGTGCACCATTGATTATGATTGGTGATCGGTGTACCATGCACCTTATCCTGTTTTTGTGGGTTGCATTACATATTCAGTGCTGATGACTTCTTAGGAAGTCGTACCCCACACCTGCTGGTGGCCTCATTATGGTCCCGTGATAGACCAAATCTTCTTCTAGACATCTCTAGTGAATTAAATGAGTTGTTCAGCACTGAATGTGTTAAAAGGGTGGGTTTACCATGCATTTAGGGCCTCACAGTATTCAAAATCTATGCATAGACAAATATTTTTTGTCCTATTGACTGCCGTATGAAGTAGAGGAGAATTGGTGAACCCTGTATTCATGTAATGAAAGTGTTCGGTGCCTCCTTGCAAATGCATATATTTTCGCCTTTTTGAGAAATTGAAATTAGGGGTTCATTTCTCAAAAGCTGTCAGAACTGAGAGTCCGGAGAAATGAGCGACTCAATTAATTTAACTAAATGAGATTGAACGTTAGAAACCGCTATGAGTGAGCAGAGAGAGTAATAAGATGATAGAACACCTAGATAGGGAACTACTAGAGACTTGGAGGCTACATGTTAGGTTTAGGTTACTTTAAAAATTCAGTTCAAATGAGTTTCGGAGTAGCGTCTCTAGGGTTCCCATAATGTATTGTTGAAAAAACGGGACATTTACATTTTTCACGTATGAAAAACTGGGGCATTTCTTAAAAAGTGGGACACATTATAAATGAGAAAAATAGAATTAAATTCGCCATTCCTGTAATATATATCACAATCGTACTACAACGACTAGAAGAACACAGTATTTCAAAATATACCTGATTAAAGTTCATGTTTACACGATGCATTAGAATATTTAACATAATTATTAACCTGATCCAGAAGTTTCTTTTCCTTAGATATATTTGAGCATGGAAGTCAAAACAAGTCAAACCCTTAAAATAAGTCTTTACAATGATTAAAGCTTTCACTGTTTTATTTGATGAAGGGAAATTCTCTTCTAACACTATCGTTAAATAAGCATCAACCAATTTGCAATCTAGCAATGCCGGCACTGAACTGACATTACATCACATGCTACCAGGAACCGTATGTAACACTGACAACAGAAGCATAGGGAAAATAGCATCGTTATTAGAATTACCAACTTCCTAATATACTACCTCATCAAAGTTTCATGAATTCGACACCAGGAGTGCTGCATATTTAAAATGTAAATCCTAATGCACTGCTTTTAGGAACGATGCTTACAAATGAAAAAAGTGGGACATTTGGAAAAAAAGTCAGGATACTGGGACATTCTTCCAAAAAACGGGATGAATGGGAACCCTAGCAAAGACTATTATTTTAAACCTCATGGTACATCTCTGGAACTGGTAGAAGTGACAAGGCAACTGAAATAATGACAGAAGCATAACACTTGCATTTTTCCACTAATAAAATATTTAATATGATTAGTTTCGATATTACTACATCATCTTCAAGTCTTCACTCACCAGTTAAATTCCATCTTATCACTCCTGAATCTTTATTTTATGTATTGGTAGTAACTGTCAAAATACATTTTCAAGCAGACAGATATGGAGTACCTTCTTTCTATGCTCCATTATTGATTATTACTGAAACAGAGCAGGACACTAATGACACTCCATCAAAATACTTTTGGTCCCAACTCTTGTCCAATTCCTTTTCCCTGACCTTCTTTCACTCCCTGCCATAACCACATTGCAGGGTAGTATGTAGATGATGGAATCGCTAAAAGGATGTTAGAAGCTGGATGAAGATTGGGTTGAAAAGTATTATCTAGAGTGTTGTGCTTCTGCATGATGACGGGTGGAAAATTTTCTTCATCCATTGGATTTCTGAAATCACATTGATTCCCTTTTTTTCCTCTGACCCTCTCCACTGATGTATGCATTCTCTCAACCAGACCCAGATTCTTCAGACTTGCTACAGGAGCCTTCAAGCTACTCTTACTCCCCCCATCCTAGTCATCATCCATGAAGCCCCTGCCTTGCATATGATGTACATTTATGATTTCTAGCCTCAGTAATTGCACTATTCTTCTTCTTTCAAAACTTGAATGTTCGGTGACTTTTGCTCAGTCTGAAGAATTAATGTTATTTGCTTGTGTGACGAAGAAGATTGATTTCATACATCAGGTTCCACTCTTAGAGAGTCAAAGGATCGTTGGATCCTAGATTGCACTTTGCTGGCAATTGATATAATCAGACCTGACTTGGTGGAAATTATGGATATCCATATTGAGAGAACAAACTACATAGTATGTAGTTTCCACAAACTCTAATTTACTGGCACAACATGTGTTTTGCCACACTATAGTGTTGTGGCATCATTTTCATGACTTTTGTATTGTAAGCATTATGCATTTTGTCATTGAAGAATCATCACGTTTAGGATAGCACATTGGAGTTTTGAGTTAAAAGAATATCATATGGTGCAATTCTTTTTTTTTCTCATAGAGGAAAACAGTTGCATGGAGTATTATTGTACCCACTATGGATTCTATCAAATCATGTTTAGTTCAAAGGAAAAATTTTCAGAACAATTTAAGCTTACAAGTTGCGGAGTTACTATATGTAGTTCATTTTCACAAACTGCTTTTGTCTTGAAATATTAACAATTTGATTGCCTAAGGTATATTTTAGAAATTGGTACTAAAATATTAGAGTATGCATTAGCTGTTAACTCTATGGCTTAACCCAGCTAGCACAAGGCGAACCATCTACCCGGAATACGCGGAGACTCTCTGCAGAATACTAGGATAGCCTGTCTCGGAAGTGGAGAGCATATCCCCAAAAAAAAAGACATGCCGGGGAGAGGACATAAATATACCAGGGAGATTCGGTGAAGAAATGTCCGTAACCGTGGGGATACGGTCTCTTAAAGAATGAACTAGAGCTCCTGATTGGCCCGTGTGATCCAATGAGGTGACTTGTAAGAAAAAGATGGATCGGAACGCTGCCATGCGATAACGTCGTGAACTACCGGCAGCACGTCACCGTGGCGTCTCCTATGGGCAGGTCGATGTACTTCCAATGTAAACAACAAAAAAAAATTAAAATATCTTTTTAAATATTATTTTATTAAACAACAAATAAGAATCAGCAATATCAGATTATCATTATGGTGGAGCTAAATATATCTGCCCACGGGATGAACTGCATAGTCCATGCATACTAAATGTCAAACAACTGCAGCTGAGCCTGAAAAATAAAGTAATAATACTTTTAGCATGAAAACTTATAGATGACATTGGCTTTTTAATAAAGGTTCAACATTAAAGTAGATTAAATGCAGTTACCCAGGTAAATAAAAGAACATCATTCAACACTCATCACAGATGACTTGTTAAAAATAGATAATAGGCCATAGGTACCGGATAATTTATTCGTTGATCTCAATGTCATACAAACAATACGTAGTTCACATTAACTTAACTCACTGAATACTTAATCATACGCGAATCGCATTACATACTGAAATATTTCCGCTAGCAAGGTTCTTTGAGACATACGTGCTACTACGTACTACTCGTACAATGTGTGTTAGGGCAAAATGATAATGAACTCCAAAATATTGGTAGGGATGCACAGTAAATCAGTACTTACCTTAAACCGGTGATATAAAAAGAGAAGAAGTTTTCACAACAAATGAAAAAGTCCGGCAGGCTTGGATAAGGAGGATAGCGTAGCAGAGTCCTTACATCTTCTTCCGCGAATAAAATCTTTGTTGATAAACGACGAGATCTTGTGAGATGTAGCTAAGAGGGCTACTTTCCGGTATCGCCACAGTCAGTGGAATCACTATATTAATTATTGTAAAATTCGTGTTATAGTTAACCGTATTACAACAATTAAATTTGGTAATAATTAAAATGATTTCTGAGATCATTCTGTCTCTGCATACTGCTTCTTGGAGATAATGTAATTTCGGAAAGGCTATGTGTTGTCCTCGGATTGCCTCGGAACCCTCGGGAGGAAGCGGAAGTGGTAGGGATGTACTCTCCAAAATTGAAGAAATGGTTACCATTTCCCCGGAATCTCTTACATTTCTTCAAGAGACCGTTTCCCTTGTGCTAGCTGGGAAGAATGCTAAGCTCAAAGAACTTAAGCATGCATACCATTGCGAGTACATACTATATTAGTCCATGGGGTTCTTTTATTGGTGCATGAGATAAGTTGGCTCAAATGTTGTGACTGCAGCCATTCAGTGTAGAACTGAGGGTCACTTCATTGGGCATCATTTTCTGCAACTGACAATGAGTCAAATTAGCTTTCTATGGCATGTAGCTAAGTCACCACAATTCTCACTCTTATGGGAGATATTTTTTGTTTTATATGAATTTAAAGTAATTTACTATTATTATTAGGTACCTAATTTTAAATATCTTCTACATTTGAATGAATACAGCACTTTTACGTAGGTTGTTTTCTGCAGTGAGCAGGATGTTAATTTAAATTTGGTATCAATTGCAGTATGACATTACATTCACTCTATGTTCTGTGAACTGTGCACTGTATTAGTGTTTTGTCTATTTGTGTGTAGAAAAAAAAATAATTTATCATCTCTTGCAATTTCCCTGTCCATGGTTTTGATGTGTGCTCCTTTATCCTCATTGCACCAAAACATTTTTATCGACTCTCAAGATAATTACTCATTTGTTATGCTAATTCTACTCATAGAAAAGCAACAGTTAAGTGCTTTTTTTGACAAAAATTCAATAATTTTTTAATAATTTTGTATTGAGGCAATCATTATCATTTCAAATTAGGAATGTTCCATCAAAAATGCACTACCATTATTTATCACTGCAATATTGCTTATTACATTGCTTTATTTCAACAATTGGTGAATTCATTAGATATGCCATTGCATGTTTGTTCAAATACATAGTTGCTTTTTGAGAACATGAAGTTACATTTGTACTGGGGCATCATAGCGCTCAATTGAAATACATACATGTATATCATGTTTAAATGTTACTTTGCTTGTTTATGCACTATTAGTTCTATTCCATCCCTGCTTTGTATGTCAGTGTTGTTGTTGACTGCATTAATCAAACACTGTTTCTGGTTTTGTTTGCAGGACAAAAATGTTAACCTGGGATAGGGACATCAAATGGTAAATGTTCCTGCCATTGAAATCTCTACTTAGCCATAAATTCACACTAGAAAAAACTAACATAAGACCACACCATACATATGTGAACTGATCTTGATAGATCTGTGAAATGGAGGTTAAATGATCTAGATAGTAACATGTTATAAGTTAAAATGACACAATAGATATCACCTCTTTCATCTACCTTAAATGAGCATGCCAGAAGTTTTAAATTGGTACTTTGGATTTCAGCATTAATAACTGTCAAAAATAAATGGAAAGCAATCATATTAGAATTTTTAAGGATGTAAATATAATAGGTTATTTCCTTTAATTCGCACATTTAAACCCTGTTAGTCATCAATTTTTTTGAAGATGTAACCTCCTAGTCATATTAGAATATATGTAGTGCTTAAGTATTACTCCCATGTACATATACATCCTCATAAAAATGTTACCATTGTTGCCTAAATATGTATGCATTAATAACTTCCTTAGATATGCACAAATACAAGCCTACTGAAATTTAAAACTAGTGGATTCATGTGTCTAATTTGTAACAAATGTCATATTTCTTATTAGAAGTGACTTTTACATAAGGATCCATTCACACATTTTTAATTAATCAAATTTTCATATTAAGTCTGCCACAGGCCAGTAAACAGTTTGAATATCAAGACATATATTAGGTAATTAAATTCATAATCATTGGAAAATGATGAAGATGCATACGGATACGGGTGTACAATTTTTAATATGTGCTTGTGTAATCTAACATTTGCTCATGTGAAATGACAAATAATTTATTCATGTTTGTTCCATATGAATTCAGATGAACTTTTGGTTTTTCATATTTAAATTATGTTTTTAACTATTCAAATATGATTCATTCATTCATTTCATTTGATGAAACAGACAAATTTACATGTAATATAGCATTATTACATCATTATGAGTAATTTGATGGCCACTTAAATGCATTTGTATGTGCCGTGTATTTCCGATGACGTCAAGCCATAGACAAATCCAGGAGCCTCTATCTTATCTGAAGAAATAAATGTGAAACTGCCATGGAGCTTATGTACTTTCCCATTTCAATCATTACACCAAGGTTTTGGAAATGCAGGTTAGCTATTTCATTGAAATGCAAAAGGAATGATGCCATGCTATTTCTGGTGCTTTCGATATGCAGAATAATCTTGGAGTCTTCTTATAACTGAATCTCTTTATTGCTACTTCCTTATTCACGGACACGGACGAGATGAAATACATTCTGCATTAAATGCTTTTACAAGATTATCCAACATGATAATTCTTGCCTTCTATTCAGTATAGTAATCTATTATTCCTCCCTGTGCTCTTTCCCATACTCTGCTTTGATGCATCAAATAGTTAGATCTCTACCAGTGCTCAGATAAGTCTACAAACAAAGGTGCTTGCCAGATAATTCTGGGGGCATATGTTATCTCTCCAAAATTAAAACAAACAATCACTTTGTCCTGCTCCTTCGATGTAATTTTGATTCGTAGATTTTATGATCCAAAGGTAAAGCATCTGTATTCATCAATTTCACTATTTTTTGTTCAGAGGCTTAAGGTCTTATCAGGTCTTCCTTCAGCCACACAAGTTAATTTTACAGTATGGCAGAAATTTTAGCCAAACATGTTCCTAAAACCACTTACACGTCACAGCATTTTTGCTTGTTTTTTGTGCTTCTCCTAATATCTGAAATTATGTATTTCAGAAAGATTTCTTGTTTATGTTTTTGGCTTTTTTCTATACAAGAGATTTTTTTACCGGAGCAAGAGCCACCTTATACAGTGACAGCTGAACTACAATGTATGCTCGTTATGTTTTTTTTTCGCCGAGGCTGTCTGTCAGAAAATTGCCTAATTTTTATTCAAGTCTTTTCATTGGAAAATGAGGAGGAGTCAAACTCATTGCTCTTCCATTTCCCGACATTAGAAATTGTTTTTCTTGTTATTTAGTCACTTCAAGTTTTGGCCATTGAAGTGAACCTGCTGAAATGTTTGAATGTTTGATCTCCCTGTAGTTGTCTTGAATTAATTGGCAGCTGCATTATCTTTAAGTGCATCAATTGTGTTTTAGACAACTGCACTAATATTGTTTGTAATCCCTGTCACCCGATCCATTTATGTTGCTCCATGAATTAGCAACACTGGTTCACAGAATTGCTAAGTTCATGCTGACTACGCATGGCTTCTTGTCACAGTAACATCATTATATGTTAGTGATTCCTTAATTCATATAATGTTTATCTGTCTTTGATCACATGGCTGATATTATCCTTCCTTCAGTTATTCCCATTTGATCTTCCATGGTCCATCTTTCTCTTGCTTTTTAGGTGCTTCTCCTATGACGCAGCAGCTCACAGGACCACTGCTCATGTGGTGCCTGCGTCCCCTCCCATCCAGTTCACAGATAAAGGTACAAAATAGTTAAGTTATAAATTTTTATGGGCAGTGTTTAAAGTCAAAGCATATGTCATAAAGTCCTTAGTTCTAGTCTAGGTAATTAAAAAAACTATGAAGTGCAACTTTCTTGCAAAGCTCTCTTTGTTGTTTCAACAACAAAGTTCTTATAAGTAGGTTTTATCAGGTACAATGATTGAAGTTTTGATTTCTACAAAATTTGTGGAAAAGTGCGATTCTGTTTGAGTGATAGTGTGATATCTTAAAATATAAAAACTAAATAGGAATACAGAGCACATTATGTAAATTTATTGTTTCATTACCTTCAAAATGAAATCTGCATGCATTATTTTTCATAATTAGGGGCCATTCAAGTACAGTAGATTCCGGTTAATCGGGACACCGGTTATTTGGGACAGCTGCTTATTCGGGACAAATCATCAAGAACAGAACCCAATTGAAGAAAGTCCCTGAGTTTTCTCCGGTTAATTGGGACAGGAAGCCGCTTAATCGGGCCATGCATCGGCTTTATTTGCCTCCTACTCCCTTGAAGAAATACAAATTTTTAAGCTCTTGTAAATCATTTGGTACATTTTCCCTATGCATTTGAACCAACCTCCAATGAGGGAATCTATTGCAACATTTACTGTCTCATTTACCGTCGCTAAACGAAGTCAGTCATGAAAGCGCTTTCAATTAATGCTTCACTGTTTGTACACTCACCTTCGTTCTCAGGTAGTCCAGCTAGAAGTGGATTTAGATTTTGTGGTCACGGAGGTGCATACTGTGTAGGTAGACAACTTGGCTTCATTAGCATATTATACCATTAAGGTGAAGGTTAGGCTGTAGGCGATCTGTCATAAGATAAAATGTTTTGAGAAAAGAAGGGTGGAGGTGATTCCTCCTAATTTCCTGAAATTTCTCCCGAAAAAGTTCCTTATTCAGGTTAACACGCAGCGTAAGGATTTATCACTGGCTGCAAAAATTACAATACTGGACCGAATTAAGGACCATCTACCTCAAACCAGTCTTCGTTGTTTGGCGGAGGTAACAAGAGTGCCAAAATCAACGATAGTCCGATTAATACAGAAGCAGGATAAACTTAGAGAAGATTGGAGCAGTAAAAGGAAACAAGGTGCTACCCAAAAATGCCAACGCCTAGGTAAGGATCCTGATGTCGAGGACGCTTTTAATCAATGGTTTTCCATTGTTAGTGGACGAGGAGTTAGCTTCAGTGGACCTATGTAAAAATAAGTTGGAGGAATTAGCTTTGAAGCTTGGCCATACTGATTTCAAGTCAAGAGATGGTTGGCTATCTAGACGGAAGAGTAGAAACGAAATAAAATTAAAAAATGCTCATGGAGAAAAACATACTGCTGATTTTGCAAGTGCAGAGGAATGGAGATGTAAGAGGCTACACACCCTACTTCAGGAATTTTGTGCAGATGATGTGTACAACGCCGATGAAACCGGCCTGTATTACCGAGCCACCTAATGGGTTTCTTTGCTACAGTTATGTGAAACTGAGTGGGGTAAAGGTGAGCTTTCGTCTCGCCAGCGTTAACACGATTTTCACCCACTTTTAACAGACATATCGGAACCAAAATCTCACCTTTACCCTAAGTGGGTCTAAAGAAGCGATGGAACGGATTACTGTTTGGTGCTGCTCAAACATGTCGGGAAGTGATAAAAGGAAACTTTTGGTGATTGGAAAAAGTACTAACCCTCGCTGCTTTAAGAGGTTTTGAGTGAACAGCTTACCGGTGGAATATTACGCCAATAAAAATGCGTGGATGATTGCAGGCCTCTTCAGTCATTAGTTAAGCAGTTGGGATAAGGAACTAGCGCGGAAATCGAGGAAAGTGATTCTTATTCTGGATAATTGTACGGCACACCCTAATTGCTGCAACGTCTTAAAAAACATGGAATTTTTCTGTCTGGAATTTTTACCAGCCAACACAACATCTCTTATCCAACCAATAGACATGGGATCATCAAAAATTTGAAAACAATATACCGCGCAAAATTCATTGATCAATCAATTCTAGCATCAATGGAAGATAATCTTCTGACATTGTCTTCAACTGCCAAGGAAGTGAGCTCAAAGGTGAACGTCCTACATGCAGTAACGTTTTTGGCAGATAGCAGACGAGAAGTCACCAGTAAAACGATTAGAAATTGTTTCATTCATTGAGGTTTTAAGCACTCAAGTGCAGAAATATCGGAAGAACTTGAATGTGAAAGTAAAAATGAATCTGCTTCCGAGTTGCGTCAAGTAAAGACCTTTAGGGAGTTTGAAAGGATCGACTTCAATATGGACTGTTATGACAACAATGACAGCAGCAAAAATGATATAGTGGAAACTATACTAGCGAGATAGCAAGGTTTGGTTGAAGACGAGGAGACTGATGGAGATGAAGACGTATCTCAGTGTAGCCGAGTGACTTCTGCAGATGCCAGGAAATTTATTGATGGGTTGTGACGCTACTTCATGCAAGAGGGCAACGAAGGAAGTCAGATATCGTCCTCAGATGCCTGTGCCAACCTTGTAAGCGCGACGAGAGTGAAGAGAATGAAGAAGAACACCCTGGACTAATTCCATCAACTAGGAGCTACTTATTAAATAAATACTCCCTGGTTTCTATGCAAATGAAGCTTTAGATCATCAATTATTCTTTTCTAATATTCCAACGTTAATTCTATATCTAATCACAAATCCTTCTTTTGCATGATTTCGTAAAGGGAATTTATCCGAAGTATATCGATGCCAAGAGATTTTTTAATGACACAAGGTTTCCAAAAATGTTTATAATGCATGTTTTCTTATTAATTTATTGTTTAAATACTATGGAATTAAACATTTTGCGTTTCAATTGTCATTTAGCTTTCTGACTTTCATTTCAACGCTTATTTAAACATATTTACGGGATATTTCGGATAAACGGGACAGCCGCTTAATTGGGACAAAGTACACCGGTCCCGATGTGTCCCAATTAACCGGAATCTACCCCCCCCCCCCCTGTGTTAGACAACATAAGATTTCATGAACTCCCACTGCCCCCCTCCTAATCTTACATAAAGCCTATTTTACCAATCATGTTTCACTGACAGGTCAGGGATGGCGGTGGCAATGACAGCTCAAATGATCCCTCTTTGACGTAATCTTTTTAAGGGATAGTGGCAATGACATGGATCTCTATCCCTTTTTACATCATTAATGTCACCTGTCACACTTTCCATCCCTGAACACGTAGTACCTGAAATGGTGTGTAGCCAATCAGAGCCATTCACAGTTTTGAATTTACTCAATGATTGAAATTAGAAAATCATCTCCATTGTGGAAATGATGCTCCTAGGTATGCTGGAAATGAATGTGTGAAATAGGAATGTGATGGCGCTCAAGCTATCCCTTTCCCTATCATTGAAAAGCATCCCTCGACGAAGTAAATGATCCCTCGACTTGTACGTGACAAATAATTGTGTGAAACAGGCTAAAGTTATCATAAATATTTGAAGTTTGAACATGGATTAACATTCCTTGCATTGCGTTGTGCAATGTAGGATTTCCGTGGGAATAGGAAGCGCAAGATATTAAAAGTGCAGCGAGGGAGTCAACGTCTGCTGATTTGAAATAATTATAGCAGCTGGGGGTGCGAAGATCAACAAATACTATGTACTCCCTTGTAATCGCAGAATTTGGGGTGTGGTCACAGTTCTATATAACGGATGCACTTGCGTTATCATTATTTTCAATTGTGCTCATGAGAGGTAAAACTTAATGGTCATTCTTGAAATTTTGTCTTGCGCTTTACATCCCTAGTTTTCAAGGATTGAGCATGTTCTTAGGACTGTATCTCTGAGCATTGCCCCTTCAGAGTTGTACATGTTTTGGATAAAAATTATTGCAATCCAATAAAAGGAACTGTGATCACACTCTTGGTCTTCAAAATGGTTTTAAAGGAAATTGTAAACTATCAAAAGCTATTCATGGCCATCGTTTTGAAATAATGCTCAATTAGGGCATGCTGAACATGCACCAAATAATTCTGGTGGATATAGTTCATTGCTCACCACATAATGCATAAAATTGGATTTTTTTGACATCAGGAGAGATTTAACACCCAGATCCCCGGTCGACAAACCAGTATTAATGGTAGAGATAATCCTTGACCCGCAGTAGCAATCGCTATTTGTTTTACTTTTCACTACATCAACTGGTTATACACTTATGCTTTTACAAACTTTTTCTTATGGGAGACTAGGCATTTTTGGTAGTATTAAATACTACGATTTGTCAAACAACGAGTATCAAAAAAGTGACACAAACACTATCTCATGGGTGGAGAAAATCTTACGTATGATGAGGTGGGACTAGGTAAGAATAAGATTACGTAAGATGAGCCCAATCCCCCCTAGCTCCTCCCCCCACTCCTCACCTATAACATCTACATAATATTTGGATGGCCCCTATTGTCCCATATTTGTGCTAAATCTTTGAAAAATCAACTTAAGAAGAATAAATTAATATTTTGATTTTTTAAATTTCAAAATTACAGCAATGCAAACTAAACATTAATCTCTAATCATTGCATTGACAAATTATGTGGTACGCAGTCACTCGCACGGGTGCAAAGTTATACCAGTCAAGTCAAATGATTTTTTCATGGCGGATTTCACTGTCTTTGGTATATGTTAACGTTATTGTTTGGCAGTATGTATGCAGACAATGAAAGAAAGAATTTGCAATATTCCTCTCTTTTTAACAAGTTTTTTATGCACGATGGGTTTCCATGTGTTCACGTCATTGTGCAACAATTGGACAACTGTAGGACAATGATGTTAACACATGGAAACCGGTCGGGCATTAAAAAATTATTTTTTTTAAAGTGGAAAATTGCAAAGAATTCTATCTTTTCTTGTGAATAAGGTCTACCACATCCTGAAATTTGCTGCTAGTGAAAGGATTAATTCTCTGTGTTACAGTATTCATGATAACCATCTACTGTTAATGATTTAGTAATACACATACTTTTGTAATACAAACTTAATAAATGAGATTTTTTAACACCAACAGCCTGTTTTGACTGGGATGATGCCACCAACCAACCACCTGGATCAGGATCAGCTACAGGGAGTAGTTACTCACCTTTCCTGCTCGATGATCCTGAGCTTATTGCAGGAAAACATCGCACTTTGTTAACATTCACCTCGTACATGGTAAGTTATGTGTGAAGTGCCCTTATGGATTGTCTCAATGCAATTGGGCCTGCTAACCCTCTTACAATGAAAATGGGAACATTTGGTTGAAAAAATTTGGACTTTTTCAGGATGCATATCTCTACAATTACACGATTTACCTTAAACAATTTTTTTATGTTTTAATCCTTCGGTAACATGTTATCACTATAATTATGAGATGTTGGCTATAGCCACAGTCACTGTGGCTGGACTGGCATTTTGTCTCATAGTATTGCCTTTTGTAATTGTTTCAAAGATTATAAATATTGAAAACAGGTCAAGGAGGATTCATTTCGATATGCACGAAAGGTATGAACCAGTATGTACTATAAATCATGCGTCTATCTCGCAGCAGGGAGTGTAGTCAGTATTCATGGTATTCATTATCAGCAAGTTTCAGCTAGATGTAAGTACGGCAGAAGATATTATATGTATCGTGATGGAATTCATTGCAGAACTTACAACCTTGGGAACTTTCTTCCTTGTGCTTGAAACTCACAGCAAATCACGTATATGCACCATGGAATACCTAAAAAATAGTGAATCATAAAAATTTTGATCTTCCCTGCCACCTGGCGGTTGCAATGTGCGCTATCGCTTGAAAAATACATGTTTTGCGGGACTGGGGACCATATTCGCTAGTGGTAAAAGGTTTGATATCTAATGTAAATGCAGTCGATCCTGCTCCATGCTTATAGCTGTCACATGTAGACTTGCTTGTAACAATTATGTTTCCCTAAATTAAAGAGAGTATTCTGTGCATAACTATTGTAATAATAAGACAAACAGTATACTGTTAAAAGGGCTAATCGTAAATGCTGGTGATGTTGGGCTCTATGATTCCAAAAAGCCAAAGTCAGCTGTTTTCTGAGGCGATCTTACTGAAGTTGAAGTCCTCTCCTTTATTTCCACTATTTAACTGGAGAAGATAGCAGCCTGGTGCTTCTGTGGAACAAAATCTCCGTAGGTTATATCTTGGTCATTAAGTTATTTATCATTTTTGCAAATTTCAATTATTAGAACTTTCTCCAATCCATATATCCGTTTTAATACACTTTTTAGAGAGGTAGGAGGCATGAAATTTTTTCTCGTTTCCGAAGTACTTGCCATTTATAGTCCATTGCATTGCTATTACTTGCAGCCGTGACATATTTGGTGCACCCAAAACATCGGGGCCATAACAATACAGCAATGGGCAGTACAGTACACGTTTCCTGAAGTGTCAAAATTCGACGTTTAATATTCCAGTGCATGACATCTAACATGGAATTTGATGTTGAAAGTGAATAAGATCATAAGTAATTGAAGTGTTCGAAAATATTATTTTTAATAGCTATCTCAATATAATGTTTTCGCCACTCACCAAAAATTCCCACAATAATGGCTAAATTAGCATTACAGTTGTAGGAATTGGCTGTGGAGTGATTATTAATCATCTTTGGTATTAACGAGAGTTCCATTTAGTGAGTGATTTTTAAGATCCCGAGAGCTCTTGCTAAACAGGGCTTCTACTGTATTTGGGACTTGTGGAGAGTGGAAACATTCACAGACTTAGGGGTGCCAAAACACGGGGCGGAGGGGGCATTTGCCCCCCCCCCTCCTGCCCCCTCCCCCCGGCCCCCCACCTGGCTACCCTGCTGCCTCTTTCTAGAGAAAAATTCCATATTGCTAATACGATGGAATAAGAAATCATTGAGTTAAAGTGGTGTTGTTTGTTGATGAGACCTTGCTCTTATCTATCACTTCCACCTAACTGAACATGTTAAAAGAAAAACTTTGTACAATTCCACAATATGATTTATTTTACTGATTGATTTCAACGTCTGAGCGTCATTGTCAAGGTATACATATACATACATACCTTGACAATGACGCTCAGACATTGAAATCGATCAGTAAAATAAATCATATTGTGGAATTGTACAAAGTTTTTCTTTTAACATGTTCAGTGCAACTAAATTCCACCAAGTATTGCCTGCTTCCATTAATATCACTTCCACCTAACATACTGAAATTATTATTATGGAATTTCCACCATACTTCACAGTTCATTCAGCTCTGAGCAATAATTAATTTATTCTGCTTTGTATTAAGGCCATGGCCAACCACTCTTCCATGCCACTATCATTCAGCCAAAAACTTCCAGAGTGACTCTGGAGCAGCTGCTTGGGCTGAACATTTCTAAGTTGTTTGTCAACGTTTTGACGAAATGTCCCATGTGCAAAATATTTGTGTCAAGATTTTCTATTTCAATTATTTCTTTGTTTCATGTTCACAGACATCTGTCATTGACTACGTAAGACCTTCTGATCTAAAGCGAGAACTTAATGACAAATTTCGGGAAAAGTTTCCTAACATTCAGTTGACACTCAGCAAGTTAAGAAGGTGAGTTAAGTTTATATTATGGATAATGGTATGGTTGGAGAAAGTTGCCTGTTCTTCACTCCCCAAAGCCATTACTTAACTGCTAAATGCCACTTTCATTATGTGCTAACGATAAAAGGACTCATATTTTCCATATCTATGATTGGCTTGCAGTTAATTGATCCAGTTTTCTATTTTGAAAACTACAATTGAATGTGATCACACATATGTATTTCAATAGGCTGAAACTATGTACATATAGTTGATAGCTTGAGTTTTTTTATATTTCATGTGATATCTATATTTTGCATAAAAGCCTAATTATATTTTATAATAATTGTTTCTTGTTCTGTGGAAAGTCACCTAAGAACAAATACAGAGTATGTATTCAGAAATTCATGTAATAGTTGACAGTATGACAAAACAAAAAATAATAATATAAGCATTATAAATAATACTGTGGATTTTGTAGAAGTTGACTTGTTTTTATTAAATTCTCCATTGTTTAGATTTAAAAATAAAAATTTACTGGAGGTTTCAATCAGTTCTCTTTGTATATGTGTATACCAAAGCGAGTGAATCTCGTCATGAAGAAGTCATTTGACTTGAATGGGATTCGAACCTGGATCTCCCAATAGCCTAATTGTTTACCCAACTGACCAGCAACTGGGAGATCTGGGTTCGAATCCCGGTCAAATCAAATGATTTCTTATTATGATTTTCACTCTCTTTGGTGTATTTCTTTACACCCTTGGGGGTGACTGAATCCCACATCATTTGTGCATTTTTTTCAGTTATTATAAAATTATGCATATGTTATTATGCAAATTATGTATAACCTAGATCAATTACTAATTTGGTGCTATGCTTTAATTTTTTTTAACATCCACCAGTATAAAGCGTGAAATGCGCAAGATAGCTCGTGTGGAGTGTGGCATAGATCTTTTGACAGTGGCTCAGGCTTATGTGTACTTTGAGAAGCTCATCCTGCGGAACTTGATCAACAAAGCCAATAGAAAACTTTGTGCTGGTGCGTGTTTGCTGCTGTCTGCCAAACTGAATGATGTGAAGGGCGAAACATTGGAAAATCTTATAGAGGTAAAAAATTCTTTGTTTGAATGTTTACTGTTTTACTGATTGAATGTTAGCTTTAAGGAGAAAAGGTCATAATAAAATAATACTACGAAATGACTGGCAAAATATCCAGTCATGCAAATATTGCTCGTACAACACAGGGTTGATATGTACTCGTTTTTTTGGTCTAAATGTCGTCTAAGGCATACTGATATATTTCTGGCATAATTGTCGGACTTGATGTGTGTCACACATGCATATTTGTATTGAATATAAATTTTAGCATAAATTGAGTATAATAATCGGCTTGCGCAGAAAAATTTCCATTTTCTCACGCAACATTTTACCGATACATTCACACAACCATTATAAGATTTAAAACTACTTGTATATATGATTATTTATGTCAATACATGTGTTTACACAAGACTAATAGACTAATTATACACCACTCTTCAACCAGTTTGACACATGCAGGATCAGTTTTTCAACTAGTCAAATCACGTGTAATTGTCGGCATTCACACCAATTTTGTAAAGTTTGTGCTGTTTGGGTATTGGTATAAATTTCAATTATACATGTTTTGAGTAGGTTATTTCACACTTATATCTTTAGGCCATTACTAATGTTTACAAAGTATAAACGCCTGTGCTTAAGTGCAATGTTTTTGACCATAGCACTGTCAACAATGGTTAGCATGAGGCTTATGAGTTTGGTTTAAGGCATGTTTATTTTTTCAATTCACAATTTATCTGTGTCAAAAATGGAGATTCGGGGATTTTTCCAGGTACATATATGTGATCCTATGTGAAGAAAATAACTCCAAAACCAACCAAATTGGCCAAGTTTTGTTCTTCATCGTAGGCATTCTCCCTCCCCGGAAATTGGCTTTTGTTAGTATTGATGCGCACGTACTTTTAGCTTTTGTTCATTGTGTTTGTATCAATTTTTCCTTTTTGGTTGATAATGATTCTTGTTAGACTGAGCAGTTTATTGTAGGTATTTGTGATCGTGTAGTTAATATGTAGCTTAAATTCGAATTTCATATTAGCCCTGTATAGTTCTTTTCTTTTGCGTGCATTATTAATATGTCAGTTTACAGTGATATTAACTATTAGCTTGCCGTTTTCTGACAGTATTTCTTTTGTATTGAATTTATTCTTTTTATTTTTGTTTAAAACTTGCAACATTATAGACTTTATTTAGGTGTACGGTAGTTTTTTGTTAGTTCATATTTTTAGTTTAGCTCCGCGCTCTCCTTTCTAGCTAAAATTAACTGTTCGGTGAATTTGTTACTCCCAAAAACGAAATTTTCATTAAAAAATATCTAACATTTACCATGCGTAAGACAATTTTTAAAAATCTGATTTGTACACACACAAAATACTTCCCCGCCATGACACTAGTATTGTCTCTGTCTCACTCCTTGATGCTTGGAATTATGGCATTTGAAAATGGTGGCAGATTTAGGAAGGACTTCATTTACCCAAAATCTGGCAAGTGATTTGGCTACCTAAATCCACTCCCTTATGATGCCTAACAAGGTTGGACACACTTAAGGAGGGCATCCTCCCTAAATTTCCGGATTTAGGTACCTACCTACCTAACTGGCGAGTTTGGATGTAGCTCTATTATTCCTCTTCTTTGGAGTCTCTTCCACCACACCCATGACTTTCTCAATCTTCCTCTCACGCCATTCACTCTACTGTTTGTTTATTCCACTCTCTTCCATTCTCTCGACGTGGCCAAACCTTAAGCAGACTCCATTCACATATGTCCATTACTGGATCATCCAACCCACGTTCTTTCATTAAACACTCATTCTTAACCCTATCCATCTTACTTTTGCCACAAACACTTCACAGGTACTCCATTCTTACTGCATTTAGCCTATTTTTATGCTTACATACCATAGTTGGGAAAGTTACCAAAAAAAATTACCTGATTAAAGTTAAAGTTAATCTCTGCTGAACGCACACCGAACCTTCTTGCTTTCAACCCCCTCCCCAGCTTTAGCACCACGCATAATAAATAAAACTGTATATAAATAGATTCAAAAAAGTGTAGTCTATAACTTTTATAAGAACGGTCCTTACATAATATGACATACGTATAAAAAACATATATGTAGTGCAAAAATAAAAGTTTCAAAGTAAAAATGCCTACTTTTTCCTAATATTTTCCTCTGGTAGTGTTCTTCTGGCAGTAGCCTATCAGTGGGGTAAAATTCAGCTTTACGCTAATTATTTCCCAAGTTTGTTGTTGTTTGCGCCCGTGGCCGTGATGTCCCCAGACAAGTAAAGGATCCCACAAGGATAAAATAAAAAGAATGGAGGCTGTCCTTTAACGGGACACAAAATAAAACTGAGGAAATACTGATAATAGGTGAAACAGAAAATTAATAATAAAGAAGGGAAGGAAGATGCCGGGCGTAAGCTTCGCGTACCTGATTTGCCGACGTCTCCGGAGGTCTTCAATTCTCATTCACACTCGCACACCACTTACACACACACGTCATGCCTGCAGGCCACTTATCCTGTCTTGTCTGAACTCCACACTCTGGTTGTTCTTCTCCCAGTCCCGTCTGTCTCCCTCCCACAAGCGCCCGGCAACGGGCAAAATCACGACTGCGTGACAAACAAAAAGGTACACGAAACTCGCCATGGCAAAAGGGAGGGAAATTTAAAGAAACAAAAAAAGGTGGCCAGTCCTCGTGCGAACAGTTGTTTTGGGGGTCTTCATTGACTGGGATATTTCTTAGACTAACATTCATTCTTAGATATGCTCCACATACTACCTACCTACCCTTTTTTGTGCATCTCAATACATGGCTATAATCTATTTATACATAATCCCTTTATTATCCAAAGATAATGTGGACAAATAAATTAAAATGATATAGGATTTGGAAGTATTAGCAGAGTAATCATGCAGAATTAACTCTTCTGCCAGTCAAAGTGCCTTTGGACTATGTAATCAACGAAGGCATATTTTTATATTTAACAGAAAACGGAGGGCACCTTCCGTTTGAATCGAAAGGACCTGCTCTCGTCGGAATTTGCTGTTCTTGTGGCGCTGGAGTTCAGTCTTCATTTGCCAACATGGGAGCTCTTTCCTCATTACCAGCGGCTCGTGTATGAGTCCTGACGGCAGTCCACACAGGCAGGAGACAGCAGAAGAATGAGATGGAAGGAGGACGTTTGGGTGCTAGAAAAGGATACTGTGAAGGCTGTGACCTATGGCTGGAGAGATGCTGGGGTGATAGGACAGGGTATATGGCTGTTGGCTCTGGCTTGGCTGGATCCAGAGCTGGTAGACTACATGATGAAAAAATTCTACATTAACTTAAGACCGTCAGTGAGAAAAAGTTCTGCTAAGTAGTTCGAATTTCATGCATGACTCAGTTTTTTTTAAATGTGGAAGTCAAGTAAAATGTTTCATTTAAGATTTACTGAAAGTAATCGTAATTGTTTATAAAAGGATGCACTCTTTTGACAGCTTTGTTATGTGCAACATATGTATATGTTTTTTTGGTAAAAACTTGGGAGCAACTAAGTTTTCTTTTATTGCCAAAAATTGACTCTTGTGGAAATCAGTTTCAAATTGTTATGTGTCCTGGGAAAATTGAAATGGGACCAAATCCTGCATTTTTCTGTCTTGATGTTTCTTAAATCACGAGTTTTCTCCTCTGTGCGACTCATTTTATTTCTCAATCTGTCCGCAAGGAACAAAATATTCATTTCATGACGTTAAATGTGTAATCAAGTCTTTCCACCCTTGCGATTCTTCCAAATGTAATTGCCTCCCGTGATAGTTGCAGTGGCCCCAAGCATTGTACTTAAAAATTATTGCTCAGAAACTGATAGAAGGTATTTAAGTATAACTATTGAAGGTGGATTCTAGCCTGATGAGAAGACTGCAAAGCGACACTATTTGTTATAAGTACAGTATCCACTTTGCATTTATGTATGTGCTTAACTGCATATGTTGTAGTGATAGAAAATGGGATATGGATACAGATATGTAATGTAGAAACTGGTAAAAATGTTAGAAGATGGCTAATGCAAAATTATTTTTGTAGGAAAGGAGGGGATTAGTCAAAGAGAGAAAGAAATTTAATTTTGTTTATATTCTCCAAGGTTGGTGCTAATGATTGGGAATGGTGGAATCCAAGGTTATATAAGGATAAATGGAATCTAATCCTCTGTGAAGGTTTCAAAATCTCTTTTTCATGTTAGACCTTAAGGTTACTTACTGAAATCAAGTTTATGTCCTTTTCTATAGGTACTTTTTGAGTACATAATATGTCTGATTCAGTACTTAAGACTTAAAGAGCCATCGTACTTCTTCCTGTTTATGACACCATTGTTGTTTCAATGCATATGTAGGTGCTTTTACATTCTATTTTGTAATCTGCCTCTGTCTCATTGAAATAATGGTTGACTGGCAAATGAAAGCTCCAGTTTTTATTCAAGTTCAGGTCTAGTGGTAATCTCTTTTAATCGTTTGACTTCTTGAATATATATTTGTGAGAAAAATTGAGTAGACTTACCAAGCAAATGTCTGCATTTATATACCTAACAGGGTTTTTTTTCTAAGCCTGTCAATAGCAGCAAGTTACTCGATATTTAAATTGAGGAAGTCAGTAATTTATTTCTCATCAATGAGTGGCGTGAATGTGCAGGAAAAAGGTTTCTTGTGTTCTCTTCCTTTCATTGAGGTCCTCAGGGCTCGAATCAGTCAATCACCTTTTACTGAAGTCTTAACAAAATAACTGTCTCCTTGCACACTGTCCCATGTGATAATGGCCATTGTCATGACCATTCAAATACAAGTGGCCAGAAATGGAAATTTAGTGATAAAAAATGGCCATGGCCATAGTGGCCGTTTATTGCCACCTAGACTAAATGGCCATGGCCATTATGGCGACTCATGGCCGTTCAAGTATTCAATGGGAATTCGTGGCAATACAATGGCCGTTTCACCATGGGATGTGCCTGCAGAATGAAATCGTGAACCACAGCCATTTTATTTTTTGTCAAAAATATTTATCGATTTATGTGTACATTATTTTCTTGGATTATTTAAAAGGCAAAAATAAATCATGAATGAAATTTGTCTACTATCTCTTCCTCATTGCAAACTCACAGGGTGATGTTACGGTATATTTGGCTTGTTGCCGTGTTTACTTAGTGTTTGCATAATTTTTTTCAACTAGTCCATCATAATATTGAATTAAGACTAAGACTTCTTGTAAAAAAAATTCAGATTGCTGCTAAAGTGTAGAAATCTCTGCAAAGCCATTTGAGCCTTGCTCTAGAGTGTTGCTGTTAATGCTGAAATAATATTTAAGGATCGTAAAACTTAGTTGAAGGTACCTGAATTAAATTTTAGTGTTAGTGGAGGATGTAGAAATTTAGTATACATGAGGCTATTGCCTACATCTTTTGAAAATGGCGAATTAGTGAATAAGAGAGTCAATATTTCTAGTCATTTTCAAATCGTAGGTACTGTTCAGAGTTTCTCCATCAAAGGAAGTATAAATATGAATGGATCTGACTTGGACATAACTGGAGGCAGATGCTCATAAATGTTTTATCATTGCTAATGAGTACTTTAATTTTGTACATTCCAATCCTTTATGTTATTCAATGCGGCAGAAAGTACTCCACTGTGTTAATTATTTGAGTCTGAAAGTTTCCTCATTGTTTTAAGAGGCAGTTTTATGATACTACCTAATTACATTATTACGGTTAATTCTCAAGGAGTTTCTTTGACCCGGGCGTAAAACTATGAGTTTCAAAATTAGTGAGATAAACATACTGCTGGTAGCATCAAGTATGTATGTACCTACTACCCATTTTGTATATCTAAAAAGTGAAGTGCTCTGCAATATTTGTAAATGCTTGTAAGCTGAATTTCTGCAATAACAGTGCCTATTGGCATCTCTCAGTTGTGCAGACTTGTGTGTGTTTGAAAAAAATAATAATCCTGTTAAAGTTTTTGGAGTGCTTTTTATGATAAAACCTTTGGTGATTTTATCAGAGATAACAACAGCCTTACAAGCAGCCCTCGTTGAATTTATTTATGGAAAATAATATGCATAAAAAAATTAATACTATTAAAATAGTCATTTTGTTGTGATTCCTGTTACTCAGTTAGTGTACAAAAGATTTGTAACTTGAGTATTTAGAAGTCCTTGCTGTGAATATATGTGCTACTGTTAATTGGACAAATAGACATTCTATTTTTGCGATTTGTAAGGCATGGAATGAATTACACATCATTAATATATGACCTGGAAGTTTATGAGCTTTCAATAATAATACTTACTTTGAATTTAAACTGCAGTTCCTTATGTATCTGAGCTTAGTCTCGTCGTTGGTGCTCTAGAAACTGTTTAAAGAATATTTTCTTGTTATGTTGCTTTTGCTTTTTATGTAATGTTTTCTTTTTCCTCTTTGAGCTTTTAAGTTTTTTTCCTTATTTAGTTGCCATTTGTATATATTTATTTCGGCATTAGATTAAGTACATAATTTGTAAAAAAAACAGGAAATGTGTTCCAACATTTTGAAGTGTAATGTGAAGTGATTTGTTTGTCTTGTTTTTTTCAGAACTTTTGTATTTACTTGATATTTAGCCAAGGGTTTCAAGTTTAACCAGTACAAATAATTATCTAGTCTTTTGCAGTTAATCTATATTGTAAAAGCACACTATGCCATTTTATTATTTATACTGGAGTCGAAGAATGTCCTCTGTTTATCGTGTTTTGAGTTTTAAGCATTAAAATGTATTAAGTTGACAACATCGTTTTATTCCTCAATACCCACTTGCCAGGCACGTAACCAGAGGGGGTGGGGCTTCACCCCCCCCTGAAATTTCAAATCATATTGTTAGTTTAGTTTTACCATGTATTACCTATATTGGATGAAAAATACAAGGATTCGAGAGGGGAAAAAGGTAATAACAAAGCCGTTTTATATAAAAAAAAGTATCCATAAATAAACTGCAATAACAAATGAAATTGTACCAAGAGAGGACCCCCCAGGCTTCAGATTAAGCCCCCCCAAACCAAAATCCAGGCTACGTCACTGCTACTTACTGTCAGTAGCAGTGCTGGCCCGAGGCATGGGCAAAAGCCACTGAGGGTCGGTCGTAGGGGTGGCCAGTCTGCAACTTACTAATGAATGTAAAAATGGGACAGAAAGTGTAATAACTGGAAAATGTTGCAAACTTCCAGCGTGTATTTCCATCTGAAATCACTATTTTTTACATCGTAGAAGTGACTGACATTCGTGACTAATTTCAACAAAGAGCACAATGAAACCTACCTAATAACAATTTCCTTCGTTTGCATTCTTGTCACCAACCAAATGAAAGGAACTGTGGCTGAAATTGCACTACAATTTACAGTTGAAATTACATCCACCCACAAAAAGAGCTGTGTACAGTGTAGCCAATCCCTAAACGGACACTTTTCCTTGTAATACTGTAAGCTTGGAGACAACCTTAAGCGGTCAATTTGTCTTAAGTCGGTCGGGTGTGGAGTCGGACACTGACCAGAGCTGTCATAAAAATGTTGTGAAATTGTTACAGTTTATGCCATGTAAACCGGTTGCATATTATCACATAGCATGCATTATAAACTGTGGACTTGGTTGGAAAAGGGGGGGGGGTACTATACGTAAAAAGGTTAGCAATAGTGAGAGACATTGAATAAAAAGTTCAAATCATCAGAGGTCATTACAAAAGTAGCGGAGGGGGAAGGTATATATAAGGCATGGGTGCTCAGGGGCCCAGGCCGCTGCACGTCCAGAGGGGCCCAGTTTTTGTGACCCACCCCTCTTCCCTTCTGAAAAAATTTGTGCGTTAAAAACGCGTTGAACTACAATTTCATAGGGAGGCATTTATGTACCTACAGTATGAAAAAATTGTTCTTTCAGTCAGAGATGTTTGGCCTGCTGGCTGTTCACAGTTTGGGGCCCGGCCCGCCGGACCTGAGCCCGAAACCTAGAGCGGGGCCTGGGCGGGAATCCCCGCCCTGGCCACGGCGCCCCTGGGTGAGAGAAATGAGGAAACAATGTTATTGAGAGGGATCTCGTTGTTTCTGGATTACCAACGATAAGATTAGTCAATACGTATACACTGGAACCGGCCTCTTGGATCTCACGTAGCGATGGCATAAACCGACTGAAACGCCCACCGGAAAGCTTGCCATCGGCGTCGGTTTCCCAGGAAATTCGCAGGTCTTGTTGGCATCCATGAGAAATATCCATCAACATAGCCGCGAACTTGCGGATCACATGCGAATATTGTATATGTATTATCAAATATGACATGGATTAACAATATGCGTTATGCTTTTTTAATTGTATACTCTGCAAGATATGGATGGCACGAAAGACAAATTCAGTGAGATAGGTGCCATTAAAATAATTATGTTTCTTAGGAAAAATGCATATGCCTTCTTTATAACTGCAATTTACTGCGCGCAAAGCGATGAAATGTTAAGACCCGAGAAAAGAAAACAAACAAAAAATAACCGACATGCCTAAAATATTACACCGCATTTGTAAAAACGAGCACCGTACAAATACAGACCGGTAACCGAACGGTGTGTTCGGTATTTAAATTTTTTATTCCACATAAAATATGATGAGCATTTTTGGTTCAAATGAGATGGCTAATTCAAGAATTTAACAATTGTTGTGAAGCCTCCCGATGGGTAAAACAATGCGAAAAGGAAAATGAAGGCATCTAAAAATAAATTGACGCGAAAAGTCACTTTAAAGTCACACTAAATGCAATGCTGTAAATTATAGCATTTGACTTTCCACTATGGAGGGAAATGTCAAGTTCAACTGAACAAAATACGAAATTAACATAATATTGTAGATAGATTGGCGAACATACAAATTCCAAGCCTCGTTTTTTTTCTCTGAAAAATTCTAATGAATAAAATGATGGAAACACCCGAGTATCAAAACATGCCACCTCATTATGAATTTTCGTAATCTTAAGAAAAAAAAGAAGCTTCAAAGCCGTATAAAAAAATATACTACGTTTGAAACTTGAGGAAATCCTGAGATGGAATGGAAACCGAGCTTAGTTATCACACCGAGGCGTTACACGAGTTTTTTTTTTTATGACGTTAATGTCCAATTTCAGGGGGTACCTTGCATTTTGTGATTAAAGAATGCCACTTTGCACACGTGTTCCTGGGACCACATACGACCATTTAAGATGCGTAGCCACTGCCGGCAACGGTGCAGGGGCCGTGTATTGCGGGTTGCATATATCACCGGCGAAGTACTGTTTTTTGGTCATACACGACTATGTTGCTTGATTTGCACGCAGAAAGGATGGTTTCCGCGTATATATGTCGCGCGTATGACGAATATGAATGCACAAATTAAGTGTTCTGTCGCTTAAGGCCTGGATACACGGTACATTAGAATGTACAAGAAAATGTAAAAATGTCTGAATGTCAGAATGAACGCGAAAATGCACCGTGTAACCACGCGAAAATGTACGATTGTATGAATGTCTGAACAGAAAATAGAACCGGTTCTAATTCCATTCAGACAATCGTACAAGTTGACCTCATTACAGAGACACTTGGTGGCAGACGACGCAAATGACACATTCACATTTTCACAAGCCAATTGACAAGTAAATGTGTCGTATCCATGGCAAAAAATTGGTTTTAATAACGCACCTACGGTTTAAAATTAGGAAAAACAAACGAAAACGCATAATGCGCATCAGAAAATGTACGAAAATCTGTCCGAAAAAATGTACCGTGTATCCACCTATTCCTTGATCTTGTACATGAGAATGTACAAGAATCTGTACATGAAACCATTCAGAAAAATGTACAGAAACTTGTACATTCTCATGTACCGTGTAACCAGGCCTTTAAAGTATACATTTTATATATACTTAAGATATAGTAACAATACTCAGAGGACCTGGCGCCCATGTCGTACGCTCATGGCTTGCCGGACGCTTGCGCTGTAGTAGCGCCGATGCAAGTCACATACGTCCAGTCGTGTTTTGAGTGAGAAAAGTGGTGTTGACGGGTAATAAGCTGTAAGTTCAGCGTGTGTGGTAGTGTGCGTTTGTAAGTTAGGTGTTTGTATGGATATTCCGCTATAGTGTTGTGTATGTGTTGTGAAGCTCTACTTAGTACATGTAAGTAATAACGATCATTATTCTTCGTATTCACAGAGGTTTTCAGTGTGGCGTTTGCATGGTATTAGTTGTTCATGGTGACACCCCAGTAGCAGAGTTGGTCGCCACGACGTTGCAGCGACGTAGCAAACGTCGTACTAAGGTTGCGGTCACAATGTGACGTCGCAGGAACGTTGCAGGCACGTCACATTATTCACTACGTTTACCAATCGATCTCAGATCGGTCTGAGTTCAGACCAATCTGAAAGTTCAACAGGGAGCTGACTGAGATCGCCTGGTTTACCAACACGGTCTGAAAATATCGATATTGAACTATCGATTTCAGTAGTTTGAATTATTTTGAGATTTCTTGCCTATTTCAGCCGCACACTTCTCTCCTTTCCCTTCTAGCAACAAGTCACGCCGTAAATGATATCAATTATATTTTGTTTACCATTGGCAACCAAAAAAAGAACGATGAGCGCCACGCTCCGGCCTCTTCGGATCGATCTGAGATCTCAGACCGGTTAAGGAAAGCGGTGGTGCGGGGGCCGGAGGGGGGCGGGCGGATGGGTAACCAACCCTGCCTGCAAGTTATTACAGTCCCCGGGCGAGTATGAGAGGGATGTATAGTGAGAAGGAGAAGGTGAGCCGCACATAGGGCCTTCTAAATGTGGTGGAATGAGGAATTTAAGTATCTACACAATAATAGCCTGGATCAGAAACTTGGTTGCAACATGAGAGCGATGCATAGCGAGGAAGTGAGAAATGGAAGGTCAACGCACACAGGGCCTGCCTAAAGTGGCGAGATATTTAAACATTGAAATATTTTAAGCACTGCGCAGTAATAATGCTGCTTAGAAACTTAGTCGCAATATGAGAGAACGTGTATGAGAGGGATGGATAGCGAGGAAGTGAGTAGGTGAACGCCGATAGGCTTGCTAAATGTGGCGGGGCCTGAGAGGTATCTTTAACGTCTACACAATGACAGTGACCGTCAAGTCGCGACCTACATGCAACCAATTTTCAACTTTGGTCGGTCCAATAATTTATAACCACGAATTTATTATTATTTCGTTAATTCTTGACCATATCTAATTACTGATGCATTAAATACACACCAAAGGCATTATACTGTCAATAATTATAGTTTTTTAAATATGCAATGGCACCAAATTTTTCAATTTCGTAATTAATAATTACATCGTTTGACGCATAATATTAATGTATTTTTACATCTAGACCCTGTTGATACAGCTACAGGGTTTTAGCCTACACCGATACATATTTCTGCAATACCATAAAGCATGGGCTACCGAGAGATTTTAAATAAGAAATATGGCTTTACCCGTTGTTTTGTCTGTGTCTTTGAAAAAAGCTAGTTGACCATGTGTCCTTCCTAAAGCCTACGGTATCTTTATATTAAGGTTGTGAAATACTATATAGAATATGACATTAATATACAGTAGTATGCCGCCGACAAGGAAACATATCGTCAAAATCCTTAGTTTTGCCATTTATACGTATGTATCGGCGACATTTTCTCAATATCACCGGAAAAGTTTTATAAACCTACTTATTATAACTTGAACGTTGAACTTGCGTTTTATATTATGTAAATAATAATTCAAACTGGCGTTTGATATTTTATTATTTATGATAGTTCTATATTAGTATAAAACCTCTCTTGTTATTATTTTCTATGACTTTCAGTAACGCCAGGAACCAGTTTTACTTTCATAATTCGCGGTCTTGCCTTCGACCAGAGAGATCGATACGATCGATATTTCCATATATCCGGCAAGCGATCAATCGGTTTTTAAAATGGCGTCTTAAGATGTTCATGGAGTACAGTGAAAGTGTATTTACGTGTTTTGATTAAGGTCAGCGAGTTTATAAAAGGTGATATTAGGAGGAAAGATTAGCTAATCGCTTCGGTTGTCATATTTTCGGACTATTCCTCTTCTGCCATTGTAAGAAAAACGTAAGTATTTAACATACTCGTTGGAACTTAAGAAACCAAGTTGTTTACTAACTTAAGATCTTTGTCAACATGTATTTTCAGGCACTTCGCAAGGAAATGGTAATCAGCATCCATAGTGATGATTTATAAAACCTGATTTTCATTGCACCCACGCAACGATGGGTGATCTTTGGCCTTCTGTTTCATCAGGGAGTACTGTATGCATCAGTGATTGTGCCTTGGAAGCGTCAAGAAAAATTAGAACAATAATGGAAACATTATAAAATTGTGTAGTTTCGAGGAGTTCGCTCGTAATTCTTCACCAAAGAGTTAATAGCGAAGTGTGGCTTGATTCAGTGATTCAGACAAGTGTGTGGTTTTATGATATGTTATTTCTGTCGCCATATGGCATTCAGCGGATGTGTGGTGGTGTTGTCGGGTAGCTACGTTCTGAGTGTAATGGCTTAACTAGTCTTTTCATGCTAATAAATTCAATTCAGATTCATTCATATTAGTTGTATATTGTCAATTACCACATGGCAGTTTGTGTACAATTTATGCAATGTTACACAATGTGTACATTGTATTAAATTGTGTACATTGTATACAAATTGTGTTAAGCCAAATTTGTGTACAATGTATACATTTTACACAAATTGTACACAAATTGTGTAAATTGTACACAAATTGTGTACATTGTACACAATGTGTACATTGTACACAATTTTGTAAAGCCAAATTTGTGTACAATGTACACATTTTTTATACAATTTGTACACAATTGTACACAGGAAATCCTGTGTACATTGGGTACAAATTGTATACAAAATTTTCATTGGGGCCCTTACGTGAATGCTTGCGCGATTCTCTGCACTCAGAACGGGGATAGAGAAATGAAATTTTTGTCTCGGCGATGTTACAATATGATCTATAGAGGCCGATTTAGACGATTCCTTCTTCTCCCCAAACGTCTAAATCGGCCTGAATGTTTGATTAGCTTATCGCAATGGAATGTGGTGCTCAAGCAAAATATTTTCGGAAAGTCGCAATGCAACGTCACGAGCACGTCGCAATGCGACGTGCCCGTGACGTTGATTCTCGGAAACTCCGCACGTCGCGGGCACGTCGCAGCGACGTAACCGCCACTCCTGTGACGTTGCGGGAACGTCACATTGGTCGCAATGCGACGTGCCTGCAACGTTGCGGGGACGTCCACTGCTACTGGGGCAGTTACGAATCATGCCTTCTTTTTTCCTTTAGTTTAAGGTGGAGGATACTTTAAGTTTGAAGGGGGTTGGGTGTTATTTGCATAGTTGTACCATGTCAGGCATCGAGTGGGAACGCTGCATGCTGTGTCAAATCAACACAAATGAAAGGCTGATTAATCTGAAGGCTGAAGGAAAGGATTGGAAAGTATCATAACTTTCAGGGAAAATGTCGACTTTGCAGTGCGTTCTATGGATGCCCGAGATTTTGACTCACAATCAGACGGTGCCACTTTGGGTGAGGCTGCGAAGATAGTGAGATCTGACATGTTCGGCGGGAATACTGAAGACGGTAGCTGCAACGGCGGTGCTCCTGCGTCTCTCGTAGCTTTGCTGAGAATGATTATCAACGGCCCTTCCTCGGCATCAAAGTCTGCCCACAGTGATCACGATGAGGCAAAGCGCATAGCAGAGCACATATTCTATCATTCAGTCAAGAATACCAAGAGGGGCAAGGCAAAGAGACACAACAGAAGCCAAGAGACTGCTACCCCTGTTTACCAAGCGACGAAACTTGATGCAGAAACTCGCAAGAAGGGACTTATCGAGAGAACGTATCGGCTAGGTATGGGCATTTCCTATCACCGACAGCAGTCTATCATTACTGAAAGATCTAATGAGGTGTGCGCGACTTACCATCGGGATGGTGTGGTCTGTCCCCCAAAAATCAAGAAAGGCCTATTCACAACTTCGGCTGTCGATAATGTCGACCACAATACGTCATCGGCCACAGCGCAAACTGCTTTCCATGGAACAGCTATCACTCTTGGATATCCGAGAATACTGAAAACAATTAAAAATAATCAATTACCCCCATTGCGTATAGCTAATGACACAATACCTTACTGTGCAGCAGTTAAAAACCTATGAATAATTATGGATGAATGTTTGTCCTGGTTATCTCATGTAACTAAGATATGCAAATCAGTAAAGAAGTCATTTTTCCCTCTTCTCAGACTGAGACACGTCATTCCTCCCTCCCTTAAGAAACAACTAATGGTAAAGGTGAGCTTTCATTACCCCACTTTGACTACGCTGATGTAGATTTTCAAGATATATTTCAGGAACTTTCAGTAAAACTTCAACGGTCATTCAACGCCTGCATTAGATTCATATTCAATCTGCAAATATCTGATCACACTACTTGTTTCATAAATAATCTCTCCTGATTAAAACCTAGTTCCCGACGTCTGTTTCATACACTCCCATGTAGCACAGATGGTTGGGCCAACGTTGGGAAACGGTGCTACGGTTGGGGAATGGTTCGGTAACTTTACGACTGTTGGCCCAACGTTGGGAAACGGTGCCATTCGCACGGTTATTTGTGATCCGTTGGGCCAACGTTGGGAGATGGTGTATACGGAAGGAAGCGAATCAACGTTCGGTGTAGGTACGGTTCTTTGACTGTTGAAGTAGCGTACACGAAACGTACGGAAGTGGTGCTCTACGCGACCGCTTCCTGTCGCTTCGTGTACGGTTCTTTGTCTGTTGAAGTAGCGTACACGATGTACCCCGCGATATTACTCCACTTACTGCCTTCGTTCGCCTATATTACGCCATAATACGAGTTGATTCTTGCACATTTGAAACGAGTTTATACAATGTGAAACGAGGTAGTGTCTTACTAGCTGAAACCATACAATACGAGATGAAACAACCTATTCCTCTCTAGGTAAGACAAGGAGATTCAAGAAGAATCAAGCTGCCCTGAAACGACAGAAACGCCCCCTGAGGGTTGCGCCTCAAGCAGCCGCCCGCATGGCCAGCCCCTAGCTACGACGCTGAAGCTATCGTGCAGGAATTGGAAACATTTCGTTTATTCGCAGTAATATTGCATTTATATTCATACTATGTGGCAATATGGAATAACAGTTATCTGGCATTAATTAATGGCAAATAACTTTTATCAAGATTTTATGGTATTTCCTCAAACTATCACGGAATTTTCATTTAATGATTATAGTTCTCAAAGTCACATTTATCCACGGAAGTGACTACATATATACGTCTTTTTACACTTATATACAACAGTAATGGGTGCGAGCATAGGTGCGTCGAGTCGTAAAGTTGCTAGTTATGCAGGGAATGAAACGTTAGGTAGATGCAAGGTAGCACACTACGCCGAAATATATCATACCACTGCGCAATAGCATTAAATTGATTAGTGGCAAATTATTTTTTTTGTAGTAAAAACAGTAGAAAACAGTAGCAGTGCAGTAGACCTACTGTAAACAGTAGGATTACAGTAGACTTACTGAAAACAGTGGAATGTTCCAAAAAGCCTATAGGCTACTGTAAACAGTAGGTGAAATTTCCAGCAGGGTAAAGGGACTGCCTGATTGCAGCGCACCTGATTCAAATCACGCATACGATTATTTGCCGATTATTTGGATATAATGCAATGATTTGAAATAATCGCGTCGTGAACGTCGAGGATACGCAACATAAATCGGCGCAACATAAATGGAGCCAACGGTTGGGGAACAGTCAGGCCAACGGTTGGGGAACAGTTGGGCCAACTGTTGGGGAACAGTTGGGCCACTACAGTTGGATAACGGTTGGCAAAACGGAAATGAATAACAGTTGACCAACCGTCGCAAATAACCGTTCCCCAACGTTGGCCCAACCGTCTGTGCTACATGGGCTATCTCTACTCTATCAAGTCCTTAACACAAATACGCCGAAGTACATTACAGACGATTTTCAAAAACTCAACAAAGTGCATGGAACAAACACACAAGGGAATAAGAAACATACAATACCTCACCACCGAACCGTCATTTTCAATAAATCATTTACTGTAACCGCTTGCCGCGAGTGGAATAATCTTGCCGTTACACTCTTATGGTTTTAGGCTTTACTTTCTAGGTTAGCTCAGCTACAATGCTGTCTTCTCCATGGGAGCGGTTATTCTTCATTTTCCTGAGGGTTTCCTCCTCCTCCTCTCTAGAGGGTTCGTAGGTCATTTCGTTCGTAAGAGCATTTCCTCGTTATCCTCATTTATTGCTTCTTGTCCCTCTAGATCATAATTCTCAGTCCCCTCATCCTTGCTGAGGAGTTCCTGGAAATGAATCTCAATCATCTTCTGCTCTTCATTAATAATATTTCCAGCCTTATCTTTACATCCTCCTACTCTGCGGACGTATTCAGTTTTAATTTTATTTACCGCTATGTAACATTGCCTTACTTCATTTTGTTCATGCAGCTCCTTATTTTTTTCAAAATTTCTTTTTAACATTTGTTTCTTTTTCATAATCTTTTCAGCCTTCTTTCTTAGCTCCTTGTAATCACTATAAATTTTTCTAGTTTTCCTTTGATTCATCCTTTTCCAAGCAGTATTTTTCTCCTCCAAAGCCATCTTACATTCCTCATCAAACCAATCTTTGCTCCGTGTCTTCCTTTCCTCTCCTAGCACCGTGTCTGCAGACTCCTTAATAGCTTGCTCGATTTCATTCCACTCATCCTCCACATCTACAGACTCTTTGCTCTTGGCCAAGTTTCTCTTAATTTCATTTTGAAACTGGGTTGTTCCTTCTTCGTCTTTCAATAAATCTAGCCTCAACTTTTTCCTTTTCGGGGTTTCTGCCCTTTTTAGAGCAACTACCCTTTCCCTCACTGTGACTTTAACTAGAAAGTGATCAGAGTCGCAATTTGGCCCTCTGCAGCTGCAGACATCTATGATTGATGATGCATGTCTGCCTTTTGTCAAAACGTGGTCCATCTGTATGACAATTCCTGAGCCCAGGGCTGTCCATGTGCCCAGATGGATTCTTTTGTGCGGGAAACAGGTACTCTTAATTACTAAGTTGTTTCTTGAGGCAAACTGTTCTAGGAGAACACCATTTTCATTGCTAGTCTGGAGTAGTGAGTAGCGTCCCGAGTTTTTGGAGCTGGCAGAATCCTGCCCTACTTGCGCATTAAAATCCACAGCAAATATTATCATATTATGATTTTATGTCCTTGACAGAAGTATCTGCAATTCATCATAGAATTCGTCTTTCTCAAGTTCATCTTTGTCTTCCGTTGGAGCATGGGCTGATATAAGGGTAATGTTTCTAAATCTACCTTTAAATCTTACCTAGCAAAGTCTTGCATTGATGGGTTCAAAGTTCAACAAGCTTTTCCGCATTTTGGCAATCATTATTATTCCGGTTCCATACCTGTCCTTCTCTCAGGCCCACTGTAGAAGAGTCTAAAATCAGGCTTGTGTATACGCCCCTGTCCTTGCCACCTTGCTTCCTGTAGTGGAACCACATCAATTCTAAATTAATTTAATTCCTGGGCAATTTCTTTCATTCTCCCAGGCTTTATCATCGTCCAAACATTCCAAGTTGCAAATATGATATCCTTATTCATGTTTCTATTCGTTTGCCATTGTCGTAATCCATTATATTCCTGTCCAGTATCCGAGGCTTTTGTGCAGTTTCCGTAACGTTATGTTTATTTCCGAGGTGAGGTTGTTGGCCTCACGCTCAACTCCCGCTACATTTGAGGACCTTGGATATTCTCTTGGGGATTACTACCTTAGCCAAGCTGATCCGGTTTTAACGCGCCAGAAACTCGCCTTCCACCCTTCCACGATTAGTGTTACCCAGGGGGTGCGACAAAGACGCTGTGGTTGCATTCGCTGGCAGAGCCTATAAGAGACGGACGGCATTTCTCAGCATTTAATAAGGTCTTGGCCTTGGCACCCTCAAACTCACCGAGACCGCATTACCAGTATTACCTCCCTTTTTATTTACTTTCATTTACACAGTTTTTTTTACACAGAATACTTTTATTTACACAGAGATATTGGATAATAACATATTTTTTCAAAGCGAGGTAGTGATCTGAAAACCCCTGCGCTATCGAAGAAGAGCAAACTTAGATTCGTGATTTAAAGCTACTGCTAACTGACAATAAAGCGGATTTTTTATTTTAAACCTTAGATCTCCATCCTCCTCATGGACAGATACTTTTATTTATAAAGAGATATATAATCATAACATATGCTTTCAAAGCGAAGTGTCGATCTGAAAAACCGCTGCTTTACCGAAAAAGAGCAAACTTAGATTGGTGCATTAATGCTACTGATCAACTGATTATGAAGCGGATTTTGACTTTTAAAAATATATCAATATCCTCTCTATGAATGAATACTTTTACTTACACAGAGATATTGAATCATAACATATTTTGTATATAGAACTAATATCTAAGGACAACAATGCCGATAGCAGAAAAGGGCATCTTCGCATTCGTTGCTATAGGGTTACTAGTAAGTATATTGCCTAATTTGGATGACTACAGGTCAGATCTCCAAAAGTTGAGAATTACTGCTTAAATAAGATGGGAGCACTTTGTTGTAAGTACCTACTCATTTCTAAAGAAACTTAATATAACCTTTAAAGAAAATTAATCGATTATTACCATAACTAATGTTATTACTAAAAGATTTTGATACATCATGCGAATGTTATACAGTTGCCAAGGCTTACTTTAAAGCAAATGTAATGTAAGGGGAAGGATTTTAGTAGAAGTTTAGAGTTTGATGTCACTTCTTGCGTAAATCAAAAATAAATAAGAAAGTTTTTACTTAGCTTAATCGAAAGAACCGTGTGTCTTAAATATCCCCGCGAGTCAAACTAAACGCGTATATCTCTAAGAAGAATGTGAGGTGTGGTGGTACGGAAAAATAATGAGAATATTTCGGAGATCGGGAGCAGGTCATAAAGAGATTAATGAGCAGATGACTGCACTTTCGTAATAGTCCTAATGTATCTCGAGCTGTTGACGTTCCCAACTTTTATGTAACTCTAATGATAATAACCAAGGGCTCTCAGTTCTTGATTATAACAATACTAGTAAATGGGTGCTTGCAGTTTGCAAGCGGAAGACGTAGAGCGTATGATAGTACATTGTAAGTCATTAAAAACGAAAGCAGTTTAGTCTTACTACACATGAAAATTAAATTATTGAGGTGCATTTGTGACCTATGAATATAATTATGAGAATATAGCAGGAAACGAATAGGTACATAATATATATGCTTTGTTCTTCTTGGTAATCGCTAGATTTCTTCTATAATTTACATGACATTGGGCAATGTTGAAGATATATATTAGTAATTGAAAATGGTTACATTTATTGGGCAGTTTTTAATTCAACCAATATCAGCCTAAATAACAATAAGTACAATGGATTTTCACATTTCATTTTTATTTTCGTTGATCTCAATTAATATAAACAAATTGAACCTTTTAAATAAATGGTATAGTATTTGAATTCATAGTCTTTTAAACCCACGCGATAATGCAACATGGTTAATTATCGTTTTACATGGTTTGGACTTGTAGAACAGCGTTTCCAGGTATATTTCAGAAAGGAGGTGCAAGGATTTAAGTTAACCGGAAACGCAGTGAGAGAAGGAATCCCAGGCAAATGGAATATATTAGCAGGTGTTAACCGATTCATGGCCTCCAACTAATAAATTTTCTAAAAATCCTATTAATTAGAGAGCTGGTTACTTTTTCCTTGATTTTAATATAATATCAGAGCATTGCTACGGTTTATAGATGTGAGAGTGTAATACTATGTCATTCATGAATATATTTTTGATTAATAATTCTATTCCTTTCGCTCATAGTTTGCAAGAATACAATGTTAAACAATACTGTTTTTGTATGTATCAACATAAAACAATGTGAATCGTGTAGGTCGAAGGCATATTATCGATAAAAGCTATTGAAATACGCACTGATGCATGCTTTATAGCCAGTATAAGGTACTGGAAGTCTCGGGAACAATGGAAAAATTGCTTAGCAACTAAAATGAAAAAAGATCGAAATTTGCATGAATTTTGCGTTTAAACTTCAAATATTTCAGTTTATCGATTGCTAAGCAAAAATTGGTTGCAAAAATTAAATTCTTTGAAGTTTTGGCCTCATTTCAGTCGAAGAATGAAACTTGTATCTTAATTATTTCATATTTTAATGAATGAAAGAAAATTACTCTACACGGAATTTATTCGTTTTTCCCATTTAAACCCATTAAAAAACAAAATCCTATCTCGACTCGAAACCAATGAAAAATATTGGGATTTTCGATTTTTTCCTGACTCGACACCAAATTTGAACCCTTCCCTGAAAATCTCAACCTTTTAGCTCGATTAGAAATACCCAGGAATTCGTATCAATGAGTGAGTCAGTGAGTGAGTCAGTTTTGTAGCTTTATATATTACTAATAACTAGTAAATGGGTGCTTGCAGTTTGCAAGCGGAAGACGTAGAGCGTATGATATTACATTGTAAGTCATTAAAAACGAAAGCAGTTTAGCCTTAATACTCATGGAAATTAAATTATTGAGGTGCATTGGTGACCTATGAATATAATTATGAGAATATAGCAGTAAACGAATAGTTACATAATATACATGCTTTGTTCCTCTTGGTATTCGCTAGATTTATTCTATAATTTATATTCCATTGATCAATGTTGAAGAAATATATGAGTAAATGAAAATGGTTACATTTATTTGGCAGTTTTTAATTTAATCAATATCATCCTAACTAAGAACAATGGCTTTTCACAATTCATTTTTATTTTTGTCGACCTCAATTAATATAAACAAATTGAACCTTTTAAACAAATGGTATAGTATTTGAATACTTAATTTCTAATCCCAAGCGATAATGCAACATGGTTCATTATCGTTTTACATGGTTTGGACTTGTAGAATAGCGTTTTCAGGTATATTTCAGAAAGGAGGTGCAAGGATTTAAGATAACCGGAAACACAGAGAGAGGGAATCTCAGGCAAATGGAATATATTAGCAGGTTTTAATCAATTCATGGCCTCCAACTAATAAACTTTTTAAACATCCTTTTAATGAGAGAGCTTGTTACTTTTTCTTTGATTTTTATATAAGTAATATCAGAGCATCACTGTGGTTTATAGATGTGAGAGTGTAATACTATGTCATTCATGAATATATTTTTGATTAATAATTCTATTCCTTTCGCTCATAGTTTGCAAGAATACGGTATTAAAAATTACTGTTTATATATGTATCATCATAAAACATTGTGAATTGTATAGTTCGAAGGCATATTATCGTTAAAAGCTATTGAAATACGCACTAATGCATGCTTTATAGCCAGTATAAGGTACTGGAAGTCTCGGGAACAATGGAAAAATTGCTTAGCAACGAAAATGAAAAAAGATCGAAATTTGCATAAATTTTGCGTTTAAACTTGAAATATTTCAATTTATCGATCGATAGAGATAAATCGGCTGAAAGAATTAAATGGTTTGATCTTTTGGCCTCATTTTAATTGAAGAATGAAACTTTTATCTTAATTATTTCATATTTTAATGAATGAAAGAAAATTACTCTACACGGAATTTATTCGTTTTTCCCATTTAAACCCATTAAAAAACAAAATACTATCTGGACTCGAAACCAATGAAAAATATTGGGATTTTCGATTTTTTCCTGACTCGACACCAAATTTAAACCCTTTCCTGAAAATTTCAACCTTGTAGCTCGATTATAAATGCCCAGGAATTCGTGTCAATGAGTGAGTGAGTCAGTCAGTCAGTTTTGTAGCTTTATATATATAAACGAGTAAATGGGTGCTTGCAGTTTGCAAGCAAAAGGGGAAAAGTGTATGATAGTACATTGTAAATCATTAAAAACGATTGCAATAATACTACGCTGACTTTGAACTACCTACCTAAATCAATCAAAGATTCCTCATCGCTGCCCCAATTTAAAAAGAAATTATATTCGTACCTAACATATAAGCCGTATTTACTCATTTCAATGCTTTATAATCATGTATATTGTGGTATATTTACCATTGTCATTTATTTAAAAATTACTATATCAAAATATTTAATCCTGTTGATATTTAAATCATTGTGTGAACTTGCTTTTTATTCCATATTTTCTATTGTGTTTTGTTTCTGAGATTCATTCTATTCATATGGCATGTTGGTTTTTTGTTGTTCACTTCATGGTAACACTTTTTTCTTAAATTCGTGCTTTGCGCACCAAATTTATATGTATTTTTGAGCTCAAATGTGATTAATGCAAATTGTTCTGATCGGATGTAAATCTGAGAACAATAAAACTATATTATTATTATTAAAATGAGTTCAAAATCATCGTGTTACTGCTTTTCTTCTCTCTGTAATTGACTTCGATGTATATTCAGTGCATTTCTTCTGTCGCGTACCATTTTAATTGTAAACAAATATCAGTCTTATTATTCAACGAACACTTTTCTTTTAAATGCGTTTCATTTTGTGTTCCTCAATTGCTGAAGTGTCTACATAATTTTATGATCAGGACATAATGTGAAGTCAGGATTAAAAGTAATGCATGTACCGATAGCGATTATTTTTTACTTCCTAATGGACTTGTAATTGTCGTTATCTATGCCTATTCTAATATCAATTAACTCCGTTCCGTAGCTTAAAAAATTCTAATAATACTTCAAATGAAATTTTTGTTTACTCTCGGTATTAGTTACGGTATTTTAAAACCAATGGCTATTCCGGCGATAAAAAAATAGCCTAATTGTAAGAAAGGGTCGCTTTTCTTATCGGCTATTTCAATTTCTCTGTCACTACATCATTTCCCATGCCAGCGAAATAGCCCTTGGCTGAAAATGCTTGAAAAAGTATATAATACGAGGCGCTAACCAAAAGTTCCCGAAAAGTCATCAATAGATTGAGTTATACCGCATCTCTAACTTATTCACCACCATCACCTTTGAAGCACTCCCCTGTAGATTGTAGACCGATCACAGCGCTTCTTCCAAGTATAGAATGGCATCTGTTGGTCTTTTTTTCATGAGCGTATTTTCATAGTCGCCTGCGATTCCCCTTCAACTATCCGCTTCATCTTCGACATTATGACTTGAATTTCATCTTAGGGAACAAAAAGAAGTGAAAAATCGCGCGAGTAGGGTGGATGAGAAACTTCAGCCTTGTAGTTTTTCACCAGATCCCCGCAGACTTTTTCTTCATCACTCAGCAGTCACGGCTCAAATTTAGCAGCATTCAGTCTCATGTTGAATACAATATCCTCTGGTATGTGCCACATATTAGTCCCACAATGTTACAGACGTTGTAGATGGTCCGCCTGTAATCTTCCTTGACCGCAACCCGGACAACAGCGACCATTTCAGGTGCAGTGCTGGCTTATGACCGTACTGAACATTCATAATCATCAACCGATGTTCGACCATATTTAAAAAGTTTACTCCACTGGTTGTTCCGTGATTTAGAGCAGAGTAGGGGATACCCATGGCAATTGCTCTCAGGTGGAAATAGAAAAGATGATAAATTGAAATGTGCAGGATGTGAGTGACAATATTTCCAAGGAAGATATCACTTTGTCAGTGACTCCGAAAACTGAGATCTGTAAGACTACGCGTAAATAGTAACTTGATATTCTTCGGGAAAAAGGGAAAAAATTTCGAGGGTCTCAGCTAGGACCGCAAATAGTAGAAACAAATCTCTAAGATATCTCCGAGATGTCTCAAATGTCTCATTAAATCTCTTAAGCCTAGTACACACTACTAGACATGTTGCGCGAATTTAGCCTCTGAGACGGGTCTCAGGTTGTCTCCGTAGACATGTCTACAGACCAATCCCCGTCTAAGGGCCTGTTGCGAGACCAAAAATCTCAGGACTAAAGTCTCCCGATCGGAATAGGAGACTTCATAGGAGAGACCTCCACAAGGAGTAGTACCACAATGGGCTGCGAAGATGAGAAATTCACATCGTAGTGTAGACGGTAGACGAGAAAAAGAACAGTGTTTCTAGACGGTCTATAGACAAATCACGTAACATGCTCTACTAGTATGTTCTAGTCTTTGGAGACTACCCTTAAATGTCCCTGAGACAGTTCTATGTCAACTTTTGTCGTGCTACACATGCTATGCCTATTAGAGGTCTCATAGACATCACTGGGAGGTCTCAGAGATGACTCAAATTGATCTCAGAGACATCACGTGATGTCTCTGATCGCGTGATGTCTCTGAGACCACGTACGGTGTCGGGTTGCGCGATGGAAGACTTAGAAAGGGGGACATTCATGATCCATTCGCATACACTTGGGAGGTCGCGCTCGCGGCCTGCGACCGTCGTCCCATCTTGCGAGAGTGATTCACACCAACTCAGTGTAGTTTTTCGCCGCTTAAGTTGATATACAATAAATGGAAACTCCACATGACTGAGATTGTATTACAGATTACTTATTCAAGGTGCTTCAATTTAGTGGTATTGGAGTTGATATTACAATTTGAGGAATGTAAAAGCTATTTTGTAGTAGTATACTGAAAATCTCTAATAGATCTGCTTATTTCGGACATACTACCGCTCACACTTGATATGCAGCACGTTAACTATTTTTCTATCCGATCATTATGCTCTTCACTTCTCACAAATGGATTACCTACATCTGCAAAAGAACTTGATCTGTAAAAGAAACTTCGATGATGACTCCATTCTTGACTTCGTAAATTCAATAGTCTCACATGAAACCTGGGACGACGTCTATGTGACTTAAAATGAAGAAGATTCATTCAAGTATAATTCTACCAGCTGATTGGTAGGTTCTTGGACAGTCCCCATTCTACATCCCAACCTCATAGACATTTTCTCACTTGCCCTCCTAATGATGGCCCGTTATTAGATCCCTCTTCAATTCTTCATATCTTCTACCTCCTCTTAAGTAGAATAAATTTAAGCGTTTTAGCACAGCCTTAACCTACTTTTGTAACCTTGAATAACTCGCTTAATATAACCCATAGGAAAGAAAAATAGGTATCAAATTCAAGGTCATCATTTAATGAAGACAATTGCTATCTTACAAATATTCCATAAGTTATAAATTAACCGAGCTATAAACAAAAAATTATATTTTTATTAATTAACTCACTTAATACTGATCGTAGGAAGGGGAGATTGGTATCAATTAAAAGGAAATCACATAACAAAGAAAATTGCTATTTCACAAATCCTCCATAAAGTATGTACCTTTTAGCACAGCCATGACCTACTTTTGATATCATTAAATAACTCACTTAATATTGATCGTAGGAAAGAGAGATTGGTATCAAATTAAAGGTAATCACTTAGCAAAGAAAGTTTGTATCTCAAAAATGTTTCATATTAATGGTAAATAGTCTAAATACTATTTGAAAAGGGGAGGTGGCGCGGAGGGGAGGGGAGGAGGATGTTGCGAGCCAAGTTGATGATATGTATGTGTCTGCTAGTTGCATCCTCATTCCATGCCATCGGAGTCCCAGATTGAACTATATTTTATTCTCTAAAAGTGGTTTTGTGAAGCTTGCTGGATAATCATTCGAAAGTGAGAAACTGTCTTTACACACAAGACCATGTTTTGTATACGTATCAGGGCAAGTCATACCGTGTCCTACTTTTGCAGCCTAATTGCATCACCCACCAACCCAACCCATGCTTCAATGAATACCGATCACCCAACCTAAGGCTATCAACTCGTGTATCTCAAAAATTAATGACCGTAGAGAAAATGTCAAGGCGCTATGAACAAGTCCAGAGAGTTTCAGCGCGTATCCTTGATCTGCTATTGCAACCTAATTGCATCACCAACCCAACCCAAGGCTATCAACTCGAATAACACAAAAACCAGCGACCGTTTGGAACAAAAACACACATTTTAGCTTTTTAACATATATTTATTTAATTACTGTCTTTTACAATGCAGAATTTTTCATCCTCATAATTATATTTTGCTACTTCTGCTGGTGACATCTGAAAAATTCTAGGGAGAAATATTTTTCGGTTCCTCCCTTTAAATAGAACCGTTGCCAACATAACCTCCCCATAGCGCGTTGTAAGTTTCTCCAGTTGTTTAACTTGATACTTCAAGCTCTCTTCCAGTTGCTCCTTCTTTAGAAATGCGTTTTCTTCTTGCACCTGAAGAAACCGTTCCCGAATGCTTGCCTGTTCGAAAGAGAGAAAAAAACAGTCATAGTTAGATATAACTTCATTAGAGATTATTAGTATTATAAATTAGTAGTAGTAGTATATCGCTCACCATTGAGGAAGTGGAGGTCATAGGTTTTTTTTGTTTTGACGGTGTTGCTGTTGGAAGTCATTCTGTTTTAATAAAGAGGAAAGATCCATCAAGTTTATTGATAATAAATAGGTAATATATACATTCGATAACTTTAGACACTATACTTACGATAATCATTTGAAGATATTCCAAAGTATACACAAAAAGGATAAGGAACACTCATAATGCATGAATTAAATCAATCTTCGTTAACATACTAAAAGTATACTCACTTGCTAGAGCTGGTGAATATATAGTTGTAGATGTGATTGAAGATGCTGCTGAATGATTCGTTATCTGTCGAAAGAATTTACTTTCGCTTGGGAAACTTTCAATTTCAGACATTATAGAAAGGATTAAAAGCATACTCACTTGCTAGAGCTGGTGAATACGTAGTTGTTGCTTCAACTGCTGCTTCTGCTGAATGATGATATGTTCACCTAAGATCGCAGCTTATATACAGGAGCTTCTTAGCACAGGTTCGTATGTAGGATGCACTTTGCCGTCCCACTCTAGTTTAGGTGGATGGGTGGATGGGAGGAGAATCGTGTTATTGCAACCTTATCCACACTTCCTTCAGAACAGGTTGGCGGGTGGGAGGGGAAACGTGTTGTTGCAACCTTATTCGCACTACGTTCGCAACAGGTTCGTTTTCATAATGCATTTCAACGTCTCACTTTACTTGTTCGAGGATAAGCAACAAAGTGGATGGCTGGGTGAGTGGGAAAACATGTTGTTGCAACCTTATTCGTACTCCCTTCATGTCATCTTTTCAGAGAGGGGAGGGGGGAGAACTTCGTAAAATATACCGCTATAAAAGAGCCGAAGTCATTTCGTTCTCAACATCTGCATCTGTTACATCTATCGAGAGAGAACATTGAAGATACCCCTGCAATTTTTAAAGCTGTAGCTGTTACATCTATCGAGAGAGAACATTGAAGATATCTCTGCAATTTTATTTTAAGGTGAGCACCAATCAAGTCGCTGTTTAATACTTTTGCAGAAGCTATCTCATTCCATATCCTTTCAAATACATTGCAGAAAACCGAGCGCGTGTTATCGTTATGCTATAGTCAAAAGTCACAATTTTGACTCTTAGAGCATAACGTATATATATAATCCGGAAACTTGTTGAAAATGTACTTTTTTAATATCTTTTCAGAATTAACCCATTTATTCCTTTACCATGTCATCCATCCAAGAAATCCTTGTTAATTTTAATTCGGGGCAGTATATCACCGCCGTTGAAATAGAAAATGCACTAACAGATATATATGAGAAAATCGTGTTCGAGAATGATTCAATAAGTGATATGGAAACTTATAGTCGCATGAAAGAGGCACTAGATATTGCAAAGAGAAGGCGATTTTGTAATTATTGCGAAATATACTATAACATACACGAAGCTTTACCACATGAAAACAGAAACGAGCATAGGCATAACGCTGCGATACAGTTGGGTAGAGGATTTCGGGAAATTCAATCAGCCATCGGGTCCAGACTTAAAACATTTTGGATTACTTCAGAGCGGACGGAGAGTAAAGATGTAATTTCTTTTCTCAGTGAAATAAAAAAATGAAGTTATTGAAAAATTACAAGAGCAGGTAACAATTTACAATTCCATCAAATTTAATGTAGTGCTAATTTGTAAATTTCATAAAGGTGAGAGAGAGGAAATGGATGCTTCTTTTAAGACGGAGAATCGTAGAGTATTGATCGTGAATAACATGCAGGAAATTGTAGACGAAGCCTTTTCCAAACTGATGCGGGAAAGGAGCGAATTCCAAGCGAAGGGATCCGGTTGGACACTATATGAAATCATTGGTATGGAATTACGGATAAACAAATACAATCCTCTGCGATGTTCCACGTATATTGAGCTCCCATTTAAAATCAAGAAAACAAGAGCAGTGATTAATGTTAAAAATTACGATCCGTTTTGTTTTAAATATGCATTATGGGCTAAGAAAATCGAAAGAAATAATCAAAGAGTTACCAAATATAACACGCAAGTATTTCAAATGGGCTACAATTGGGACTGTATCGAGTACCCAGTCGAGCTGAAAGATATCGTAAAATTCGAACGAATCAATAATATTTCAATTAACATTTTTGGACTCACAGATAAAAACGATGTTTACCCCTTGAAAATTGTCGATTGCGAGCTAGAAGAGCGTCGTGATTTGCTTTTTGTTACAAATGAATTAACTTCTCACTATTGCTGGATTAAAAATTTCGCAAGACTGATTCACTCTCAGATAACTAAGAATAATAATAGATTATTCATTTGCAAACGCTGCTTTACTCATTATGATAACATGGAGAAATTGGAAGAGCACAAGCAATTGTGCATAGGAACGGGGACACCGAGTAAGCTTGTAATGCCATGCGAGGATGAAAAAATATTGAAATTTACAAATGTAAACTATTCTTTCAGAGTACCATACGTTATTTACGCGGACTTTGAATGTCTACTGGAGAACGTGAGCACTTGTCAACCGTCACCCAACTCATCCTATATTAACAAATTTGAAAAGCACGAACTATTTAGCTTCTGCTACCTGCTGGTCACACCCGAAGGATGTCAAACACCGTACTTGTACAGAGGGCCAAACCCGACGCGAGTATTTCCAGAGCGTATGAAAGAGGAGGGGAAGAAAATATTTGAGCTATATAAAAATATCGTGCCGATGAATCCGCTCACTCCTGAATAAGAGAACGCTTTTTAAGAGACGACAGTATGTCACATTTGTGAGAAAGAACTGAACGCGGACAGAGTTAGAGATCATGACCATTTAAATGGGCAGTACAGAGGTGCGGCACACTATTTTTGTAACTTACAATATAAAATGCCAAATTTCTTACCCGTATTCATCCATAACCTATCTTCGTACGATGATCACTTCATCGTGCGAGAGCTAAATTATGACGATAGGAGAATATTTGTGATTCCGAACAGTGAAGAAAAGTACATTTCCTTTTCAAAGTCCATCGAGAAGAAATTCTGTATAAGATTTGTCGATACGTATCGCTTCATGCAGGCTTCGCTAGCTTCACTAGTTGACAATCTGAAAGAGTTTAAATACATGCAAGAAATATTCGGCGAAAGGGCCAAGTATGTTACACGCAAGGGTGTGTATCCTGACGATTACACGTATTCAATGGAAAAACTTGATGAAACCTCTCTACCGGGTAAGGAAAAGTTTTTCAGTCGGCTGACCGAGGAGTGCGTTTCAGACTCTGATTACGAGCATGCGCTCGATATGTGGAACAGGTTTCAATGTCGCACGCTAGGTGAATACAGCGATGTCTATTTGAAGAGTGATGTAACGCTTTTAGCTGATGTATTTGAAAATTTTAGAGATGTATGTTTCACCGCATACAAGCTTGATCCTGTGTGATATTACACAACTGTAGCGAGTGAACGGCTGGACAGCCTGGCAGAGCGTCGGTGAGGGCGCGCGGTCCTTACCCTGGATGGGAGGGGGAGTTTTATGACCCCGAGAGGCGACTGTCCTCTCCTCTTATGCTTTGTAAAATATAGAAAATAAACCAGTACCATGTGGGCTCTGAACGCGACAAGAAATTTTTCTCAGTTAGCCTGCCCCCTTCATAAGTTGACCGAGAAGCATGCACTATTCAAATGGAGTACGGAATGCGAAGACGCCTTCCAGACGCTAAAACGGAAGTTAACGTGTGCGCCGATTTTGGCCTTCCCGCGGATGGACTCCGAATTTACGCTCGACTGTGACGCTAGCGGAATGGGTATCGGGGCCGTGCTTAGCCAGAGGCAGGAAGACGAGGAAAGGGTGGTGGCCTATTACAGCAGGACGCTCTCACGCGCCGAAAAACAATATTGCGTGACACGGCGTGAACTTTTGGCGGTAGTCAATTCTACACGCCACTTTCGACAATATTTGTTGGGAAAACGTTTTGTGGTGCGTACCGACCATAATTCCTTACAATGGTTGAGATCCTTTCGTGAGCCGGAAGGACAAGTTGCTCGCTGGCTCGAGCAATTGTCGGAGTACGACTTTTTGGTGGTGCATCGGCCGGGAATCAAGCACGGGAATGCCGACGGTTTATCCCGGTCTGTATGTAAACAATGTGCCTGGGGGGAGGGGGAACCGATTTCGGCGGAAATCGACGCCGTCCTAGGGGCTCCCAGTGAAAGCGTAAGGGAAAGGCAGAGGAAGGACCCCGTGCTGAGAAGGGTAGTAGATGCACTTGAGGCCGGAATTCGGCCACCCGAAGGGGAGAGAAGGGGTGACTGCTTGGGGGCGAAGGCTTTGTGGGCACAATGGGACAGATTGGTGTGTAGGGATGGGGTTCTCTTTCGAAGGTGGGAGGGAGAAGGGAAAGACGCCGACCGCCTACAGTTAATTGTGCCGGCTGAGGCAAAAGAAGAAATTCTTCTGTCTTTACACGATTCACCCGTCGGAGGCCATTTAGGGTATGAGAAGACTCTGGGCAAAGTGAGAGAGCGGTACTATTGGCCCGGATACACCAAGGACGTGGAAGTGTGGTGCCGCACGTGTGAAGGTTGTTCGCGTCGGAAATCCCCGCCCCATCCGCCAAGAGCTCCATTGGGTCATTGCCCGACCGGAGGACCGATGGAAAGAATTTCCATCGACATATTGGGCCCTCTCCCTCAGACCAAGACAAACAATAAATATATATTGGTGGTCGCCGATGAGTTCACCAAGTGGACCGAGGCGTATGCCATGTGTAACCAAGAGGCGGAAACAGTGGCGCATCAAGTGAAGGGCTTCGTGTGTAGGTGGGGAGCGCCTCGGGAAATCCACACGGACCAAGGCCGCCAGTTTGAATCCCGCCTCTTCCAGGAGATGTGCAAATTGATGGGGGTGGTAAAAACAAGGACATCACCCTACCATCCCCAGTCCGATGGCCAGGTCGAGCGGTTTAATAGAACTCTATTAGCAATGTTGAGCCAATGGACGGAAAATGAAGACGAATGGGATGAACATTTGGATTCTGTCATGTTGGCCTATCGTTCGGCCAAACACAGCAGTACAGGATTCACACCCTATTTCCTCATGTTTGGGAGGGAAGTGCGCCTCCCGATTGAGTTGGAGTGGGGGGTCCCTGATGTGCAGATAGGGGTAGGGCAGCGAAGAGAAGGCGACTACGTGAGACGCTTAAGAGAGGGTCTCGAGAAGGCTCATGATCTCACTCGGCAGAGGCTGGGGTCGGCTCACCTCCGACAGAAAGAGCAGTATGATCGCCGGTGTCATGGCACCCCCTTTGAGGAAGGGGAGAGAGTGTGGCTCCACGTACCCGCCACAAAAAGGGGCAAATGCAGGAAGTTTCATCGCCCCTGGGTTGGCCCCTTCGAAATCATAAAGAGACTGTCCGACGTCACGTACAGGGTGAGAAACAAAGACAATCCTCGACGTCGCCTTGTCGTACATTTTAACCGCCTTAAGAAGTGGGAGGCGAGACCGGGAGACAGCGAGGACAAGGAAGATCAGACCAAGGAAGGGGACAGTGGAACAATGGCGGGGCCGGGAGAAACCCAAGTACAAGAGGAAAAACCAGCAAACGCTATTGAGAGTGGTTGGAGAATAATCTCCATTCCTCCGCCGCTGGAGTCCCAAACGCCGGCGGCGGACGGCCAGAATTGCAGAAGAGAGGGCACTTGGGATCTGACCACGGCTCGGTATCCCAAAAGGATTACCAGGGAACCAGATAGACTCCAAGTCGGGCTCTAAAGGGTGGGGAAGAACCGAGGGGTCTCTTTTTCTTGCTTTCTCTTCTTTTCTTTCAGAAGTTTGAAAAGGAGGACCAAGGCACAGCAGATACCAACTGAGCCGGTGCATCCTTGATCGCGGGGGCGCGATGCTTCCAAAGGGGGAGGCAGTGTAGCGAGTGAACGGCTGGACAGCCTGGCAGAGCGTCGGTGAGGGCGCGCGGTCCTTACCCTGGATGGGAGGGGGAGTTTTATGACCCCGAGAGGCGACTGTCCTCTCCTCTTATGCTTTGTAAAATATAGAAAATAAACCAGTACCATGTGGGCTCTGAACGCGACAAGTTGTTTTCTCCTTTACCAACCCTTCTCTCGCGGACCGGCGCTACACAACCCCAGGGTTAACTTTTGACGCTATGTTGAAGCATACCGGCGTAGAGCTTGAGCTGATGACGGACTATGATATGCTACTTATGATCGAGAATGGCATTCGCGGTGGTATTTCACAGTAGCAGTAGAAGGTATTGTGAATCGAATAATAAGTGCATGACTGATTATAACCAGAATATAGAGTCGAATTATTTATCCTATCTCGATGCGAATAATTTATATGGATGGGCACTCTCGAGGCCGCTTCCACATTCAAATTTTAGATGGTTAGCAGCGGAGGAGATTGATTGCTTAAATGTTGAAAACGTGTCCGATGAGAGTGAAAAGGGATACATTCTAGAGGTTGATTTAGAGTACCCGCAAGCGCTTCATGATATATATTCCGATTTTCCACTGTGTCCTGAGAACAAAAATTCACCTGTTGGTAAACAAAATAAACTTTTAACGACTCTCGAGGACAAGGCGAAATATTTTATTCACAATTTTAATTTGAAACAAGCTCTCGCTTCGTTTGATACTCAAAAAAGTACATCGTGTCATTCAATTCAGTCCTTGGTTAAAGACAATAACCTTGGTTAAAGACATTGACTCAAATACCGATCGAAGAAAGATGGCTAAAAATGATTTCGATAGACTTCTTCAAACTAATTAACAATGCAGTTTACGGGAAAACTTGTGAAAATATTAGATCTCGCATTAATATGCAATTAGTGACGCATGAAAAAAAACGTGGTCTGCGTCGGACCAGACGGTGGAAGTTATACTTCTTTGGCTGGTCGCACACACCCGCTCACACACACAGGCAGACAGGATATATAAATGAAATAAAATACATTTTTTCTCTATTATTCAATATATTTCTCTTCGATATATTGTTATTTTAAACAAAACTTCTTTTCAAAGTTCGAACGTACAAAACGAGTAAATGGGTGCTTGCAGTTTGCAAGCAAAAGGGGAAAAGTGTATGATAGTACATTGTAAATCATTAAAAACGAATGCAATAAGGTCTTACTTCTTTTGGAAATTATTTTAGCTGGGTCAATTTTTGACCTAAGAATATAATAATGAGATAATAGCATAAAACGAATGGTCCCATGACATATGTACTTTGTTCTTCTTAGTAATTGATATATTTTTCCTTTTATTTTCATGCCATTGAGCAATTTTGAAGTAAATATTTGTAATTAAACATTATTACAGTTATTTGGCAGTATGAAAGTCAATCAATATGAGCTAAGTAAATGCTATGGATTTTCACATTTCATTTTATTTTTGCTGATCTCAATTATTATAATTTACATATTAAACACATGGCGTAGTACTTGAATTCATAATTTCAAAATCCAAGAGATAATGCATCATAGAACATTATCATTTTACATGGTTTTGACTTGAGAAAGTAGGTGCAAGGATTAATGTTTCCTGGAAAAACAGAGAGAGGGAAACCCGGAATAAGGTGTAAAGAGTGTTTCAGAAGCAAAATGGAGGAATCTGGAGCGATCCCAACGGATTTCGTAGGCATGAGCAAATGGAGGAGTGTCAAAGCTACGAAACAGTTTATGTATATAATTATAAAACATTGTAAAACGTGTATTTCGAAGGCATAATATCGTTAAAAGCGATTGAAATACGCACGGAGAATGTTATATTCCTTTAAGTTTAATCTTTATAGCACGCGTATAAGGTACTGGAAGTCTCGGGAACAATGAAAAAATTGCTTAGCAACGAAAATGAAAAAAGATCGAAATTTGCATTAATTTTGCGTTTAAACTTCAAATATTTCAATTTATCGATCGATAGAGAAACATCGGTTGCAAGAAGTAAATGCATTGATCTTCTGGCCTCATTTCAGTCAAAGAATGAAACTTATATCTAAATTATTTCATATTTTAATGAATGAATGAAGATTACACGTAAATTATTCGTTTTTCCCATTTAAACCCATTAAAAAACAATATCCTATCTGGACTCGAAACCAATGAAAAATATTGGGATTTTCGATTTTTTCCTGACTCGACACCAAATTTGAACCCTTCCCTGAAAATTTCATCCTTTTAGCTCGATTAGAAATACCCAGGAATTCGTATCAATGAGTACAATTGTGGATTTTTCTCACCCAAAAAAGAGCGTGACGCGGAAAAGAGCGTGATGCGGTTTCTCGACCAACATCCCATCCCAAAAGTCTCCAACGGGCGCAAAGAAGTATAACTTCAACAATTAGAGAAATTAATTAGCAAATCGACTTTTTTCGACAGAACGATTTTTAGCGAGTCTCTGGTAGCCGTTCACATGCGGAGGGCTACCATCAAAATGAACAAGCCTATATACATCGGTTTCTGCGTTTTAGATTTAAGTAAAACGCTAATGTATGATTTTGACTATAAGACAATGCTTCCGAAATATGGGAAAAAAATAACCTTAGCCTATACTGATACAGACAGCTTAATTTACGATATCAAAACCAACGACATCAACAGAGACATGCTAGATAACCTAGACGCGTTTGATACATCCAACTATCCTAGAAATCATCCATGCTATTCTGAGAAAAACAAAAAGATTATCGGTAAATTCAAAGATGAATGTGATGGGAAAATAATGACTTATTTCGTGGGGCTAAGGAGTAAACTGTATTCGTTGAAATTGGAGGGTGGAAAAGAAAAGAAACGAGCCAAGGGAATAAAAAAAGTGGTCACGGAAAAGAGATTAATGTTTGACGATTACGTTCGATGCCTCCATGAAAATTCAACTGAATTTAGAAAAATGAGTCATTAGAAGTAAGACGCATGAGATATACACGATGGAAATGAATAAAGTTGCACTAAACGCTTCCGACGATAAACGATACGTTTGCGAAGATGGAATCAGTACGCAAGCACTTTAAATTAAAGAACATTATAAAATTCCTAGACAACGAACACATGATGAGGCATTTAGTGACGATGAGGAATCCAACACTTGAAATATAACATGCTTCGATTAAAAATTTTTCCAGTATTAATCATGACGTTAGCTTGGAAACATCCGTTCACATGCATTTGCGCAGATCCGTCAGGTTGCGGAAAGACGACATTTGTGTTAAAGTTTCTCGAAAACTTGCCACTCATGATCGATCAGCCGATAGAGCGAGTCATATGGTGCTGTAGCCCAGGATGCGAACCGAGTTCATCGAGAGTTCATTAAGCATCAGATACCCTCGCTTGAGGAATTTGATGGTGCCCCAACTTTATGTGTAATCGTTGATTTGATGAGTGAAGGAGCGTATAGTAAACACGAATGTAATTTGTTCTCAAGGGGTAGTCATCATTTGAACATATCGATATTTCTCATCACGCAGAACATTTTCTATCAATCGGCTCAGTCTAGAAGCATATCTTTAAATTCCAAGTATATTGTAGCATTCAAGAATCCACGAGATCAATTACAGTTTGGTCATTTAGCGAGGCAAGTGTATCCTAAAAATTCGAAGGAATTGGAAAGAGTATGTAAGGAGTTGACGAAAGGACCATTCGGTTATTTGGTCCTAGACCTCGGGCAGGACACTGACGATAGGTGTCGCTTTAGATCGAAAATATTTCCCGAAGACGAGACTACCGTAATATGCATGCCCGAGCATGATGAAAAGGCTGAGGGGCATTAAGCATTTGATCCACGTACTAAGAACTACAAAGCCTAAATTACGCTCGGCAATCGTAAAGACGTCAGACGAGGGACTAGTTAAAGCCATCTGCGAATGCTGTTTGAATACCATAAACGGAAATCATAAAATAAAGCCGGTGTTGAAACGGAAACTTGCAGAACATCGTAACACTTTGAGAGCCTTGGCAACGCGAGGAATAAGTCTGAAGAAAAAACGTGCAATACTCGTGCAAAGGGGCGGCTTTCTGCCACTGCTACTTGGCTCGATTCTAAGCGGCGTGATTGGTAGCCTTATAGGAAAATGAGTTTGCGTAAAATGCTAGTAGTCAACCCTGAGGCTTTTGAGCGAGGACAAATGAAGAGGAGATTGAATGCACTAGATGTGGAAATGAAAGCCGTCTTGATTAAAAGAGGTGTTAAGGATGTAGATAAATGGCATATGTACAAGCGTGTGCTGGATAAATATCTGAACACAGTTTCCGACATTAAATCACCCATTCACATTCCGATAGTGAAATCCTTGGGTCAGAACCAGTCTCAGAGAAGGTCACAGGAAAGGGAGGGGGAGGAGGAAGAGGGGGAGACTCATGCACTGAGGAAAGCGCTTGCCGATGTGAAACGAGCGAATGCTGATTTGGATAAGACATGGGGACGTATAGAGGGAAGGTTAGACACGATGGAAAATCTAACGAAACAGTTAAAGGGAAGAAAAAGAAAGAGGTCAGAGCAAAGCGGAAAAGTAAAGTCACCAAGAGTAATGCCGAGACAAAGCAGTCAAACAAGGAAACCGAAAAAATTCGGAGAGGAGTGGGTGTCGATGTAATCGAGAGGGTGTACAATGATCCAGAACATTCTGCAGGTTTTTCCACTGTCGAAAAATTACATCGAGCGACTATGATTACGCGAAAGACAATACGCGAGTGGTTAAATTCTCAAGATGCATACACACGTCACAGACCGATGAGGAAAAAATTATCCAGAAATCGTTACCCGGTATCATACATTGAAGAATGCTGGTAATGCGACCTTAACGATATGCGAAGTTTGAAAAAATTCAACAGAGGATATTGTTATATTCTAACGGTGATTGATTTATTCTCTAGGTATGCGTGGACAAGAGCTTTACGAACAAAAAGACCAGAGGATGTAGTCAAGGCGTTTATTGAAATTTTTCGCGAAAGAAAACCGCTGAAAATTCAAACCGATAAGGGTGAAGAATTTGTGAATGCTAAATTTAAAAATTTTCTCTCGAATCGCAGTGTAAAGTTTTACACCACAAATAATCCAGACATAAAATCCAGTCTCGTTGAACGTTTCAATCGCACTCTAAAAACAAAAATGCATAAGTATTTTACAAGATATTCAACGTACAATTATGTGGATATCCTATCCAAATTAGTCAGTAGTTATAATATTAGCGTACATTCCAGCTTAGGAGTTAAACCTGTTGAGGTGAATGAGAAAAATGCTTTCACAGTCGCCAGTCGCTCACTGAAACCTTTTTTTAGTATAAAGGTTAAATTTAAAATCAGTGATCACGTGAGGATTAGTAAGGAACGTCTCCCATTTGCAAAAGGATATACTCCTAATTGCACTGATGAAATATTCCAAGTCACGGGTGTGGATCGATCGAGAGAGATATCCACATACAAGTTGAAAGATCTGCAGGGTGAGGATATAAAGGGAAGTTTCTATGAACAAGAGTTAGTGAAGGTTAACCTTTCCCCCGATACGGAATATAAGATTGAAAAAATTTTAAAGCGTAGGGGTCGAGGCGGCAACTTGGAGTACTTTGTAAAGTGGCAGGGATACCCGAAATCATTTAATTCTTGGATTCCTGCCTCATCCACACGTAAAATATGAATGAATTTTACATTATTTTGCCTAGCGATAGTTCTCGCGAATATTTTCCTCAAAACACGATCTCGCATTCCCGTACGAGATTATCACATCGTCTGGATTTGGAGAACGAGAAATGGATGGTGGGTTTAGCTGAGATATCCATTCCATCAATAGATACGGGCGTTCATTCTCGGGGTGTTAGAGAAGAAATTGAACCTCCAGGAAGTCTTGAGGAGGAGGAAGAAGCGCCTTCTTCCTCTCTCGCAAAGGATAATAGAACGCGGAATGAGGAGGGATTGGCTCGTGGAGAGATAGGTGGACCTGAGGATAAGCCTAGTATTGGAGAGGATAAAATTAAATTGAATGATGGATCATATTTCACTGTGCCAATGGGAGCGTACGAGATTATAGGAAATGCGTTCTCAAAGCCATACCTTGAACTAGATGCTGCAAAACGTAAAGAAATTTTGAGTCAAATAAGTGCAAATAAGCGTAATATTACATTGACGGAAAATACTTCGGGATTAAATGAGCGCATTTTTCCCGGTGTCTAATTACCACCAAAAATGTTACTTATACCCTACTCCCAGGTATATATGACTCATTCCGAGATTTATGCATTCAGACTCTTTCAGCATTCAATGAAGCAGCACAGCAGCACATATACCTAGATTTTAGTAATGCGTTTTGGATTTTAGTAGTGGAGGAGGGAAAGAATACACCTATTGATGCAACACTCCCCAAGAGTATAATTGATTACGCTAGAGAAGGACATGCTTTAAACAAAGCAGGGGTAATAAAAAGGCAGGTAACGAATCGCTTTCAAAACATTTACGTTTACACGGACATAATTAAACCTCAACTTGTGGGCGATTCTCTGAGTCGATGTATTCGCATAATTAATAGCGAAGCAGGTGCGTATCAAATATTCAACCCTATATATTATTTTCCCGTGGAGAAAAATAATATCGAGAGTGTGGAAATTCTCTTGGCAGATAAACTAGGTGAAAAAATTCCCTTCCTTGGTGGAGAACAATCCTCCGTCATCGTATTGCATTTTATAAAAAAGCGAACAATTAGTTAGTTCATCATTGAGCGTCGAGATGGCTCCGACAGTGGATCGATATTATGTCTACTACACGAAATAGGTAGGGGGAGATGTTGGATCAATATATCGAGCATCATATCGCGTGCAAAAGGGGCGGGGTATAGGGAGTTTTCTTGCTGGTTTATGGCGTTTTGCCAAACCTCTTTTTTACAGCGGGTTGAAGACGGTTGGTAAGGAAGCAGTTAGCGCTGGGGCGGCGGCCTTGAGCGATCTGGGAACAAAGCCAGTAAAGGAGATATTGCGTAGTAGACTAAACGAGGCGGGGCAGAAGTTGAAACGTAAGGCCGAGGAGAAAATAAAAAATATGACTGGGGGTGGGGTGAGACTGGTTAGCGAGCACGTCTGAATAAAATAAAAACTAGTGCCAAGAAAAAGAAAGGACATTCGCAGAGAAGGAGAGGAGGGAAGAAGGTCATGCAAAGAGATATTTTTTCCAACTAAGTCATGGCTGAGTATATGGTGAGCTCGTTGGACTTATTCCAACCCAATCAGCCCATTCAGACTAACATTTTATCAAAGCGACTAGTTTCCTACTGTCGAGTATCGAGATCATTAAACAGTAATATTCCGAAGGACCATGAAAATAATTAGTCCACACTCAAAAATAAATGTTGCAACAAATATATTGAAATAATAATCACTTCGTCAATGAACAAACATAATCAAAACCAATTAAATAGAAAGAAAAACTTAGACTTCAGTTCCTGTCCTTGATGCTCGGGGAGAAGGGGAACACGGGCACACTGGCTTCACTCACACACGAGGGGCTTTCTTGGGGGGCGGCTGCTGGCGGCTACTGACTATCACCACTATACGCAGCTATACGACTACTGCGCGACTGACAACCGTGGACAACCGACTGGGGTTTCCTTCGTCCAGCGCTGCATATTTACATGGGTAAAAGTGCACCCTCCCGTGGCAGGTATTTGAAGTTAGGAAGCACGCGTGTTTACGGAACATACCGGCCCCCTTGGTCCGCTAGGACCAACATAACAAAGGAATAAGGTGAGGTTTAAACTAGGATAGAGGTAGTGGGAATAATTTTGTTGCAGGGCGGGAAAAGGTACCTTCTTGCGTACGTAGTTGTACTACACGAACGATGCCATCCTTTCCGGGGAAGGTGTCAGTTATACGGCCGAGACACCAGCGCAGGGGCGGAGCTTGAGGGTTGTGCACCAGCACCAAATCTCCTGTCTTCAAACCCTTTCCACGTAGGTTCCACTTCGACCGCTGCTGAAGGGTGTGTAAATATTCCTGATGCCAGCGCTTCCAGATGCGTTGGGATAGGTTTTGTAGCATCTGCCATCGAGAAAGCCGATTTAGGGGAACATCAGTTACATCTTCTTCTGGAACAGCCAATAGTGAGCTTCCAATGAGAAAGTGGCCTGGAGTTAGAGCTAATGCTTCAGAGGGGTCCATTGACAGCGGTGTCAGAGGGCGCGAATTTAACATTGCTTCCACTTTCGCCGAGAGTTACAAATTCTTCTAATGTTAGAATTTCTCTTCCTATTACCCTGACAAGGTGATGCTTTGCACTTTTAATTGCACTTTCCCATAAACCTCCCTGGTGTGGAGACGCCGGAGGAAGAAAATGAAAATTAATCGAGCACTCACGTGTAAAGTTAGCAACTTTATGCTGAAAGTCTTTAGAGGAAAAGGTCTTCTTCATTACCGCTGCTAATTTACTTGAAGCCCCCTTAAAATTGGTTCCGCAATCAGAATATAAATCAGAGCAAAGTCCTCTTCTTGAAGTAAAACGAGTTAGAGCAGCGATAAAGGCATCTGCTGAGAGTCCATTGACTACTTCTATGTGAACAGCCTTGGTCGGGAAGCACACAAATATACACAAATATGCCTTGATTAATTGTGATCGTTTTAATGTATGAATCTTAACTAGAAAAGGACCACCATAGTCTACTCCGGTTCTAAGGAATGGGCGTGTAGGGCTAATACGAGCTTCAGGTAAATCTCCCATCAGGGGTGGATGATTTGATGGCTTGCATCGATATCAACGCATGCATTTAAAAATTCGAGTTCGAATCACTGTTCGAGCGGAAAGTATCCAGAACTGTTGACTAAGTATGGATTGCAAAAGTTGAGGTCCTGCATGGAGATATTTAACATGATGGTCATCGATAAGCAGGTTTACTATGTGGTGATTTTTGGGCAAAATTATGGGATGCTTGACTTCATAGCCCAATTTTGAATGATTTAACCTTCCTCCTGCCCTAATTAACCCATCTTTATCTATAAATGGAGAGAGGTGACGGATTCTTAGACTGCAGGGGCGCTGTTTTTGAAGTAGAGCTATATCTTCTTTAAAGTAAGAGGATTGAATACATTTGCAAATCACACTCATAGCTGTCTTCAGCTCAGATGATATTATAAATCCTTTGACTTTAATTTTTGACCGAGAAGAGTTAATAAACCGTAGTACGTAGGTGAATACACGTAGTAGTTTCGTCCATGATGAGAATTTAGTGAGTAAATCCCATTCACATGAACCTTGACTCATTAAAACATTCAGAGGGGATCTTTGAAGTTCAGGCAGAGACTGGTCTTCAATACGAGAAAAACTTGATGCTGGCCTTTCTTGGGGAGAAAATAATAGCCACTTCGGTCCCTCCCACCAAAGGCGATTGTCAAGCAGTTGCGAAGGTGTAAGTCCTCGAGATGCCCCATCAGCAGGGTTTTGGTCTGAGGCAACATGGTTCCATAAATGAGGAGGAATCCATTCTTGTATTTGACTCACACGATTAGCGACGTGTGTCTTCAAGCGGTAAGGTGGCGTTTGTATCCAGTTCAACACAATCGTAGAATCACACCATGCTGATGTGCCTTCAATGGTAATGTAAGGAGAAAGTTGAAGGGAACAATAATTTAATAATTTTGCTAAAAGATGAGCTCCACAGAGTTCTAAGCGTGGCAAGGAGAAGCGCTTTAGGGGAGACACCCTTGTCTTGGCAATGAGGATGGAGGATTTCACAGCATTATTTCCATCTATGCTGCGGACGTAGATTACAGCACTGTACCCCTGTTGAGAAGCATCAGAAAACCCATGCAGCTGGATGGATATTGGACGACTAATGAAAAGCTGACGCTGTAACCGTAATTTACCGATGAGTGGCAAGTCATTCAAAAATTGTTTCCATCTGTTTGTTACTTCCGAAGGTAAAGGATCATCCCAAGCCAATCCTAGAGTCCAAATTAATTGCATAAAGGACTTAGCCCAAAATACAATTGGCGCTATCCATCCACAGGGATCATATAATTTTGCGATGGATGACAGGACTGACCGCTTTGTGAGTTGAACTTCAACAGTCTTTATCTTGTATGAGAAAACATCTGCAATTGGGTCCCATTGGAGTCCTAATATTCCATGAAGCTGGGTAGCACTGGAACGGAAAGGAATGGGAGCGTGGCGTTGAGAGTTAATTGATTCCAGCAAACGGGGTGAGTTACTTGACCATTTATGTAGCGTAAAACCTCCACGACGAAGTAGTCCAGTTAATTCGTCCTTTAGAGTGGAAGCTTCTTCTACCGTGTCTGCACCAGTTATAATGTCATCAACGAAAGTCTGGTTTAGGAGTACTTCAGCTGCACGAGGAAAAGTCTCCTTTTCATCTTGGGCTTATTGTTGCAGAGTTCGAATGGCAAGAAATGGTGAACTTGTCATTCCATATGTAACAGTTGTTAGTTTGTACTGACGAAGGGGTTCAGATGGCTGCGATCTCCAATAAATCAGTTGGTATGACTGATCATCGGGGTGAAATATGATGTTGCGAAACATCTGGGTGATGTCACAGGAGAAAACTATAGTATTTCGTCTAAAATGTAAGATCACATCAAAAATACTATTTTGCAACTTGGGTCCTGGCAGCAAAATGTCATTCAATGAAACATGGTTAGAGGTGCGAGCGCTAGCGTCAAAAACGACTCGCAGTTTCTTAGTAGTGTCATGTTGCTTAAACACTCCATGATGAGGAATGAAGTAATGAGAGGAATCAGGCTTGCAAGATGTGTATGGAGTCATATGCCCAGAGTCTAAATAATCTTGCATGAAGTCCACGTATAACATTTTGTAATCTGGTTGCAATAAAAACCTCCTTTCAAGCGAAAGAAAGCGTCTTTTAGCCATAACAGAGGAATCTCCGAGAATAGGGTGAGTTTTCTTGAAAGGGAGCCTGACTATGTATTTTCCTGAAGGGTCCCGTTTGAAGGTTGTTGCAAAGTGTTGTTCTGCATAAATTTCTTCAGGAGAGAGGGGCGGGCTTGGTGGTTCTTCAATTTGCCAAAACTTTTGTATGGATGTATGAAGGTCCATATCACCAACAGTTAAAAACATCCTGTGATCATCAGGGGTATCTTGGTGCGATACGACACGACACGAACCCATAAGAACAAATCCAAATACAGTTCCAAATGCGACTGGCATATCAGGACCAAGAGAGAGACGCTGGCCCGTCAAAGCAAGTGCAAAAAGATCTGCCCCAATTAAAATGTCCACTGGGCAAGGGACATCAAAGGTTGGATCTGCCAGCACTAGTGAACACACTCTTTGCCTGACTTCTTTCGAAATAGCGGTTAGAGGTAAATTTGAACTTATGTTTTCCACTATTGAAACAGGGTGAGATCGTGCGAGAGATTGTCCAGTCAGGTTATCTATATTTAAATGAGTTATTCCTTTAGTGCGTAAGCAAGCTGGAGATAGTCCACTAAGTAGATTGGAAGACTTGTAACGTTTTACCTTGAGGAGCTGTGCACAATGTTCAGAAATACAGCTCGTCTGGGCGGCAGAGTCCAAAACTCCTCGCATTACGCAGGAATTCCCTTCCAGGGTGGAGAGTTTCACCAAGGTAGTGGCCAGGATAACCGAGGTAATCGTCTTCGCTGATGAAAATCCCACGAAGGCGTCGGGATGCACGCTCTCTTCGGAGTCGTCAGGCGAGGATGGTTTGCTTACAGATGTCTTCGATGGTTCTGCTTTGGATGCTGAGGCGAGATGAGGGAGATGTAGCAACAAATGGTGTTTTTTGCCACACGTCCTACATGAGCGAGTTGATTTACACGATTTAATAGAGTGAGAAGTGCCTAGACAATTGTAACACCAGCCATTGGTTCGGGCAAATTTACGACGAGCTTCGGCGCTTGAGTTTAGAAATGAATCACAGTTATAAACATTGTGATTGGGGGCGCTGCAATATTTACACGCCGTTCTATCAAGTGAGAGTAGAGCGACTTTCGAGGGGCGTGAAAATGCAACGGTTTTTGTTTCTTGAGGGTAATTGCGTCCGATAGATGCATCTTCTATTCGCGAGGATTCCTTTTCTAGAAAGTCAATTAAATCCTCAATAGAGGGAATCACATTATCCATCGATTTAGTATCCTCAAAACGTTTTCTGGTCTCCGAATTCAGCTTTCTTAGAAGGAGTGTCAGTATAAGTAGACCTTCATTAGTGATATCATGTCCTAGGGCAATTAGCGCTTGCGTATTTTCGCGGAAAATGTCCAAAAAGTTTCGGATGCTCCTCAATGAAGCGTTTAAATTAGGTAAGTCAATAACATTGCTGATATGATAGCTCACCAAACGCCTAACATTATTATATCTTTTATAAAGCAAGTCCCAGGCAATTTTATAGTTGTTGGCGGAGATGGGCAACCCCTTAACGACATTTAGAGCTTCTTCTCGAAGTGAGGAAAGAAGATACTGAAATTTTTCAATTTCAGAGAGACATTCATTCTGATTAATCGTTTTTTCGAATAAATTAGAAAAATAAATCCAACCACTAAGATCTCCAGCAAAGTGAGGCAAATCGAATCTTGGTAATCTCACTGACGTAGCAGGCAACGGCGAGGCGGGTAGAGGGGCAGCATGGGTTTGGGCATCTGCCTTTTCTTCCGATCTTAGTAACGTTCTAATTGTTGCCTTCACTTCACCATAAATATCCGAAATTTCGTCCGAATAAATGCCGACGGCCTGATCGTTGATCTCGGAGGTTTCGTCGCCAGCATATAACCTTTCAACAAGGTTTTGGAAATTTAGGTGCTTTTGTTCTACTTCCTCTAGGTAGGAAAGTAATTTTTCCCTCTTGTGGTCGGGAAGTCGAACATCAGGAGGAGGTAGGATTTGTTCAACATAGTCCTTTATTTTAGCAAATCTACTTCTTATTAAGTCTGCTTGGCGAGAGAAGGCTAGATAACGCATTACGACAGCAATTTAAGACGTAAGAAGACGAAAAGTAAGCGACAACTATTGGGGGAGGTAGTGAGCGAGCGAGTGAAGAGCAGCAGTCGACCTTGAAGATTACCAGCTGGAGAAGCGGACGGCGAGTGACGAGGACGTACGCAAGAGGAGGGGGAGTGGTATGAGAAAGGATCAGGGCTTTGGGAAAAATCAAATGAGCTATGAGTTTTCCGACGCGAAAGAATTTCCCCCGACTAACTGCCACAGGAGTGCGCGTACATTTACAATATATTGCACAGGCCATAAGTCGACATAACAAAATTATTAGAGCACAATAGAAAACGACAAATTACAATAGCAAGCACGGAAAACAACATACTAAAATGCGGTAAATGTGAACAATAGTTAGGAGAAGTGACACTGTAAACCTAAAGCTAAAGTTCAATGAAATATTTAGTTGGATACGTGTATCGAATACCAACAAATACATCCGGCCCGAAGGACCAAAATATGTCGAGTATCGAGATCATTAAACAGTAATATTCCGAAGGACCATGAAAATAATTAGTCCACACTCAAAAATAAATGTTGCAACAAATATATTGAAATAATAATCACTTCGTCAATGAACAAACATAATCAAAACCAATTAAATAGAAAGAAAAACTTAGACTTCAGTTCCTGTCCTTGATGCTCGGGGAGAAGGGGAACACGGGCACACTGGCTTCACTCACACACGAGGGGCTTTCTTGGGGGGCGGCTGCTGGCGGCTACTGACTATCACCGCTATACGCAGCTATACGACTACTGCGCGACTGACAACCGTGGACAACCGACTGGGGTTTCCTTCGTCCAGCGCTGCATATTTACATGGGTAAAAGTGCACCCTCCCGTGGCAGGTATTTGAAGTTAGGAAGCGCGCGTGTTTACGGAACACCTACAAACCCTTATCGTCGCTGGATAATAGATCGGTGATTGAATTCGTGATTAAAGATTCTGGTGATGCTTATAAGGATTTGAATAGTATATTTCTCAGGCTGAGAGTGAAGGTGTGTAAGGCTGACTTCACAGATTATCCTGCTGGCGCTGCAAATCAACCGGGTGTCGTGAACAATTCTCTTCACTCTTTATTCGAGCAGTGTAACGTATATTACAACGGGACACTAGTAACTCCATCAGAAGATAATTATCATTATAGTACTTATATTGAAAATGTGTTAAATTATGGTGGTGATGCTAGTAGAACACATTTGAGGAATGTCGGAAGGGAAGTGGATACGGGGGAGGATATTAATAAAACTGACTCGAGTAATGGTGGCTATCTTATGCGAAAGACATGTTTCGAGGATAGTGCCGAAGTTGAGCTATACGGTAAATTACTTATAGACGTGTTCAATCAGGCACAATTGATGCTAGATCGAGTCGATATAGGAATCAGGTTGATGCTTTCAAACCCGTCATTTCATCTGATGGGTGGGGAGGGAGGGATAATGAAAATACTAGATGCCACTCTTTACGTTCGACACTTTGACATTAACCCTTCCATATTAGTAGCACATAGTAAAATGTTGGAAAAAAATAATGCTAGATATCACTATAAACGTACGGAAATGAAATCTTTCACGATTCCTTCCGGTGGACGAACACTGAGCATTGATAATGCAATCGTAGGTCGAATACCTAACACTATAATATTTGCTATGGTTGATAATGACTCGTACGCCGGTAAGGTTGACAAGAATCCATTTGCTCTCTCTCACTATTCCCTGGAAATTTTTTAACTCTTTGTAAACGGCGTTCAGTTTCCTTCCGAGGGTCTGGAATGTAATTTCAACAGTAAAAAGTATTGGGCACGAGCGTATGATTCCATATTCTCAGGCAGTGGAATAAAGCATTATGATAGAGGTAATCAAATCACATATGATATGTTTGGACATGGATATTTCATGCTAGTTTTCGATCTTAAACCTGACGATTCGGGGAATGAAGATTATGTAAGTCTCGGAGATCGAGGTGTGGTGCGAATAGAGGCGAAATTTGAGAAAGAATTGCAAAACACCGTAACGTGCTTGGTATTCTTGGAATATGATGCCTCTCTAGAAATTGATAAAAACAGGAACATTATCACAAATTATTAGTTCAACAATGGATATTGTACATATAGATAGAGCAATGCGTGATAGGATGCGTGGACGATTTTGCGGAGTATACGCTTCCGATGAATTACCCAAGATCCCTCGCTCTGGTCTATACGTGGTAAATTTAGACCCCTCCGGATTTCCCGGATCTCACTGGATCGCAATTCATATTCACAATCGATTCGCGGAATATTTCGACTCTTACGGCTTGAGACCTTTTGTCCGCAGTATTTTAAATTTTCTAAAGCCTTTCGTTTACAAATACAATCGCGAACAGATACAAAGCTTCCATTCCGACATTTGCGGGGAATATTGCTGTCTTTATGCTGCTAGTAAATCAAAGGGGCGCAACTTAGCTCAATTCCTATCTCAATTCCACCATAATATACCTCATCTCAACGACTGCAGAGCTGTGCGACTATTCGCACACACCTTCCCGGGAGCGGAGAGAAGGAGCAGGATGTGCAACCCCATGGCACAGAAATGCTGCTCCAGGATAAATACTACGAATTGGAGAAGAATACATCCATTGCGGAAGAGAAAGTCGTAGGATGCAGATCGTCGTGGCCGTGTGCTTTTCAATGGGAGGAGTGACAGAGTTGGCTGCGGTCGACTTGGAAAGCAATCGTCTTTTCTGGGGCAGCTTCTGTCGCCACGGAAAGCTCACAGCTGGTGGGAAAAAGATTCGATTTCAAGATCCACTGCATTGCAACGAGGAGGCCTCGTTCGAGCATGGTTTCAACTCCTACATCGAGCTGAAGCCGACCTTGGAGGCCCTCGTCGAAGGAGCGAGTGCTCTTTATGCATTCAACGAATTCCAGTGCGAGTTCCTCTCCAATCTCACGGGTCGCACGTTCATTTGCATGGAAAAGGAGCTGTCCTGTCCCACTCCCGAGAACTGTGCATTCCCCTCCTTTTCCTGCCTCAATCCATGTCATAAACTACGCAGTAGCGATTGCGCACTCCGAAACGCGCCCTCACTCTCTCAGTGGTTTCAATATAACCGACTAAAGGCTGAGGTTGATCCCTGCCAATCACATGACTGCACACCCTCCCCTCCCCCCTCCACCTCTCGGCCCTCTTAATTGGTGAGTGACTAAATTGGTGAGCGACTAAATTGGTCGCCAGTCATCATGTCATCGTCGGACCCTACACATCCACCGGTCCGCAAGAGGAAGAGAGTTGACCCTCCCATCACCCCATCCATCGCTGAGAAGAATGTTTCTACAAACTGTGTACTATTTGAATAGTGCAAAATCGAAAAGTGTCTGTGTCGGGTATACTGCTGACTCTGAACCGGTGGTGTTATTGTCTCAAACAAACAAGAAAGTTGTTTCATTATTCCCATTAGATTGGGCTGTCATTTTGATCAATACTAAAGTGTTGAATGAGTATCTTTCCGCAGGCATAAAGAGTTCGCTCTCCTCACGCTTGATAAATTTTGCCAACTTTTTCGGTAAAAAGCACGTTACGTTTAGAAATTCTGGTGGACTGGTTAACTTGAACGCCGACGAATGGAGTTGTCTCATTAGGCTCTCGAATTTGGTTTCTCTCTGTATCCGCAGGTTGCAACACGAAAGTGATAACGCGAAGCAATTCCTCGCCTCCATAAAAAACTCTACCGAACAGGATCATCCATTCGGTAGCACTCTCGATTATGAGAGATTGGAATTTGAAGCGACACTTATCGAGTGAATGTTAATGTGTGTGTGAATGAATATCTAACTTATGGTATGGAATTAATTTTCCCATATGTTAAACATTGATGGTTACTCAACCGCTGGCATTGGGTGTAAAATCTTGCAAGTTGGGAAATCATCGCGAGATGAGTGCAATTATCGAATTCCAAGGCTTTACCAGAACCCAGGGGTACATTATCAAAGAATTGGCCATTATAGATGTCGAAAGACATTGCTGTAATACCTGGCTATTCAAACCCCCGATTGGGTCACTTCATGCGAGAGAGGCTTCGTGGTTGAAAAACAACTATCACGGTTTAAGCATCTACGACGGAGATGTGGAGTATTCACAATTGGAGAGCATTCTCAGACAATATACAAAAAAATTTAACTTTCTATTCACAAAGGGAGCGGAAAAGTCCGCTTTTCTCAGCAAGTTACTACCCGTGGGTATTTGCGTGGCTAATCTGGAAATTTATGGGTGTCCATCTTTAAAGAAATTAACTACTACTAACGAGTGCTGTTTGATCGAAGCGAATATGGATGGCAACTTACAGTGTGCCCGGAAAAATGCTCATAAACTAGCAAATTGGTGTCTATCAAATAAAATTTGTTAAGTAATTATTTGATTTATTGTCATCACTACATAAGTGATTGATTGTTTGATTTATTGCCATCACTATATAAGTGATTAATTCATATAATCATTCAATTATATCATCAACACCATGACATGCATTTTTTTTTTAAACAATAAATTGTAAACTATATATATGAGTTTTTATTTCTAACCTTATATCCTTTAAATTGTGGGAAATGAAATGAAAAAAGCAATTTATGTATGTTTTCACTTTTATTCACTTTAGTATACAAACATTTAATCTTCATTTTTGAGAACAAATTTAATCACTCTTAGACGAGGACCTTTGGTTTGGTCCGTTGTAAAGTAGTACACTTTAGATTCTTGATGGTCCGTGTAGCACACCGGTTTCCCACCAACAGATCTCGACTTGCTGACTAAATGCATTTCTCTATCATCAGCTCCACCCTTGCTGATTACCCGCGATGCTTCAGCTCCCGACTTGCTGACTAAATGCATTTCTCTATCATCAGCTCCACCCTTGCTGATTACTCGCGATCCTTCAGCTCCCGACTTGCTGACTATATGCATTTCTCTATCATCAGCTTCACCCTTGCTGATTACCTGCGATCTTCCATCGAATTCAGTTCTTTCTCGTCGTCCTCCTCCTGCAACACTCCCTCCTCTAGCTTTTGATTCCGGACGGTAAGCCTCGTTCACATACAGCCAAATTATGGGGAGCTGCTCATCAGCCATTCGCTGCTTCTCAGGATCGGTGATGAGGGATGTCTGGGTGATGTTGAATCTCTCAACTCTCCCACTTTCATCCTGAAAGCCCGAGAATTTCACTTTCTGTCCAACGACATCAAACTCACAGTTCTGATGCTGGAACACACTGTAGTACGAGGTTAGGTAAGAAACGGATAGTATAAAATCAGTATCCCCGTCTCTTTCTTTCGGAATGTATATTGAATATACATCCTCATCTTGCCGCTTCACGCGTAGATATGCATCTCCCAGGCGTGCAGTGGGAGGTTTTCGGAAACTGCCAGGTTTCGAGTTCATTTTGCTGTACTCTGATGAGCTCACTACCGTCTGCGAGGGCTTATATACATTGCTGGAAGGGTGGGGTTATTATCGAAGGGGAGGTAACAAGTCTGGTCTTGTCCGTAGCCTTGTATTTTTTCTGTACGGTCGCCGATTTTTGTGTTATTCGAGTTGATAGCCTTGGGTTGGGTTGGTGATGCAATTAGGTTGCAATAGCAGATCAAGGATACGCGCTGAAACTCTCTGGACTTGTTCATAGCGCCTTGACATTTTCTCTACGGTCATTAATTTTTGAGATATACGAGTTGATAGCCTTGGGTTGGGTGATCGGTATTCATTGATGCATGGTTGGGTTGGTGGGTGATGCAATTAGGCTGCAAAAGTAGGACACGGTATGACTTGCCCTGATACGTATACAAAACATGGTCTTGTGTGTAAAGACAGTTTCTCGCTTTCGAATGATTATCCAGCAAGCTTCACAAAACCACTTTTAGAGAATAAAATATAGTTCAATCTGGGACTCCGATGGCATGGAATGAGGATGCAACTAGCAGACACATACATATCATCAACTTGGCTCGCAACATCCTCCTCCCCTCCCCTCCGCGCCACCTCCCCCTTTCAAATAGTATTTAGACTATTTACCATTGATATGAAATATTTGTGAGATACAAACTTTCTTTGCTAATGTAAGTGATGACCTTTACTTTGATACCAATCACCACTTCCTACGATCAATATTAAGTGAGTTATTTAATAATAATTTAATTTTTGTTTATAGCTCGGTAATTTACAACTTATGGAAAATTTTGAGATAACAGTTTTCTTTGCTAATTGATTACCTTTAATTTGATACCAATCTCTCTTTCCTACGATCAATATTAAGTGAGTTATTTAATGATATCAAAAGTAGGTCATGGCTGTGCTAAAACGTACATACCTTATGGAGGATTTGTGAAATAGCAATTTTCTTTGTTATGTGATTTCCTTTAAATTGATACCAATCTCCCCTTCCTACGATCAGTATTAAGTGAGTTAATTAATAAAAATGTAATTTTTTGTTTATAGCTCGGTTAATTTACAACTTATGGAATATTTGTAAGAAAGCAATTGTCTTCATTAAAAGATGACCTTGAATTTGATACCTATTTTTCTTTCCTATGGGTTATATTAAGCGAGTTATTTAAGGTTACAAAAGTAGGTCAAGGCTGTGCTAAAACTCCTAAATTTATCCTACTCTCTTATTTCATCCAGAATTCCTATCCTCTTCCTTCCTCTTCCACGCTTCTCCAGTGTTCTCCCCTCTATCACTTTCATCAAAATGCCCTCTCCTCTCAAAACCTCCTCCATCCATCTCTTCTGCCTTCTCCGAACCTCTGCCACAAGCTTCTCTCCTCTCCGACCATATCCAATACCTCCTCGTTCGTCTTCTTAGCCACCCAGCTCACCTTCTCCATCCTTCTCCAAACCCACATCTCAAACGCCTCAATTCTATATACATCCTCCCTTCGCAATGACCAAGTTTCCGACCCATATAGCGCCACGCTCCATATTAAAGTTTTCACCAGCCTCTTCCTTACGTCTCTTCTCAGACCCCCCCTCATCAATTCTCTTCTCTTCGAAAATGCTTCTTTAGCGAGCGCAATTGTGCATCTGATGTCCTTACCACTTAACCCATTCTCCTCCAAAATACTACTCAGATACGTAAACTGCTCGACATGCTCTATCTTCTGCCCTCCCACCCTTATATTCAGCCCCGCCTTCATATTTCTAGAAAATCTCATTACTTTCGTTTTCTTGTGATTGATCTTCATCCCATACTTTTCGCACTGCACCTCTAATGCATTCACCATTGACTGCAACCCCTTGGCCGACTGACTAACCAATGCTTGATCATCTGCAAATCTCACTGATTTTATCAGCTCCCCTCCTACCTTTATTCCTACCTCCGGGGAGGTATCCGGGATCCCCTTCCTATCCTTTTACATATCCCACTTTCCCCCAGAGCCCTTCTGCCTCCGCCAGTTTCAGTCACCGACTGGAACATTTTCCCCGCCACTTTGGATAACCTCTCTTCCGTTCTTACATTTGCCAATCCCAATCCGACCGATATCGACTGCCGCGCAGACATCATCATCCGCCTCCTCACCGCCGCGAAGGATCACGTCACTCGTGACTTCCCCAACCTTCTCCTCGCTTACATGCGATCCTTTTTCAAGTGGTCATAAAACTTACTTTGTATTTTGAAAGCACACACACCAGCCGCAGTTCGATATCATTCGTTGCCGTAATCAGTTTGTCCTGAACACCGCTATCATTCAAGGGAGAAAAGGGAAAGGTACCGGAGGTACTGACGAATCGTATCTCAAAGAGTTAGTTTTTTTCGTTTCAATCGTTCTAAGTTCGACACGTAGAAATAGTCCATTTTCAATGTGGGCAATGCGGAAATCAAATTGGTTCTAAGGTAAGTGGGAAATGGATTCATAAGCCTTCTATTTTGACTTCACGTGTAATATATAGTTATTCTCCCTCGGTTCTTTTTACAGTTTTGGGAAGTCATATCAGATGAGCATGGAATTGATCCGACTGGAGCTTACCACAGCGACTCAGATCTTCAACTGGAACGAATTAATGTGTATTACAACGAAGGGATAGGTAAGGCAAATTTTCTTGCTTCCATATATTTGGTTATGCACAGAAGAAAAGTAAATCCAAATTTTTACAATATGAGATAGTCTTTGTAACTTGTGTCGGAATTAGGTTTTCAAAGCTCTATTAAGCTCCAAGCAACCTTGTTAAGGGTTTTAATTTTTTAAAGTGCATTTCATTCATTCCTGAAGTGGCAAAGGTGAGCTTTCGTCTTGCCAGCGAAATTTCATTCTGCTAGAAACCCCCGTATCTCCGAATAGCCATCCAAATCAGAGGATTGTTTTCAAATTTACCTTGAAACATCATTTTGAATTTCAAAAGTCTTCCGGGACAGAATAACAGCTTAGTTTAAATGTTTCTTTAGAATTTACTTGCTATTAACATCGAAAGTAGAGATCTGCGCATTTATCTCTTTGTAAAATCTGAGCTTAATGTATAACATTCCGTTGTATCTAACACAAGAAGCGCAAATCATTTCGTTGTTTTCAAATACTTGTGCGTGGGTTATCTGCATACTGGATGTTTTCTTTGCTCGACACTACTAGCCTTTAATCAATGCATAAATTCATATAACGCACTTGTGTATAATCTGTGCGTTTCATTATTTCAACATTCTATGATTTAATTAACTGTTTGTACTCGTGATTACCTTAGATTATTTCCAACGCAATGTGAATTAAGGGGGAGAATGAAAGTGGAAGCCAGTGAAAGCAACCGATGCCGAAGCTAACGATTTGCAAGTACCGTAAGGTATCAACGGTATCGATAATAGACCGAGGGCAGGCTGGAAGATTTGTAATCGATGTAAAAAAGGATTGATGGAGCAACAGGGAACTATTTTTACCGCTTGATTTGAATTTTACCGCTTGAGTGGAATAGGGAATATAAAATATTTTCTTAATTGAAGGGAAAGAAGTTACCGTGAAGTATGTTACAGGTAACTCACAAAAGGAGTGGATTTTGGAGGCTAGAACACACTTTCAGATGCCGCGAATCCCTCATCAAAATTAACACCTCAGATTGCAATTACTAGTAGTAGTAAGTACTACGAAAGTTATTGCAATTTGACCATTTAGTGCAAAATAATTAGGATTAAATAATACACAGACCGGTTTTTTCCCATGAATAGTCTCGTAGGGTGGAATGATATTACAGCCAAGTAGATGAGAAGATACCGCGTAATATGTATCAACCAGTGTGAAATATACAACTATACATCATTTGAGGCAGAACAAGGGCGTGTAGCAGGGGTTTCAGGTCGCCAGCCGTTTCTATGAATGAGAAAGTGTTTGATGCATATTTTCTCAGGCAAAAAAATCTGTACTGTGGGTGAACTGTGACTAAGCTAAAACTGGACTAAACTGGGCATTTAGCTCAGTTCCAGTCCAGCAAACTGTGCTGGACTGTACTGTGGGAGATTTAATCCAGGGTGAAAAACACTGTATCTGTACTGTGGATAGGGCTGCACTGTAACAGTGCTGCATCGCTGTGCTGTAACTGTACTATAGCATCAACTGTACCGAAACAGTGCTGTAACAAAGTGCTGGAAGTGCACTGTGGTGCCTACTGTACTGTAACAGAGCTCTTCTTAACAGGACTTTAACTGTACTGTAGCACCAACTGTACCGTAACAGTGCTGTAACAAAGTGCTGGAAGTGCACTGTGGTGCCTACTGTACTGTAACAGAACTCTTCTTAACAATGCTTTAACTGTACTGTGGAATCAACTGTACTGCAACAGTGCTGTAACACAGTCCTGGAAGTGCACTGTGGTACCTCACCAAAGAGAGTGAAATTTGCCATGAAAAAATCATTTCACTTGAACGGGATTCGAACCCGGATCTCTCCATTGCCGGTTAGGTGTGTTGAGCAACAATGTTGTGTTTACTCTCTGCGACTATGGCATATCATGCACAACAACGTCTCCTTTGCTACAATGTGGACTGGGGACAAGAACAACTTGCTCGTTTAAACCCCCGCTGAAATTTGTCTTGAATCAAGATGGCTTGGTTGTGTACCTGGCTAACACACCTGAAGATCTGGGTCAAACCCTGGTCAAGTCATATGATACTTTAATGGCAAATTTCACTCTCTTTGGCATAGTACACAATGCAACTGAAACTAGGAAAAAAGTAACCACTTAGCCTGGCTCATACAATGCATTTTTCACTAAATGGTTAGTTGATGGGATTTAGTATGTGCCGCTCCACAGCCTGTTGGTTGTTCAATTTGCAGACAGACAGACAGCAGGTAACCGAATGCAGTGAGGTGTTTAAAGCAGAGGAATTGAAATTTGGAATACAACTACGGTTTCACTGGCACCCTATCTGAAGATATATTATAGGGTTGGTGCACTTCTTCTCCAAATAATACCTGAAGAAGTGTAATACCTAACAGGTTAAATCTTTTGCGCAAGTTCGAAGCAGACAATTTTTTGCCGGACGTTCAACACATATTGCTAGAGCCAACGTACAGCTCTCGCGGAAGCTTATGGCGTTCGGATGCGCAGAAGAAAACGTCGGGGAGAGGTAGTGTTTGGTGGAAAGGGTCGGGAAACGGGACGTAGGGGAAAGATGACATGGCATTTGTGTGATGCATGAGTGCATTTCAAAAAATGGAATTTGTATGACACGGACAACACAAACGCCGCGCATCCCAACGCCATAATCTTTCGCGAGAGCTGTATTACAGTAGTAGCGATCACAGGAATAATATAAAGGAAATTGACTGCAGAACCGATAGATTTAAAATTTCATTTTCTCCACGTAAAATAAGGGATTATAATAGTTGCGATAGATCAATCATACGAAACTCCCACCCTCAATTGGTATAGTAGAATTTTCACTTGTGTTTCATAACATAGTATCATTACTAACACTTAACACCACTTGATTTGTCCGGCATTGTTTTATTTTGTTCTCCGCATGTAGCAGTATCTCGTTGCATTCATAAATTAATAGTATTAGTAATATTAATTGCTAGATGTGTCTTTAGCATTGTAATGTATGTTGGCATGATCATTTACGTAGCACTCTCCCAGTTTCTAGTTTGACTGCGCACTGTTCTCCTGGCTGCCTTTTACGGCCTGCGCTTAGCGTCAGGGGGAACGTGCGAGGTCCCAATTTGTGCTGGGAAGAGTGCAGCATGCCTGGTGTGGAATCACCCCGTGCCACACATGGCTTGCAGGGTACTTCGTAGATGTAGATTTAGATGAAACTTTTACTAAAGATACTAGTTATAAAATTAGAATTGGCACAATGGATCTAAAACTTGGACCATTGGAAAAGCTGACTAGAAGAGATTAGGAGCTTTCGAAACCTGGTGTTGGAGGAAGATGCTGAAGATCAAATGGACAGATGACAGATGTATGCAGAATAGTGGAGGATAGGACCATATGGAACACTATACATAAAAAAAGAACCAGATTGATTAGATAGATACTATAAGGCACTATTACGTTTTCAGGAATATAATAGAAGGGAATATCCCAAGAGAAAGGCCAAGGAATAAATTCATAGGGATGTAGAGATGCAGTCTACCACTCTTAGGATTTAACAACCAAAGAGTGGTTGAAAGATAGATCCGAGGTCAAATGATAGCACACTGTATAGGTTTGTCGAAACATTGATGTAGTTGTTACTCATGCGAGAATATTTATTCACCAGCACCCTTGCCAAATAATAAAATTAAAAAAATTATGTTTTTAAATAAATTTTAATCCCTAGTCAAAATGTTTACAGGTTCGAGCATCAGTTGTTTTTGAAATGGTAGGTTCGAATAGGAAAACATATGTTCACCACTTATTCCAATTCAACAGCATTTAAAAGAAACCCTAGAAATAGCTATAAGTTTCTAAGACTCAAAATGGATAACATTTCCTAGACACCGAATGTACATTGCAAGTAAAGAAGGAAAAACCAATGTTAAAAAAGAAACCTATTCATGCATGAAGACATGAACAAAATATTTCTTTCCGCCTAAGTACCATGAGCAGTGCAACCGTCGATAAAATTACTACAAGGTTCCCTTAAAAGGTCATGCATTTAAAAGAAGCTTATGATGTAAAAAATATTTCATAGAATTGTTTAAAAAAATACCTTTGCTTAAGTGGGCATATTTACGTATACATTACAGAAATGGGCATAAAAGCATGTCTCAAAATTAAAAAAAAAATTCGATCAACGTGATAATATTTAAGAATATCGTTTATAACTTGTATTTAATTGAAAATAGGTGCTCAAATAATACTGTGGAAACTATACATTCTGCACTTGTGTCTCATACAAAGATGTTTAAAATCTTCAAGGGGCTCCGAAATAGGATGTATCAAAGTTGTGTTCCTTCATCATCTTATCGATCCAGTCCCTGAATTGGGCTACATTGGCGTAGATACCTGGGATTCCCTGCTGATGGCAGCCAATGTCCCAAGCCACGATGCCGGAGTGTATGTAGCGCTCTGGGTGCTTCGGACGAGGACAAACTAGAGGACTACCACCGTCACCCTGTGACAAAAATACATTTCGTGCATTAGGTATAAAAAGGGCGCTTTTATCACGTACAACTGGAAGAGCAAAGCAAATGGGGAACATGCATTATTTTCATACTATTTGTATTTGAAGTAGGTACGTATTCTTCAACTTACAGTGCATGCATTTTATCAGAATACAATGTTGTATTATTGTAACATTTCTTCTTAAAAAAATAATCACGCTGGGTGGAATGGAAAAATGCGTCATTGAGAACCCGAGGAGGGATGTCATGGAATGTTCAGATTGTTAACAGCAATAAGACATGAAGCTCGAAATTATGTTCGTAATTTGACGAAAATATAGTTTTTATTACATTTGAAATGAACTAGTATGATTTTGTCTTTCGCGTTAAAATAAATTCAAATAAGATAGGGAATCCCGTGCGGAGTCTTCAAGCTACTGAGATGCCGTTTTGTAACTTTGTCAAATGTTTTTGCACCTTTTAAATGCAATTATTAATGATTCAAAAGGAATTTTACAAAATAAAATATCTGTAGAAACTTGCCAGAAATTTTCCTTTTGCATCATCATGAAGGAATTCCATCATGTTTCACCTGATACCATTCAATTTATCAAGAGCACTAGCAATTATTAATGCTTGCAATTGACGTATATCTACACACATGGATTTTATATTTGAGTTACTGAGGAAACATATTTTTGTTACGTTACTTAAATATAAGGAATAAATTTCAATCATACTCCCCATTCTAAGGAACATGCAGTAAATGGAAGCTTTCAGAAAATACCTGGTCGTAACTGTAATGCAAGTAAAGTTATTTTTATAAATACGATACCATCGTACAGGCTTCGTATATCTTTTGAGGATTTTATGTCGGGTAATGCAAGCATGATGAATGAATGTACATTGCACATACGTAAGGGAGGGTATTTGCCAAAAAAATCCATTTGATTTTGCCTGGATTTAAATCGAGATCCAAAACGGGACTCCGTATTGCCAGTCAATACGTGAGCCAGTTAGACCACCGAGCCATTTTAATTCAAGGCGAAACTCCGGAATGATATTTTTCCCACGGTGAGAAAACTTTGTACAAACAATATGGTTTACCAGACTTGGAACTTGCTTAAATTTTTTGCAATTGTTTTATAGCGTAGAAAGGGAGTCTTTAACGAATTTCCTCTGCATTGGTGAAAAAGACTGCTGGATTCAGGTCTAGTTATTGAAAAAACTGCTTGACTTGCTACATTTGGCACAACTATTCAGTATTATCTGGCCATTGTTAACACGGGTCCCTAAGGGCTTCACTTGCCGTAAAGTAATTATTTGAACCGGAAAACACGGTTTTCGGGAAAAAATAATTTAACAATCTTTGCTTCCAACACTCATTCCCAGGAGTGAAGCTTTAATAAGTAGCGCAATTACATCATGCTCTGTTAACTATACGTAGCAGAGCCAGTCGCTTTCAAATGTTAACCTCCCTTGAATACCTCCGAAATTTTTCCACTTAAGACCTCCATTTAGTTATAGGTATTAATTACTTGTGCAACTAAATTTACTAAGAAAACTGAGCTTAATAATAATAAATGTCTTTTTATTTCAATAACTCTGAGAAAACTGAACTAATAAAATGCACTAGGGAACTCAGACAGCTTCACTGCCGCAATTTCAGAGGGTTCAAAACATATTGCTTTAAACTATGTCTTATCACTTTGCCTCACATCATGCATTAAAAGTATTTGCGAAATTTGTCGCAATATGTGCAATGCATATTCAATGCGAATTATGAATTGCACATATATATTTACTTGATAAGACTTGTTTTGAAGTAATTACTATGCATTGATTTAAAAAATTAAATCTCTCTCCATGTTAAAAACTCTGCTTCTGGTTGAAATCAATAATTAGTCAATGTGAATTGTATTAGTGTAATCGCATTGGAAAACTACAAGGCAAATAATACATTATCACTTCGAGATTTGGTGGTTAATACTCTCCAAGTATTCCTACCACTTCTGGCCCGAAGGCAGATATCCAATACCAGCCGTAAGCCATGAGTTGATCTCTAAATAAACAGTAACCAGAAAAAAAAGAAAATGCTTACCTTGCATGTGTCAACTCCTTTTTCTCCACCGGCGCACAGGAAGGACTTGTGCAATTTAAAATAGTTTCCAAGCTTAGTTTTTCGGAGGTTGGCCTGGCACTTATCGTGAGCCACCACTGGAACTACCACCCTCTTCAGAATAGTGCTGTACTTTCCCTCCTTTCCTGTTGAAATTAGTGTAGGTTAAGATTCACAATCTAAACTCTAGGTTAATGTGACCTTGACTGAGGTAATGGTCTTGTCGTGGTCCATAATTGCCGGATAAGGTTGAAATGCAACCTTTAGTATTCGGGGTTTTATTGTGTGGCGGCTCTTTGATAAAAGGCGGTAAGAAAATGCTTTTGAGCTCACCTGTAGTTTAAAATTTAGCTTGAAAGGGTAATTTTACGTCTTAAAGGAGATTTTAGACGGCATTCTGCAATACGTGCCTTGACCCCACCCTCAACCAGTAGGCTTATCACGGTGACCAAATTTTCTTAAATGACATTTTTATATTTTGATGATAAAAATAATATAATAAATGCAAAAATGCTGAAAGCTAGAGAATTTAGACATATTGGAAGACAAATCACTTAAGACAGGAAAGGCGAGATGAAAACAAAGTGGGCTAAGCGAAACTTCGGCAGCATTTAATCCAAGAAAATTTTAAACTATAAAAGGATACAAGCGTGTGAGGAAAATAAGGCTGGTAATATATCCGCAGTGCACTTTATAGAGTTTGGTTTAGGTGTGATAGCCAAATTAAAAATTAAAATTTATTTTTCCACCAGAATTAATCAATTTAAGACTAGCGTCAACGCATCGGCGTCGTCATCAGGTATAACGTCTCCACTTTAACTTACGGTATTTATGTCACGATATTAGAATTAGTATTCTAAGATCGTGGTATATACACACTAAAAAGTATTTAAACCACCAACCTAAACGTTTAAATTATGTTATTTGCCGATGCATTGAAAATAGTCCTACCTTAATAAATTCTGGTGGAAAAATGAATTGTAGCTTTCACTTCGGTTAACTAAGGATTTGCATAAAGTTAAGCTTGAAACCATGTTTAGTAGGATGCAAATGAAGCTTATCAAGAGAGCCGAGGAAATCAATGCTGCTATATTTACAATATAACAAGATTAATTGGTCATGAGGGCGTATTAGAAAGAGGGAATCTGATTCGATGTAGAAGATGGAACGACGGAGGGAAGTAGACGTCATGAAAGACACTCGGGTACTTACAACGAAATCCGACATACTACGGTAGATAAGATCATGAGAATAACATTTAGGAACTTGAGTGCAGAATGGACAGATTTAAAATGTAATTTTTCCCGCGAACGATAAGAGATCACAGCTGCCAATGAGACTTTTAACTAGGTTTGTCGATAGGTAGCGTAGCTAGTTACTTTATTTACTCCCTAATAATACTAGTATGTTTATCTACTACCTGGTACTAACAGCACGCCATGCATGCTTTCAGTATAATTCTTGTATTTTTCCATTTTTGCAACTGCAAAATACTAACGGTCCTGCGAACATTGGTAACATATCTATGGTGTAGTGCATGCTTTTGAGGCTTCGCCTCTTGGCAAGCTTTAGCGATTTATACTAATGCATCGATAGTCTTAGTTACACTAACTTTAATCGGGTACAGTGTAATGCATGTTGGGGACTACTAACCCCTTGCCACACATCCTTGGGGAGGCTTTCAGGCTATTTTGTAGATTTAGAAGTAGAAAACAGAATGAAATATGTTCTATGTTAACAGTAGGAAATGAATCCGACTGTAAAGCCGATGGCAGACCACTCTGATAGGACTGGTTACCTGAGAGAGAAACAACCTGATCACTTGCCGAATTCGGTCGTTCCCCATCCGCTTGCCAAGCACCTGGTTGTGGGCGGGGTCACTTGGTCCCTCTTGGGAAGGCAGACGGTTCCGATGTGCTTCACAGGATTCAATGGTTCCTAGAAGAAAAGCAGGGCCACGTCGTTAAACAGGCTTTCGCTCCTGAAGTGGCCGTGGATGACGGTTCTTGTAACATTCCTGTCTTGGTGTGGGAAAATTTCTTTTTTTGTCTGAGAATCCCATTCGCCGACTCGCACGACAATTCTGTCATTTTTGTAGCTGTCGGGATAAAAAATAATTGAAATTTTAGGCCTCCAATTAGAGAAACGGGTCATTCAAGCTGTGGATTAAGGTGGCTGGAGTGTTGATTGTGGGTCGTTGTGTGCAAATCAGTATATTGTTAAGTCAAAAAAATAAAACACTTGAGACCTACACTCCCTGCTCTTCTTCCAGTATAATATGATTCAAGGCTACATCCAAAAGATCCTTTTCATCAAGCAGACATTCCATTCTGTATTTCCAATTTTCATAATTTCTTCCATCGAACAAGGGAATTTTATATCGTTCTTCTTGATTTTCCATCGTGATTACTCTTAATATTCCAATTTATATTTCTTTTCTAGTTAGTGGCGACGTCTTGGGCCCATAACCTATTAAATTCCTTCGTTATCAAAAGAAATATTAACTATCTTTATTTCTTTCTTCTTGCAACAATCAATCCTTTTCTCTTTCTTATGTAATTAGATACGAAACCACAACTTAAAGACCGCGCCAAAAACAAATGAGCGATGATATTGCCGAGTGCGGATCATGTTTGCGTATGTTAAGTTGCTCACTTTCAACAAATATACCATCAGTTTTTTGAAGAAATCTAGGTGTTAGAAGATCCTAATTTTTCCAATATTATCCCTTAGAAGCCCACAGCAATAACCTATCCCATGTAAAACAGCTCGTACTTTCAGGAAAATTGCTCTAAAAGTAGCTCGGCAAGGGGCTAATAATTTGATGTCATTGGTTTTTTTCTTTAAAATGACGTCAAATTCATCAAATTCTAGGTGAACTGATATTTCGCTCAAACTACCTTAACTGCGCTGATGTATTTTAATGTGCGCTAACTTCAACATCTTGAATGGAAAGCCCCCAATATTTACCTTGTTAGGAGATGATAGGTCTCGTTTTTTTTTTAATAACGAATATTGGTCACTCCATTCGCAGATGTTTAGCAAATTAATTTTTTTTCCTCGGTGCTTTCACACTTCACAACAATTAACAAAGATACATTGAAACCAGGTAAAAGTTAGCAATTGATAAATAACAGTCTAATAACAAACAAATTATCCGTACCAAATATAATGGTGGGTAACTAAATAACTGGCTAACTACTTCCGTAAGTTTCTTCTGCAAGAGCTAGCACGGGATTTTACTCTGACGAAAAACTTTTCGCGTGTTAGTGCAAAATCATGTTGGTTGCTGTTTACACTGGCAACAACACGCTTCTTCAAGTGACTTGCTGAAACTTTTAAAAGTTATGCAAGTGGACTTGCAGAGCCATTTATACCTGCAATTTGTACATCGAAATTCGCTTGCTGCAAGTCACTTGCGCAATAACCTTGCCCGCGAAAATCCACCCTAAGAACAAGTACCTTCTCAAGAAATTTGTATCTCACACTCCTAGATAAATGCCTGTAGCATATGCATTTTTACGAACTGTTTTATCTATCTTTGATTAATTGTGTATGTTATTCTGAAGTTTGAATTGCTAACTCCCTTATAAAAAATGTGTTGCAATATTATAGACCCCTGAGAAAGGAAAATTAAATTTGGGAAACGTCGGTGAATGGAGTAACTAACGTCCATTGTTAAAGAAAACAAAGACCTATCATCGATTGCTCGCGCACAGCATTTTAAAGGGATATTTTTAGATATTTTGTTATGTGGTTTGTTTCCCCAGTGAATTAAAGTTGATAGAAAAAGTGAAATCTGTTTTTTCTGCAGAAAATTATCCACTTAACTTGGCTGTCGCACTCATTTCGTTCATTAGTTTTATAAATAATGCAGTATTTTTTCCGAAATTGTCTTCATTTTATGTTTTTATAGATACATCTTTGCAGTCACGCAATGATTCTGCTATAAATGCCTATTTCTTTCGGCGTGTCAACTGCAAAACGGATAAATTAAACGTGATAGATTGCGTGTTTTGGCTTCTAGCTTTGGCTTTTCCAACTTCGAGGATGTATACAATACAGACGTCATCGGCGGGAAAAGACGTCTCCGGAGAAACCCCAATAGGTATGGTGTTAAATACGGTCAGGCTGCAGATAATACATTTAAAGCCTAAGTTAAAGAAGCATATTAATTTATTAAAATAATCTGATATTGAAAAGGATAACTGACGAAGAAGATGCGATTATCGATTAATTATGATTCTTTTTAAGGGGGAAGCACATGGACGTACATACTTCACCGGCAAAAGATCAACTTTGCATTTAAAATAAAATGCTTTGCTCAAAAATAATATAGCTTAAAATGAATGCGCGAACATTTATCCTTCAGGTATATGAAACAAGCTTGGGATGAAAGCAATCTGAATAAACGCGATTCTAAGACCACATTTCACTCAAGTACACCTGTTTATACTTTGGAAATCGCCAACCATGCAGTAATGTATATGATACAAGAGTTGTATTTCAATTTTTCGCCTTAATTAAAGAATTGTTTTGACTTGTATTTTCGGCGCGAAATTCGAAATTTACGAGAAAATCATATCTAAATACGCTTTTCTTACTCGGCATGATACCTTGATATTTGTTAGCAGCTATTATAATAATATAAAACGTATTATTTCGCATTTAGGAGAAAATCTGTACATAAGTAATCGAATTATTTCAAAATATATGCCGTGTACCATAAGAGTATTAGTTAAAATATCATTGAATTGCCAGGAAACCAAATCGGTAGTATGCAGTTTTTTTCACTTTTATCGATAGATATTACTAATAAGGACACGTATGCAAAGTTTCACGCAAATCTGTACACATACAAAAATCGCTCCAGCCACCTTAATGGACTACAATGTTTGACGCATGGCACAGTGGGTGCCATGGGTGCCGCGGCACCCCCAAAAAAATTTGGGAGGGGCGCAAAAATTTGGATGGAATAGAAAACTTGCGGGGAAGTGAATCCTGCTCAGAATAACTGGAAAATAAATCAATCTAAAATATTTAAAGGTCTGATTTTAAAAAAATCTGTAATAAGACTACTCAAACTATCATTCCATTGCTTCTTTGAAATAGGGGACGGATTGTGGACGCTAAAAAACGAGAAGTTAAGTATATTTAAAAAAATTTCTGTTAAGGAATTTTTGGTATAGATAATTTCAGATGACAGGCATTTGCTGATTTCCCGCAGAACGACAGGAAAATAATTAGTTCAAAGCAGTCCCTATACTGGGACTCACTCAATAAAAGCTCCGACTTATTTAATGCACAGCTTTATAGCTGATTACAAAAAGTTTTTTGTATTTTTTAATGGAATTTTCTTCCCCAAAGTTACTCTGCTTTTATTTGATTCCAAGTAAATAACTGACTAGCTAAGATATTTTATGCGCTTTATTTAAATGCAGTTTTTTAACGTATTTTTATAGAAATACCTTATCCTATCATCAAAATTAATATATAGATTTTTTGTTTTACACAAACATTGGGGCCTTCTAATTTTTTTCTTCCTAGCACTTGGGGTTAAGGCTAATGGTTGCGATCATTGGCAAGGGCAAAAGGCGGCACTTTTATCGTTGACACCCCCAATAGCAAAATCTTAATCAAAACCTACGGTTTGACGTCACATGTACGAGTTTTCTCTAGCTGCACTGATGATTCATTGCAAGTAAGGAGGTCGGAATATAACCATCTCAGAATCAATTCCAACCTCCTTGATCGTAAGGATAAGGTTCGCGCCATCTATTGTAAAGTATACTTGCTCCACAAATGCTTTGGGGCCATTCAAGTATTACGTAAAAAGTTTTGAGGAGGTGGGAGAGGGGGTTGGGATCATCTTACATTGTCTTGTGTAGGGGGGGGGGCAGGGGGTCTGGAAGCAATGTACGTAAGATGTCTGTCTTGAAACAGTCTCATTTACAAATGAAATTTAGCAGTGGCATGGAACAACTGCTCGTTAACACATTCAATGCGGGCCCGATTTTCATGAAAGTCGTCAAAATCGGCTCGAAAAAATTTAAAGTGCTTCGGAAGGGAACGACCACGTCAATTGACTTGCTCCGTCAGTCGGTGTAGCCAGGAGCACGTCCATTGACGTGCTCCGCATTGAATGTGTATTTTCGGTAATCTCACCACTACAACAATGCTCCTATTCCGTCGCCTGATTGGCTAGCTACATTGCCTCCATGCTCAATGAATGTGGTACTCCAACACTGCATAATTATACGATATCCAGTGCTGAAAGCTTAACGATGGCTTCTGTGGAAAGATGAAACTGCAGAAAGCGAGCATTTAACGAAGAGTAGACACAAATATCTAACGGAGGGGAGGTAAAAAATGGCATAAATCGTCTTACGTAATACTTTAACGGCCCCTTTCACAATATGAGTTCCCATCTGTTGTCTTAATTAATCAATCGATGGCTTCACTGCCTCTCGTACACATCATCCCTTCCACTTCGTTCCCTCCCTCCGAATAGCTTTGACCAACTTTTGTGACTGCCAGACCACCTACCCTACCCGCCGTAATTCTCTCGCAGAGCTGTCGGCGATTAGCGACGCACGGTCGCCGTGTGTGGTCAATTTATCTTCCGCAAAGCGATGGGAAATATAAATAAAAATAAGAGCGTACGTCCGGGAAGGGGAATACGTATTACGGAGGGAGGGATAATATTACAGGGTCGAGGGAGGGTGACCGAAGTCGTTGAAACAAGGGATTATTCCAACAACCCCCGTAGGGGAACTTTAAAACGTCCCACATCTCTCCGCTAATCGGACCCCGTCATACCACGCAATGACCAAAATATTTATTTCGTCAAATAAAATAGATAAAAAACTTTAAAAAACCCATGGTTTTATTAAAAAATGTACTAAAAAGGAGTCATTAATTTGTAATCTGTCACAACTGGCCTACAGCAGGCAGAACGTGCTAATTTGTGACTAACAATAAAACCATTGGGGCGCAACCAACAAATATGACACAAAATAATTTACCATTACCATATAAGTAACGTGGTTATAAGTCTTTAGCATTCCAAGTTGTGCAGGACCAGGAATTTCCGGCAAACGAAGTTTGCCTCAACTTTTACAGTAATTTGTTTAAAAGTCTTTAGTATCTATTACAAGTTATGATAAGGACTTGGGTGTTTCTGGTAAAAAGTCTTTTGCATATTTTTTCAAAATATATACAAACATAAAATAAACAATAGACATAAAATTTAATAAAACCATATTTTTTATTTATTTTATTTAATTGTTTCAGTTTTTAATCATTTTGCATCAATTTTTCATTCGATAATTGTCGTTATTCTATAGATAAGTTATTGCAAAATTTACAGTAAAAATTTGGATGAAAATAAGTAAACGTTTTTTTCATTGTCATTATAGTTCATTGTAATACTGTATTGTCATCGGAGATGCACCTGTGTGCCAAATTTGAAGGAAATCTGATGGGTATAAGTCGGTGAAAATTCGATTGTTAGATTCCAGCCAAACTGACAGAAACTCAAGTTAAATAAAACTATGTCATTTTAAAAAATTGACGATGAACCCTCTCAAGTGATCGTTTCTTTTAGAGATATTTAAATACTACTTTTTTCATTATATTGCTTGTACACAACTAGATTCGTAACGCTCGCGTGGCATGTCTAGACCAATGTGTGGAAATCCACAATGGAAAAAATCTTCTTACTCGACAGGGTTACAAACATGGACCTTTCTTAGCACCATGTTTTGTTTTTTTTGCTCTTTTAGCAACATACTGGTTAGCATTGCTTTAGTAAGTTATTTCACTGAAAATCTCACGATTTAAAGATTTTAAATTTCCATAAACATCTATGAAAACAGAGCTTATATCAAACTCAAAATCTGCTTTTAATATTTTGTCTACAATCTCACTTTTTAATTTCATGAACGTTATAATTCAATCTTGGCTTATTATCATTTTATGGAGTATGATCCTTTTTAATCCTAAGTTTTCCTTTTTTTTTATACACATGTTTTAAACGATGGTCTTTCTTATGTATTTACAAAACAGTTGAAGAATCTGGACTGAGAAACATCGAACCATGGAGGGCCAAGTGGAATTACAACGAAGTGGACTACAACAAAACAAGATTTTAAAGAAGTCCAAAATGTGTTAATTCACTGTGGTTCCCTTAGGCTTGCGAGCCACAATTTTGAAATGAACCATTTCATATAATTTTGGCTCTAAACCAAAAATAATACTGTAATACCTGAATAAAACTCTGTACAGAGCCCTGGGGCAGGGGAGGAGGGGACCACCTGGCCTCATCTGACCCAGATTAAATAAATAACAAGACAAGACTCCCGATTGACGGTCTCGGGTTTTCCTTGCTCAATTATTCCTCGAATGATGAAAAATTGTGCATGGGAAAAATTGCGTCCACTTAAGAGTCATAGGAGCTATATTTTTCCAGGGACTATCTAATAATAACTGCGCCAAGGATCAATGCCTTTCAATTGACAATAATTTCTAGTGAAGTGAAAAAAGCTATATTTCTGGGCATTTTGCTTTTCAAGGTGCTCTTCTTTCGTCAAACCTAATCAACCGTATTTTAAGGAAGCTTAGTATAATTATGGAGCATTTTTGTGGAGCTTTGAATGGCTTTTCGTACTGTTAGGTGGTATGATTTTCACTGATCGAAGTAAATTAACGTTAAAGCTTTGTGAATTTTTGTGTAATCTGCTCTATTCATGTGGTAATAATAAGAATTAATATTTATTTTTCACCGTTGGCAAAATACAATGCATCGATAAGTCAAGGTTTGCATATAAAAATGCAATATAAATATTCAATTTAACATTAAGAGTTACGTCAATAACATATACACATACAGCGAGAATACAGAAAAAGGAAATTCATACGATAAATATTACGATATCATATGATTATCAGAGAGTCTTCAAGGTATTCCGTGAATCTATAACAGCACCTTTTGTGTAAGAGATTGTTTACCCTCAATTTAAACAAGGCAGGTGAAGAGATAGCTTTAATTTCGTCTGTGATGTTATTGAAAATTGTAGAGGCCTTTAGATTGTAGACCTTCCAGGCAGAGAGAACTTGAGTATTGCTGTGCGTGTATGTTATTTCTGGAGCGGGTGGAGTAATTGTGGTAAGAAGCATTGGCAGGAAATTTGTCCAGATTGGAGTGCATAAAAAACAAGCACGGATCAAAATATATGTCAATGTATATCTTTTTGCTTAGATGAAGTCTATACAAATGTGAATTTGTTCAATGGTAAATTCCTCTTAAATATGAGAAACATCGCTAATAATAACCCTTGACGACTGCAGTTTTCGTGTATTTCAAGGTGCCCAACTCTAAGTAGACCTAGTGGGAGTAAAATATAATGAAGAAAGAGAGGAGGTCAGAGAGGAGGATTTGAAGAAGGCATAAGAAATGGTTGCAAGGGCTAATGCCGGGTCTACACTCTTTGTGCTTTTAGGGTCCAAATTAAGTGAGCAGTCACTTTAAGGTGGTATTGTAGGTGACGGCAGCTCACTTTAAGGAGCCCTCCACTTAAGGTGACCAAGACCTTGTTAAATTAATGTGAGCGTAGTCAATTCTTCTCGTGAAATGTGTCCTTAAGCTCAATGTTATCTACTTTTTTACTAACGGTTTACTTGTTATAAAATATAAATGAAGACTTTTTAACAACACTGTTGCATTGATAGTAAGAATATTATGCAATAGACGACTCTCAAATACGTACTCATACATTCGTAGAAAACAAATTACCCGTTCTCAATACTCAGCTTAGGTTGTGCTCAAAAATAGGTTATATGTTGCCAAAAATATTCGTGAATGGAGAAACTTCCATATTAATAATACTTTGCTTGAAGCCCAGACATGATTTTCATCTTCAGAGGTGGTATTAAGATCAAGAATATCTGTTGATACCTGTTACTCAATGGACACATAAATGACTATTAAAATATCTCGCATCCCACGATTTGTAATAAATATTTCACGAGTATGCCTCTTGTAAATTGTGCTGGTGGAATTCTGCTCCAACTGTTACCCATTGATCATTTGTCGTAGCCTAATTAGGCTACTGACATAATTTTCCATTATTAAGTAACTCACACATTAATCCAGCAATAACCACCTTCCAATGCGGATAACTGCTAGTCTAACATGTCCAGTCATTTTTGCCGAATATAATTATTAAAAATTGAATTTTGACATCGATCACTTCTTCCACTCTTTTCCCACCTGACCATCTTAATCTTCCCCACCCCCTATTTGCTCTCTCGCCAAAATTAAAACCCAAGTGTGATGCTAAAAAGACTTTCCAACAAATTACTGTGAAGGTTGGGGCAAGCATCACTTGCCAGAAATTCCTGGTACTGCACAACTTGGAATACTAAAAGCATTTTACCAAGTTACCTTTACAGTAGTGGTAACGTCCTTTGTGTCAGAAATGTTGGTTGCGCTCCCATGGTTTTATTTTTGTCTCAAGTAATCACGTCCTGGGTGTTGTAGGCCAATTGGGTATTTTCCAAAATTTTAAATTTAAGTCAACGGATCTTTATATGTTACTTAAACTCGAACAAGCTTGCGGAGTGAAAGTATTTTTAAAATTGATTCAATATTAATTGAGATATTTAAGATTAAAATAGTCGAAATTTCAAATTTTTTTACGCCGCTGCGAAACGAAATCTGATTGGCTTGACGTCATTTTCGCTGAGCGATGGACGGATGTGTGGGAGAAAGTGAGTAACTGTAGAAGATCTACCGTATATTTAAAGATTTTTCATTGAAAACAAAGGCTATGGCGTGCAATGGTTTTATTAAAACCACATAAGATAATTTACCCAAAGTGGATATGTTTATGGTAGGCGTTTTAATGAAGAAGGACGAGCGATTTAATGCTGCGGAAATTCGTTGAGCTTAAGTCCAAAAAATGTAAGCCTAAAGTTTGCTTTTAAAATCGTCATCACTGTTTTACATCATTTTTGATACAAATAATTATGTATTTGGTGTCTGAACTTTATTAACTGTTTTTCCAATACACTCATAATCATTATGTTACTTCTTTCTTTATCGAAGTCCAAATCAGTTCATGCAACAGTAAACAAACAGTATCTTAGTAACATATCAACAAAACACAGTACTCGCCAAATGTTTGTGCTGCTAATCCTCGACACACTTAAAACGTTAATTTTTTATTTGCTAATTAGTGATTGTTTATAGAGGAGGTTTCTAGAAGTGGCTTATCTGCTGTAGAAATGCCTAAAAATAGATTCTCATCTCCTAAATGTCTATTAAAAGTTTAATTTAAGTGTTGTTATATTATAAAGCTTCTCGTGAGAGTTATGGTGATAATGCTATAGGATACGTCTAAGTAAAGAGAGATGGACCACTGTGCACAGTCATTGCAAGAATATGTCCAGAACACAAAGTGCGGAGTAAAGTCCAAGTAAAGAGAGATGGACCACTGTGCACAGTCATTGCAAGAATATGTCCAGAACACAAAGTGCGGAGTAAAGTATACATTTTTACGGGTGGACATTGAGGAATCCAAGGAAGAAATTTCAATCATTCAATGTCGTGATTGCGTGAATAAATTTCTTGTTTGGTGTTTCAACCGATGTATTCGTACATTGTGGCACAAAACACCATCTATATCCCTTACCTAGATGTCATTTAAAGGCATATCTAGAAACGCGAACACGTCAGAAACTAATTTCGCCGCATTTGTTACCACTGTAAGCATAAGGAAACGCCTGGGTCTAAATGTAAACAGCGAAAATGACGTCACAGGCCATTCGGTTGTTTTCGGAGTGTGCTCGGGAGCTTTCGTAACCTTCTACTTTTTTTAGCTTTTAAAACCAAAATTAATAAAATTTGATAAGAATATTTTTAGCCAATGTAATAAGTTCAAGTAACTGAATCAGAATATCGATAGTTGGAAATACGTGGAAAATACCCAATTGTGACAGGTCCAAAATTACTGTCTACTATTAGTACATTTTTTAATAAAACCATGCTTAAAACGTTTTTTATATTTATTTATTTTTATTTTATTTTCACATCCCCGAAAACAGCACGAACGACCTTTTACATAGGGCGTATTAACAAGTAACAATGGACGAACACAAACCGCCTTTTTGGTGAAACGTTCGAGTCCCGCCTGAGTGGTGAAAAATCCACTCAGCCGGGACTCGAACCCGCGACCCTCAGTTTAGCATGCGAGGACTTTACCACGCCGCCACCGGGGCCGACATTTTAATAAAAAATAAGGACCCTAATGCCTCGTTTCAGACCTTTCGTGGGTCAAAATTTGTTTGCATTGGGTTTTAATACCTTCCAACGTAGAAGTCTATATTAGAGCATCAAAACACAGACCGTAAGCCAATGGCAAACACATACCCATGCCCAACTTGAGAGTCGAAGCTGCAACCTTAAAATTGCCAGCACGCTACCAAACTGGCTTACTGCAGCAGCCATATGAAAGAGTGGGATAAACATATTCACATTTAGTTTCTGAATAAATTACACGGGCAGGAACGAAAATAAAATAACTATCGAAATGAGTAAAATCGGAGGAATTTAGGGTTTGACATGAATGCAATAGTCGTAAGAGGTCGTGAATAAACTACGTTACCGTTTTCAGTGATTGATTTACTCCCCGACATGTAATTTTCAATTCAAAAATATTTTCTCAATTATTGAGTGAGTTTATTTTTAGCGATAGGCTGAAATAAGACAAAGTAGCCGAGCTAGATATAATAGAACTATCTAATATTAATTGGAACAAGTAATATTCATTATTAAATTCTAAAAATCAACCATGAATCACGGTGCAAGGTGCTGTGCTCATCTACTTCGTTCTCTCCCCTCCCCACATTTCTGACTGCTGCCTTGAAAAGTGTTGTCACGAGGTCGCTATTTAACCCACGAGAAAGTTAAAATGTAAGCAATTTGATGGTATGAAGACTTGCAACATTGTAGAGGCAATGGTTCAGTTACATTAAGTTGAAGTAGAAGCTCTGGATGTAAGAAACACCCCGCGCGCCCTTCGCCATGTTAAACTCTGTAGTATTGTCGACGCGATGTTGACGAGTAAGAAACATATGCAGGTGCATTGTAACAGCTACGTTACTTTGAGTGAACCTCCCTCCTCCACCCCCTTGTTACCCACCGTAGGTTTTGAGGTGACCCCCTCTCACCCCTAAGTTGGTAACGCAGTTTATGCATGATCCCTAAGGTAATCTCGGAGTCACCGAAATTGAATATTTAAGGAATAAAGCGGTAAATATTGAAGCACTTCTTAAAAGCCGCATTTCCTGGACCATATGGTATCGCACTGGCCTATAACAAGCTCTCTGCATTTTTGGGGTTATGGTATTTATGAAAAAAATACAATCGATGTCAGTTAGCGTTGACAATGTATAAAAAGAAAATTGGATTGTAAATTTATTTTTAAAAACAACTGCACTGAAGTCGCGAATTTGCTTCTGGTAGCCTTGTGGGGATTGGGTGGATGGTTTCTCTATCAGCGAGCATTGTTGGGAGTTTCCACTAATTCCTTCTTCGGTGCGAAGAACCTTGCTCCTAATGAAGGGAAGGGATCCATGGCTACGAAATCGCGCCCCGTCATCTAAACACTTCCTTTCCCACCTGCCATCTTCTGCATCGGCAATATGCGATAGTTCATGGTCCAAGACCGCTGCTAATGTAGAGCCAGCGCTACGAAGTGTAGTGGTATCGAAACATGGTGACAACGGCCTTCGCGAAACCTAACGTCAGGCCTGGTAGGCTCGTACGGAAGAGTTAGACTTTCCCAGGATTTTCGGGCCTGAAGCAACCTTGCCGAGCCCATTCGCCTCTTAATTTTTCACGGATTTTTGGGACCTAAATTCCTATTTAATTTTCTTGAAATTTTAATTTATATAGGGTAAGTCCGGGAGAGATGGCCCCTCGGGAGAGATGGACTGATTGCATAGTTCGGAATGTAGCCGCTCTAGTGCACCACTGTTCTCATGCTGGTGTCAAGGCCGACTACGTAGACACGTATTGTTTTTTATTGCCGCTTTGACCTGCTTATTTGATAGTTATTCAAAGAAAAAGATATCAGGTGAGCAAAATATATTTTCACAGTTAACGTTTTTTAGTTGTAGTGTGTTTAATTGTCCATATCATTGAGTTTCATGTCTATACTTGATGAAAACAATATATAACGGTTCACTATACTCCACTGTGGCGCCCCTAGCATTGGGGAAAGCAGAAAAATGGCTCCCATACAATCGGGAGAGATGGACCAATTCGAATTGGGATAGATGGACCACACTTTTTACACTATAAGTAAAAGCTGACAATTTAGATTTGCTTTATCAAAGGGCTGAAATGTTAAAAAACAAACATAGTCGAACCAATAATTTAGGAAATTGTAGTTAGTAGTAATTCCAATATTAAAACTTGGCCTTTTCATTACATTTTAATTTTTTGTGGGCCGTTTAATCCTCTTGGTTAGATTCTTGTGTTTTATACGTTCTAATTTTGCCAATTTATAGTTTGTTAACATTGTTAGTAACCATAGAGTGTTATTAAAATATTCTTTTGCACAGAGATTTTTTTTTCAATTTTATTTAATGCCCTTTAGTTATGGTCCATCTCTCCCTATTGGTCCATCTCACCCATAGCATATGGGTGAGATGGACCAATGAGAAAAAAATATACTGATTTTTAAAAGGTATTTTCCATTTAAATTTCACTTATTTCTTATGAAATACGTTATCTATGATAATATAGGACAACAAACGATTGAACCGATTATACCATAATTAACAAAAATATGAACACTTAAAAAAAGTGGGGCCATCTCTCCCGGAATTACCCTATTATCTTATAACTCAGGATTGCGAGCACTAATCGGAATGAAATTTGATCACAAAATTTATTTCTTTATTTGTAATGGAATTATTGAAGTTATTTGCGGTAAAACATAATATTTATACATTAGTTATAAACAAATTAAAAAATGCAACTTTTGATTACGTATGTCATAATTTTTTTTAATCAAAACATAAAATATTTTTTCTACTTCTCTCTTCATTGTTATGATGCGGATGTTACTCACTGAAGTTTTTTTTCTGATATTTTGATATATTTTCACTTTATTGCCATTTCAGTGTTGAGACAACCTGAAAACGAATCGTGGAAATGTAATATATTAGGAATGACGTTTTCGCGTTCATCTCAAGCTAAAAATCACTACTTATATATTATTGTGATTATACGTATATAAAATTGTAAGTTTCAATGACATTTTTATAATTATATAAAAGCAAAATGTTTTAGTTGTGATTTTTTTCCTTACCTCGAAGTCTCTTTTGAATGATATTTTTTGAAGCAGTCTGGCAGGTGTAATGCGACTTTGCATTGTTCACATTCCCACCTACTTGCACTCTTCTTCTGCAGCTGCTTACATAGTTCACAGATCCGGGATGGATTCTTTTTCACGGGATTGGGAGGAATTCGGTTTGGAAAATGAGCCCAGTTTGCTGTTTGAAATCTAATCGGTGATGGGCCAGATGTTGGTCGACCTCGCCGCCTGAATTCTGGCATTTTTACTCTCTCCAGCATTTGCTCCGATACATTTTCCCTGAAGTCATCAAATAGTAGTTTTTTGCCTCTCACTTTTTGAAACAACACACATGAATTATACAAAGCCATGTCCATTATGTAGAAAAATATTTTACGATAACCTTTTGCATATTTGCATATTTTGCAACTGCTGATCCGGCCGGTCTACGGCGTTCATCTGCTTATTGTAGTCGATAACTACCTGAGGTTTTATAATATAGCCTCTTTAGTTTTCATGGACACCTTGCCCGTTTTTACCATTTTTGGTTGTTTATGGTAAGTGGACAAAACATGCGCCTCTCTTTTGTCCTTCCACTTATAAGCGGCAATTCCTTTGCAGTACAACTCTTTCATTTCCCCTTTCTTCAAATGCATTGATTTGAACTCCTTCGGCATATTCTTCCTATTCATTCTAACCGTTCCAATGGCGTTTATTTTTTCATTTGTCAATTTATGAAAGAGAGCTGGTGAAGAGTACCAATTGTCCAAAGCTACTGTGTACCCCATGTGATAGTAGAGCTTCATTAGTTCGAGGACTATGGCTTCACTACATGGTACTCCATCGGCTCTTGCTGGATTCGCTCCGGTATAGATGGAAAATTGCATGCAGTAACCAGAAGAACTTTCGCAGATTTTGTAGAACTTCACTCCAAATCGCGCACGTTTACTGGGATTATATTGCACATAAGATAACCTTCCGCGGAATTTCATCAAACTCTCATCTACTGCAAGATTTTGCTGTGGGTCATACATTGTTGAACATTTTCTGTTCGCATAGTCATTCACAGGAGAAACCTTTCGCAGTTTGTTATTTTCATCTAAATTTTCATTGTCGACGAAATGTAGAAATTTTGAAAGAAGTAGAAATCGCCTATATGGCATCACTTTGCTGAAAAATGGTGTTTCGGTAACTGCTCGTGGACTCCAATATTTTTTTATTTTGTTTTTCCTTACTTGTGCCATCAGTACACACAATGCAAAATATGATTGAAATTCGTCGGCACTAGTTTTGAACCATTTCTTTGTCAAAGTGCTTTTGCGAGTTGACGGAGACTTCAAATAGTAATCCGCATATCTGTTAGTTTCCAAACACACTGAATTCCAAAAATCAACTTCTAAAGTATTGATAAAAAAATCTACCTCACTCGGTGCACATCCCAGTTTTCTCAGAACAGTTGATTTCACCCCAGGTGAAGCCGTAAATTCGAAATTAGTCACACTCCTTCTGTTTTTGGACCACTTCCATTCTTCATTGTTATTCTTCAAATTCAACTCTGCGGACCGTATGACATCAATTGTCTCCTCATCTTCACTTCCACGATCACTGCTTGACTCTTCCTCAACAGAACCAGAAATACTATTGTTGCGGTTGCAGGTCTTAAACGCCTGCGGATTTTATCGTGGTGTGGCGAAATAGAAATTACGAACTTCCTTTTCTTTTAATAAATTTATTCTGATGAATGATACAGTCTTGAGGGTGCAATCTGGTCCCAACTGCCTTCCTTGCGACCCAGCCGGTCAGACTTCTCGTTTAGTACTGCCTGGTCGCTCCTGCCGGCCGCTCGCGTCAGCTGCCCGCGAGTCGACGCTAGCACCACCTATCGTCCTCGCCGTCACTCATGGTGGCGGAAGTATGAAAGCCCGACATTCCGCCCGCCTTGAAAGGTCAGCTTTCAATTCTGAAAAAGAAATTATATTAATATTTTTTACTGATTGCCCGCCATGGGCAAGACGCACAATTCGGTCACGGCTCTCTTGACCGATCCCCTGGCAGTTTTAATAGTGGCCACTCTGCTGATGCCGTCCTTTCCAGGGTGAAGAGCAGTAATTCTCCCCATTGGCCAATGCATGGGGGGACGAAAATCTTCCTTCAGCAGCACCAACATTCCCTCCTTCAGATCCTCCCCTCTCGAAACCCACTTCGACCGCTGCTAGAGGTGTGGCAGGTACTCTGTAGACCATCTTCTCCAGAAATCTTGCATGATCTGCTGACAATACTGCCAACGGGATAAATGATTAATCGGGAGTGGAGTCAAATCCGGCTCGGGAAATGAGGTGAAAGGCTGGCCAATTAAGAAATGGCCTGGGGTTAAAGGATTTAGGTCATCAGGGTTATCTGACAGAGGTGTCAAGGGGCGGGAATTTAGGCAAGCCTCTATTTGAGTTAGTACAGTGGTCAGCTCTTCATAATTTAAAATTGCATTTCCTAGTACTCTTCTTAGATGGTACTTAACCATTTTCACACCCGCCTCCCAAAGGCCTCCAAAGTGTGGCGATCGTGGAGGGATGAAGTGCCAAGTAATCCCATCGTTGGCCAGGTTGCTTGTCACATCTTGTTGGTAGGCTTCTGTCTTGAAGAGACTTCGTAATTCCTTCAATTCCTTATCAGCTCCTACAAAGTTGGTTCCATTATCGCTGTAGACGTTGACACATTGTCCCCTGCGACTGATAAATCTCCTAAAAGCTGCAATGAAAGCTTGTGTTGTGAGTTCACTCACCAGCTCCAGATGAATAGCCTTAGTTGAAAGACAGACAAATAAAGATATATAAGTTTTTGCCACAGGAGAGCGTCTCTGCTTGGTTAGCCTGCAGTGAATTGGCCCGCAGTAATCCACTCCAGTATTTAAAAAGGGTTTAGATGGTGTTACTCTACCGGCAGGCAGTTCTCCCATGAGTTGGCTACGCATGATTGGCTTCACCTTAAAACATTTAACACATTGATGTACTGTTCTATTGGCTAAATATTTTCCCCGAAGAGGCCAATAAATTTGTCTCACCTCAGCCAGTAACGCTTGAGGTCCAACATGAAGTGAGCTGATGTGGGTATGGTTAAAAATTAATGAAGTTAAGCTGCAATTATCTGGAAGAATAATAGGATGCATGCTCCCATAACACAGCTGTGAATTTTTTAACCGGCCGCCGACCCTGATGACATTAGATTCATCGAGAAATGGGCATAGTGGCCTTAATTTACTTTTATCAGAAACACATTTGTTAGCCTTAAGGTGCTCTATCTCCTTCAAAAAATGTTGTTTTTGAGCAATTTTAATTAAACATGACATGGCTTCCTTAATCTCTTCTGCTGTGATCAATCCGAAATTTCGTTCGTGGCATGGTTTCCTAGCGTTAGTAATGAATCTTCGACAATAAGCAGTCACCTTTCTAAGTCTACTGAGTGATGAATACCTATCAAATAAGTGAATATCGTCTCCAATAGCAAAATAAGATTTCTCTAACGGTATCCTTGCCTCATGAGCATCTTCTTCTGGAACAAACTTCTTAGTTGCCTTAGGCCATTCCTCTTGCTTCCTCTGCAACCAACTTGGACCAAACCACCACAAAGGAGACTTCCGTAGCTGCTCCGGGGAAGTTCCGCGAGACAATATATCAGCTGGATTTTCATTCGTAGAAATGTAACCCCAGTTCATTCCATTTGTGATCTCTTGTATTTCGGTAACTCTATTGGCGATGAAGACCTTCCAACGGTGTGACGGCGCTGCAATCCAATCAAGTACAATTGTGGAATCTGTCCAAAGATAGAAATCATGAAAGTTAATTTCAGTGTCCAATATCTTTGCAACAAGTCGAGATAAAAGAAGAGCACCACATAGTTCAAGTCGAGGAATTGTTATCCGTTTTAATGGAGCAATACGTGACTTGGCACAAAGCAGATTGCAAAGAATTTGTCCTTTAGCATCTTGGCAACGAATGTAAACACAAGCACCGTAAGCAGCCTCTGATGCGTCGCTGAAGCCATGAAGCTGAAGACCTTGCACCGTCTCCTTGCTTCCAACTAGCCTGGGTACAGCCAATTGTTCAGTAGCTGCCATCTCTGCCTGAAATTGACTCCATTGGGTATGGATATTCATTGGAATAGATTCATCCCAGTCTAGGTTAAGTGACCACAAATGCTGCATGATAAGTTTTGCCTTAACGATTACAGGAGAAATAATTCCCAATGGATCGAATAGTCTAGCAATTGAGGCTAATATGGTGCGTTTGGACACATTAGAGTATTTACATGGTGTATAATTGAACCGAAAATTATCCTCCATTGGGTTCCAAGACACTCCCAATGTTTTGGTATGTACCTTCGAATCCTTTTTAATGTCGTATCTAATTTCTTGGTCCTCTGGTGCAATGGATTGCAATAACTTGGGATGGTTGGCACACCATTTGCGTAAATGAAATTTAGCTTGGCTCAACATGCTTACCAGTTCATACTGCAGCCTTACAGCTTCTTCGATTGTACTCGCACCGGTTATGAGGTCGTCTACGTAGAAGTCCTTCATGGTAACTGCTGCTGCCAATGGATATCTCCGTTGCTCAGTCTCCGCCAAATGTAGGAGGCATCTCGTCGCTAGGAATGGTGAGCTGGCCAATCCGAAGGTGACTGTTGTCAAACGATAAGCCATTAATGATTCCTCAGGTGAATTCCTCCATAAGATGCATTGCAGGCTGGTGTCAGCAGGATGTAGCCTTATCTGTCGATACATTTGTCTAATATCTGCAGTGAAGACATAAGGATGAAAGCGAAATGAAACAAGTATTGAAAACAAATCTCGTTGTATATTGGGACCGACCATCAGTATGTCATTTAAGGCAATACCAGAGGTTGATTTGGCTGATCCATCGAATACTACCCTCATTTTGGTCGTCGTGCTTGAGTCCTTGAAAACAGGATGATGTGGGAGATAGTTAGCTGGAATGAAATCAGTAAATTTGTGATTAGAACAAGGTTCTAAGTGATCGAGCTCCAAATACTCATTCATTTGTATGCTGTAGCTCTGTTTCAATTCTTGGTTCTTCTCAAATCTCTTCTCCAGTTTGTTAAAACGGTCCTCGGCGTGCCCCCTGGTATTCCCCAAAGCGGAAGGACTGCCTTTCAATGGTAGTCGCACCACAAACCTCCCGCGTTCATCTCGGTGAACGTGTGTCCGGAAGTGATCTTCGCAAGCTCTCTCCTCGACAGAGAAAGTAGATTGCTTGCTTGTAGTTACTTCTTCCATCTCCCAGAATTTCCTCAAGAGTTGGTCCACATCCTCCTGCATGCTAAAATTACAGAATAAAGTATTAGCATTATGTCCTTCATTGCGCTTGACTGGTGTTTTGCCTGAAACAATCCAACCGAAGACAGTTTTTTGAAGGATTGGAAGATCCTTGGCAATACGTATTTGACCAATAGATGTGAGTTGCCAAAATATATCTGCGCCTAAGAGCGCATCGACCTTACGAGGAATATTAAATTCCGGATCTGCTAAGGTGATTCCACTCGGAATTTTCAGAATTTTTTTGTTAATTTGATGTATAGGTAGTCTCTGCGTAATTTTTGGTACCACTAAAAACTCGACATTAGTCTGAAAAGAATTGATCCGAGAACTTACTGTGGCTTGAATGCTACTTGTAACGTTCATTATTTCTTGATTAATTCCCATTATTGGTTTGCATACTCTTGTGCGCTGAATTCCCAATGCACGAGCGAAGGTTTGACTTATTAAGTTCGATTGTGAACCGGAATCTAGCAGAATTCGGCAATGATGCATGCACCCTCTCACGTCGCTAATGTTGATTATTGCGGTAGCGAGAAGTGTTTGCTGAAATTCGTTGGTATTATGAAGACAACTGGTTGTTGCTTCTTTAGTGCCACTAGTCTGTTGCTTCTGTTGTTCCTCATCGTAGTTCTCTAAGTGCAATAAAGTATTGTGTTTCTTATTACACTTCCTGCATAGCTTCGAATTACATTGAATTGTCATGTGTCCCGATTGCAGGCAATTTTTGCATAATTTCAACTCCTTAACCTTGATAAGTCTCTGTGGTACACTCATATTTTTGAATAGAGAGCAATGAAAAATGTAATGTTCTTCATTGCAAATTGGGCATGACGTCACTTGAGTATTAACGTAAGAAGATGAATATTTGAGACGTTGATTAAGCTTGGATGCTCTTAAGTTCCTGATTGGAGTTGGTGCCTCGTTGCACTAGCTGCGATTTTGGTTTTACTTCGCCCTCACATACTTCGAGTACCTTGTATCTTTGTTGAAGAAAATTCTTAAGTTCGATAAAGGTGGGCATTTCCCCAACAAATGAAGAGGATTCCCACGATCTTCTCGTCGTAGTATCGAATTTACTTGATATCAAATGAATTAGTATAGTGTCCCATTGTTCGGTAGGCTGATCTAAAGCTTTCAAAGCTCGTACGTGTTTTTCGGACTCATCCAATAGCTTGCGTAGGGAGGCTGATGATTCCCTTTGAACTTCACTTAAATTAAACAGCGCTTGTACGTGCTTGTTAATGATGTATTTTTTGCATTCATATCGGTTTTTCAAGAGCTCCCATGCCGTATTGTAATTGTCAGCTGACATTTCCAACGAATGAAGCAACTGCAAAGCATCGCTCTTCAACGCCGACCTTAAATATTGGAATTTTTGAATAGGTGTTAAGGCGTCGTTATGATGAATCAGGGACCGAAACGAGTCATGAAAGGGCAACCACTCATCATATGACCCGCTGAAAGTTGGAAGTTGAAGCGTTGGCAGCGGAATCGGTAGAGGGTGAGGGTTACTTATGCGTGACTCATTGCAATCAACACGTGAGCTGGCGGATTTACGATTCATGAAAAAGAGCCATCAATTCGAAATAATTCTGTTCGAATAATTCCGGTTCGTGAGCTGATGGCGTCGATTTTGACTCTAGTTCCGCGAGTTCTATATCAGATTGCACTTCATTAAACTCTGACCACGTTTCTTCCAATCGAGCAAGTCTAGATTTGATCTGCCCAGGTGATTCCAAGGAACTATCGTCTTCTATGAACTGCCTAAAGCGCGTAAGACGCGACTTCACTAACCCTCGTTTGTGAATTAGGCGTTTAAATTCTGGAGTATCCATGGTTTGACCCAAATGCAATTTAAATATGAACTCACTCAATTACTGCCAAGGTAAGGATTAATGAGGCATGAAAGTCATGGGATGGAAATGGATTTAGAATTTGCCAAGGAAAGCCGGAAATAATGAGCTCCACTCACCGATACTGCAATGTGTGAGTAGACTTCGTGAAGTTTTCTGCTGGGCCTCGGAAGTAAGTTGTATCAGCTTCTGCGTAGCACCACGTGGGTTGAGGTCTGTCTTCTTTCCGTGGAACTGCTCAGGATCACGTCGGGGTCACCAAATGTTGCGGTTGCAGGTCTTAAACGCCTGCGGATTTTATCGTGGTGTGGCGAAATAGAAATTACGAACTTCCTTTTCTTTTAATAAATTTATTCTGATGAATGATACAGTCTTGAGGGTGCAATCTGGTCCCAACTGCCTTCCTTGCGACCCAGCCGGTCAGACTTCTCGTTTAGTACTGCCTGGTCGCTCCTGCCGGCCGCTCGCGTCAGCTGCCCGCGAGTCGACGCTAGCACCACCTATCGTCCTCGCCGTCACTCATGGTGGCGGAAGTATGAAAGCCCGACAACTATCGTCACTCACGTCACTTTCATAATCACTTTCGAAAAGAAGATACTCCACATCTCCATCAGCCAATAATCCTTGTGCTGTACTCATTTTCAAGGGTTTACGTGCGTCCCAACCACAGAAAGATCTTTGAAGAACTGAGTAGTGTAGTGTCTCAGTGGTTCAGTAGAACGCGCGTTCTATTTCTTTGTAGAAATTGTTTACGAAGTAATACACTACCTTCATCCCCAGCACTTCGCGTTCATTCACAGCGACTTGATAACATAGTCTCTACTCCTGAGTGCATCATCGGCAGTTTCACGCTGACTCCGGCTCACCGAAGCGATAGGAGTTCGGACGTCTTATTACTTTCTAGCAAATCGCATACGATGTATTGCTATATCCTTATCACCAGCTTTAGCTTTAGCTTTCATTCTTAACGACTTGATTACATAGTCCCGAGTCCATAATCGGCAGTTTCGCGCTGACTCCGGCTCACCGAAGCGATAGCAGATCGCTCACTTACAAAATAAGTTGTTACAAAGAAAAACAAAATGCATGAAATAAAACAATAGCATATATATATATATATAAAGTACACACAACATACGATAGTACGCAACAAAGTAATGCCAACTTCGGCAGGAGAATGTAAAAATGATGCGGTGATAGATTACGAAAAAAGCACGTTGCCTCACGAATCACACATACTGCATAACTTTTAGAATAAATATTAATAAAACATTTGACACCCGGATAAAAAATGTGGTAATATATACATACACATCTACTAAAAAAAGAATAAGCTTTAGGTCATTTAGGTCCCATGCCGCAGCAAGAAAAATATGTCTTTTACGCAACCTGCGATTCGCCGGCTCTTTACCTAAAGGCAAATCGAGACAGGCCGGCGAATCGCCGGCTCTTTACCCGAATGGGTTTACGTGCTCCTACTCACAACGTTTACATCCTCTAACCGATAGTCGGACGGACTTACTGTACAGAACCCTAACTTTCAGTAAGCATCAAGTAAATATAAGAGTTACGCCATCTTGCAGTTAGCACTGACCAAACATTGTGAAACCGGGCCTGATCTACGATGGTCTTGAAAGCCACGCCCAAACCGTGCCGGGAATGGTGTGGGCCTGATCTATACGAAGTATGGAGTAATTTTAGACTAGGACCGAAGTTTCCAATCTGTAGTACGCGAGCCCTGAGGCGCATGTGGTTGGTGATTTACTGGAATGTAAAAATATTGAAAATGGAGGTTCCATTTTAAATTTTTTCCGTTTTTCATAGAGTATTATGGTTTCAAAATCTATCCTCTAAGAAAATAAGTGTTTGAAATATTAAGGACAGGGTGTACATCAACATTTTTTAAAGAAATTCAAGTGCGGCGAATTCAATTGGAAAAATGGCTGCCACAGGAAAACGAGTAGGGATAAAATTGTTAAAATGGTCACATTCAACTGTCAAAGCATTTTCGCGAAAAAAAATATTTTTTTTCTAATGGCCATGCATCCATTTTATTTTTCACTCTGTGATTTCACATGGAATGACGCGAAATTCATTCTGGGATAGCAGCATAAATATAACAAATGGATATTTTACAGACTAGGGGAGCAACTTAGGAAAATAACTAATAACGGGTTATGGCAGTCAAAAGAGGTTGGGCACTTCGGTGCTCGGACCAAAGAAGGAATAGCTTATGACCAAGTTTCTAAACATGTGTGTGGGGACCATGCAATTATACGCTAAATTTCATTTACGGCATTATTTTCCAGAAAATTAATCAAACACATGGACACCATCATGCCTAGTGACGTTACCAAACATGAACACCGCATAGTGGGCTGAAATCGAAAAAAGCTGGCCAAAACCAAAACAATTTACATGGGCAATTCACAAAACAATACACATGGGCTCAAAGCTGGACAAATTTCGCAAAAATCGCCCGCCTTAATTTTTGCTGGTAGTTAAGCTCCTATATCCTTTCAAAGGCTAAAATATACGCTTGAAATACCAGTGTTAGAGCCTGTATTCCATCCGAGGAAAGTGGGCTAAATGCTAACAGTATAAACCGTATAGAGAGATTGATTTACCCGTATTAACATCATTGTAAAATACAAGGAAGTCCTTTTCAATTGATATGGCTAAAAATAGCCATAACGAAGGTAATGGAACAATAACGCTTCCCAACACACGCCGCGTCACAACATTCTCCGTGGCCAGCGGTCAAATCCGGACTGGACCGCACAATCGAAAAATCGATTTTATTTTCGGCGTCGCAAACGGTCGCAGATGATTTCTTCGGATTCACTCTCTAAAACCTTTGTTATTATCGTGATGTAATTATCTCACTGTCCGTCAATGTCCACTTTTTTATTTTGCTACATAAAGGCGAAAAAATTAACGAAAAAAAGGGCCCGTCATTTTTTCATGTATCGCCGGCAAATATTACAAATTTTCTCAAAACATAAGTAATAATTTATAATAGAAAAAACAGTTATACCAAACAATTCAAGTTTTTATCCTGCACCTTTACTACAAAAGGTTCAGCATTAGCTTGAATTCGGTGATTTTCGGAAAAATGTTAAGGCGGGCAATTTTTGCGAAATTCGTCCAACTTTGAGCTCATGTATATTGTTAACGCGTGTGAATTGTGGCAAATGTCATGCAACATCACATGAACTAATCTATCGAGAATTACTATGTAACGTTTCACCATCGGACTGAAAAAATAATTTTTTTTTGTTTTGGCCAGCTTTTTTCGATTTCAGCCCACTGTGCACCGGTTTTTTTTTACAAATTTGTACACAGTTCTGCCATTTTTTTTAAGCATACGTAAGGTTTCATGCAGTGTTTGAAATTATGCTTGACCAAGTGATTAAATGCCAAATGTCAATAAACAGCTTTATTTTCGAGCAAATCCGCAACCCTATCCGATCCCTACGTCGTTTTCCAATATCCTCTCGATCGTCACACCCTCCAACCCCTCAACCCCTATTCCCCTCCTCTCTAACTGGTTGTCAGCGGTCGCTTCGGTAAGACTTAACTTATTCCCAAGCGCTTTTGGCGTGGGCCGTGTTATTTCATCTTCCTTCACCTCTCTCCCTCCCCCACTAAATCGTCCCCATCCCTACGAACGCCCACCTCCACTTCATTTTTTTTCCCATCAGCCCTTGTGAATCCCGGAACTATTATTGCGTCTCTTCGAGGGGTTTCCAGAAAATGACGGAAGGTTGCTCTTTTTTCCCCTTCCTACCGGAGGGTGACGTTCAATTCGCCATCGGTCTCTCTCTCTTCCTCTCGTAATACACTCTTCCATATTGCCTATCTACGCCGGAATTTCTCTTTTCATTCTCACCGCAGGACGTTCGTCATTTTTTTTAATTTCCTGAATTATGCGTTTTCGGAATTATTTTCGCGGCCATGCTTTTAGTACATATTTTGTTGGTATATGCCATAGGAGCGTGACCTCCGGGAAACAGGTTCGTCATTTATCTCGCATTGTTCGCAATCCCTTGTTCATTTATCCTTTTTCCGGAAAGGTGACAGCAGCTTGACCGGAATCGGAATCACTTAGGGAGCTTTACATTTGCTCTAGTGCGCTCTTCACTACGCGACACAACAGCACACTTGCTTTCCATTCGTGTCAGACCCTGCGTACCTGGGCAGCGCACTTCGAAACAGATCGGGAGGGCAGTTGATGTGCGATAAACAACAAAAAAACTTTGATAATCGCATCCGCGATTGTAACTGATGCGTTCATTTTCACCAAAAGCGTCAAAAATGGATAGTGTAAGGTTTTTAATTACTTTTTGGTACGAAAGGTTACGTAAAAACATACGTTTTCATAAACTTATCTTAAAATAATTCGATAAATAACCACAAAGCAGTCGACCGTGACTGTTCTCAACCTAAACAATGCTACCGGTTAGCAATTGTTTCGCCAGCTCGCATCGTTCCTTTCATCGTCACCCATGTGCGCTGATGTATTCCGATCTTCGCTACCTTGAACACAGAGTAGAAAGCGGGTCATTCTATGTCAAATGAACCAATGATCGTTGCATGACCATATAAGAAAAAATCCAGCACGCGCATGCGTACATGCATTGGCAGTTGAATGCAACGGTTTTTTTTTAAATTTTCACTCCTCGTTTTCTGCCGGTAGCCATTTTCCCAAGATGGCGCATGAGAATTTGCTCCTACTGCATCATATATTTTTTAAATCGGTGTACATTTTTACTCTTTTGAAATGGGCTCCCTAGCTGGAGATGGAAAAAGAGTAAAGGTTTTGGACACCATTAGAGAGAGAGAGAGAGTAGGAAGTTCGAAGAGTAAACGATGGTGATGATAACGGATGCTAGCTGTGATTCGCGACAGGATTGGGTTATGCTGGACCGATGTTTTTCATGAATATACTGTAAATATTTAAATCACTCTCTATGGTAAAAAGCCTACTTTCTTATATGTGTGTAGGGGAAAGTGTGGATAAGTGGAATGGTGGGGTAAAGTGAAATGCTGTTATAATTTTCTAATAACTACTACCCTGGTAAAAATCGAAGGCTTGCTCTAGCGTAGAGGCAGCGTCAACGGGGAATTCTATACTCTTGGAGGAGCTTCCTTTACTCCCCGATAACTCTCCGAGATTTTTAACTCCAAACACGTTCCCAGAACTCTTCCGCAAGAGCGAACGGAGAGTGCCTCATGGTTTCTTTGACGCTTCGTTTTTCGTCTCCCCGTCAACCCTTCTAAAACGCTTCCGGGGAAGGAAACGAAGAGTTGTCTGATGATTTAGTTTACTCTTCGATTTCACTGCTACTACTGCGAAAAAGTTGTAATTTTTGCTCTAAGAATAGGCTTGTGTAAATAAAAGCTGGTTGTTCCAGCGTCCCAATAATTTGAAATACTTTTAGTTAATATTATGATGTACCTTCGTTGACGGACAACTTAAACTTAAATAACATACCTACGGTAATGATCGCTTCGTAATATAAGATAGGAATTGAATATAAACATACGGTGTAACTAATTAATTGGTAGCTAGCCAGTTCGTACATTTCCCCTCGGAAATGCGTTATTATGTCTACATCGTATTTAAAAACATGTGCATGATGTACCAACTGCGCATACTTCATGTATTCAAATGAAGATTCATTAAGGTTGATGGCATGTTTGGCATGGACGTTCGCTTACTTGCAATTATGCATAGAAGATAAAAAAATTAGATACTGTAGCTATATATGTATTTAGCACCTAACTTGTTAATCATCTAACATATTCATGGCCATGAATAATAGAATTATAATTATAATAGAATTATAATTAATATATACTCCTTGTTCATGGCAGTCGTACACGAGACATAGTCGCGGTAATCAATTTGAATTAATGGCATACCTATGCATAATTATAGAGTGATGATGACATAATGACATATATTGTTCATCTTCCACTCATTTATACTCTTCACATCTCTCCAGTTGTGGAATAAAATACTTGGAGGATGAGCAAGGTCATGAGGAATAGTAATCATGAAAAGTAAAATGTAGAACAACATCGACATAAACAAGGAAAATGCTACTATAAGAAACATAGAAGAACTATTCCTCAACATTATCCCCAGTTATTCATAGAAAATTATATTAACTGGTCATTGAAAAGCAATAACTCGTGAAATCCAAGCATCTAAAAACCTTTAAAAGCACAAGTCACGGTATCTAATAAGACATAAACCCTGTGAAAAGTAAAGATACTAAGAAGCGGTGTTAGCCTAGTGGTTAAGGTGAGCGACTATGAGTGGAAAGGTTACGAGATCGATTCCAAGTTAAGGTACATATATTTTTGCTCTGTTTTCCTAAGTTTTTTTTGTTATGATTTTTTTTCTTTACATCGTTACTTCAATGAAAACTATTTTTAGGCAATTTTTAGAATGTAAATAGAGGCGGTAGTAGACTTGTACCCCGTCTACGCTCCGTTGACACTACAAGACGACGCTTCGTTTACTCTCCGGTGTTCCACATTACGCTCCCCAGTCTCTCCGTTCACCCTCCCTTGCGGCTTGGTCAACTCTTCATTCTCTCTCCGATAGGAGCTTCATTGACGCCCCCTTCACGCTATATTTTCGCCAGGGTAATATCTCCCTGAAATTTCAAAGCTATTCAAAGAGAGATAAAATAATAACGGGTTGCAAAATTATTTACATTTAAAGGCAGTTTTGCATTTGACATTGAATTTCTCCAAATATGAGTGCCTATTTACTATAAAATTTCTCTTAGGATCTTTCAATGATATTTACTAATGAATATCAGATAAAAATAACAATACTACTCTTAAATTATATAAAATAAGAATGGTTTTGGTGTGACAATGAACATTTCTTAAAACACATTTATTACCTCAAAGTCATTGTTTTAAATGTCTGTGGGGTCGTAGACAAGCTAATATTTCTAGCGTAGCTAAAGACTTCGTTGGAGCATATGTTTACGAGCTCTAATGAGGAACTTAACAACTTTTGCTACAGCATTTCATATACCTGGATCTCATTCATTGCTATAAACCTTGCGTGGAAATGCCTTTAGTTTTTCTGAATCACGGATATTTATTTTACTATAGTTGACTGAAAATTCAGTGGCGTTCGAAAAGGAGGGTAGAGCGCGCCATGTTGAAAGTAGGAGGCCTGACGTCACAATTGATCTTCTCCGTCGTGGCCGCTGCCTAATATTCACTAGTTATAACTCATATATTCTTTTCTTGGCGTTCGTTGCCATTCCGCACCTGCTGTTTTCTTGACAATCTTCAGGAGCCTGAGTCATAGAATTTTCAAATACCTAAGAAGTTAATTATTTGAGAATTGTAGTATGGGCGAAGTCGAATAACTTGTCTCAATTGGACGCTTTGATTATCAAATACGGAACTCTTTCCAAAAAGCGTTATGATTTTAGTTGATTGCTTGATGGTTTATCGTGCGATACGTTAAATGATATTATGTTTGCCAATTGTTTTCGTTCAACGTCCTAACGTACGATTTCGGCTGAGATATCGTACGTATTCTTCCAATGTCATAGTTAATGCCATATACGGTTATTCACGTCAGCCGTTAACGCTGACATGAGATATCGAAACATTTCCTGTCGTAGACGTCAATCTCGCTGTATCTTGATATTGTGCGTTTAGTATTTTTAGAGAATTTATGGATTATTATCAACTATATCCCATTATTGGTATTTTTGTCAATGTTATTGTCAATGTAATAAAGCAGATCGCACTGATTCGATATTTAACCAGGCATATTTTTGATAAATTTCATTGATATTCCCAAAAACGAAGGTGCCCAATTGTTTATTTTCATTTTAATATGCGATCTGTGACATTAGTAGCTGTTTGTAAGCGACAATAATACATTCTTTGCTTTTTTTCAGGAATAGATTAATTGTACATTACACTTTATTGTGATTCTATAAGGCCGAGGAAAGTACGAAAATCACCTTAATGCGAAGAAAGTTAAGCTATACATAAATGATTAATTATGATTAAACGAAATGAAATTTAACGATAACATTCATTCACCATTATCAATATTAATATCACCGAAATGTTTGTATCTATTTCCTATTGTGACGCATATTATAAAGTTGCTTCTTGGGACTTTTTCAGGGTAGCAATGGATGAATTTGCATTTGTAGGCTGACATGAGATGCAGCTACTGCACAGTACTTCTTGCTCTACTGCAGTAATAGGCTGTTTTGACATATTTCTAAGTTTCATGTAATAAGTTTACAGTAACTAACTATGTAGCGCGAATTGGAATTGCGAACTACATTAATGTATTTCTCAATTCTATTATTGGTGTCATGTGTACATTTCTGCGCTGCCATGTCAAAGCTATGCTCACATACCTCAAGCCACTGATTTAATTGACTGTTAATATACCTGAGTTAACTCATGATAATTTAAACGGATTTTATTGGTATTACAACTTAACTAACCACTAAACTCGTTTCTATCAATTTTCTACGGCAAATGAAAAAAGTGATCTAACGTATCGTTGTGATTTTTTACTTTGTCAGCATAACATCACATTTATTTAGTTTATATTTTTAATTTCTTTTGGCAGAATGGCAGCATCATGATTTTTATTTCAAGGAAAGCATTGCAATTACTTTCTCAAGGTTTACTTGGTGGTATTCCGTCATAAGAGGGAGAAAAAGACAACTTTTACAAATACCACTGACATTTATTGAAACTCGATCCGGGTTTCGACGTGGGTTCACATTTCGCTCAAATTTCGACTACTTTGCGAATTTTTATCTAAAAAACTAAGCTTCACTTTGACCTCGGGTTTTCAGAATTATGCTATACTTATCAGCCTCTATTACCTCAATGTTTTTCAAAAAATCGAAAAGTTCCTCATTATCAAGTAGCGAGTCTTACGTATTCCCCTATGACCCATCTCCCCCTACTTTGAACGAATTCATGAAGTATATACGAAACATTCAGCTATGAATGCTGTATACCTGCAGAATGCCACCTATCAGCAAGTTACTGAATGTTTCGCATGAGCTGTAGCAGTAGCCTCCGAGATCAAGGCATACATATATTTGCCCTTGTCCGAAGTATACAAGCCTGAATAATTGAATTTCGATCATCATATGCTTGTTAATAGTAGGCCTAAAATTTTCAATTCCCTTTCGGATTCAAGGGAGAAAATATTCGAATAGCAGGTTCTTATGGCATGTAAGACCTGGTTTGTACCGTAACGTGTTTTTAATAGATAAACTGATAATGATTAGGTACTCATCGAAACCAGGGGTCGTGTGTGTTATTTAAAAAAGAAGTGGTTTTTGTGAAAGTTTATTAATTTAAAAATTACAATGATATGCCACAAAGATACACTAAAACAAGTTAATTTTGTACCAAAGCTTTTCTTTAAATAAGATAAGGAGTCGTTGCTGATAGCTGCAGAAATTCTTAAACTTTTGGAATGCTCTGTTATAACAGTAAATGGACACGATATCTAAGGGCTCCTATTCTAGGTGAAAAGATTGTCTTTGGCGACTTATCTGGATCACATGCCTCTCAAATAAATGGCGCGTTGCGTATCATAAAAGCGGCAGTCAGTTGTGTTGAGTAGGGAATCGCTTGAAAAGACGAATATAACTTACTTACGAATGGGTAGCAGTTAACTTTACATTACAGTAACCACTTTTCGTGTATTTATTTGCTTCTTTATTCGACTCTATTCCATTCTCTCGAAATGGCCAAATATGGTAAATACGCTAACGCCGGGAAATACGGCAATGAATGTATTTATCACCAGAATCCCCGAAAACATCCAATAAAGACTATTACATCGAGTATGATAATATTTAACAATGGATGTACCGAAAAAGTAATATCCTGGGAGGAAAAAGACACACTGGAGTAGTAGGCGTGGACTTGATCCTGCCACCATTGAGATCGACAAAGATTTTTTAAAAAATTGTAAAAAAATCACATGTGATTCGTCAAATCTATGTGAAATCTATTTGCAAAGTTACGTGGTTTTCCGAAAAATAAGAGTGCTAGCAGCAAGCCGTTGTGTCCAAAACTCACTTTATTACATCCATAGGAAGGTTTTATTTTCCGTAAAATGTACAAATAAAGTTATCATTCAGCATTGTGGAAAATAGGATTCAACCTCTAAGACGTGCATGTCGTTAAAATATATATTGCATCCAATTTGTAATTTAGTCCTCAAAGGTTCAATCACTATGGTCACCAAAAAACTATATACTCTAAGTTCCTTCGGGAAAGCCTGACAATTATCGCGTCATAGTTCCTTAACGTTGATAGGTGAATGTTTCTCGTCCCTACTGATTGAAATTTCCTACAATTTAGTGAACTAGGGCAAAAAAAACATTCGAACCCAGTCAACTACACCAGACAGACTGAAAAAGAATACGCTGGAAGACTATCAATAAGATATACATATATTATTTAGATAGATGATGATGATGATATACATAAAATTAAGACGCCAATTTAAGTATACGGAGTTAGTTTAAATCGATGAATATTTTTTTTTCATTAACGAGTTGAAGTCATTCGAAAACATATATCACCGGAAATTGATTGTTCATCGATGCAAAAGGCCACCTCATTGAAATATATTTCAAGATTAATGGAGCACCTATCTATTTTATTGTCATCGTTAAGTGAATAGGAATGTTTGTAAGGAATTCTCAATTATTTATGGTTCCATGCAAACTTGTTTTGACGTAATGGAGGTGAAAGTGGCAATGGGAAAATAAAGTTACTTTTCTTCAATTAAGTTCTTCCGATATCCCAAGTATTTCGAAGGAGTAAGTTGAAGTAGAAGGTAAGAGATTATTATTTAATTGAGGAGATTATAATTTCATTTAGGTATTCACGAAACATAATTCCTAATTTCGTCTTTAAAACTGACTTACATAATAATCTTCACTTATATTTCTCACACTTCAGTGTATCATAATAAAATCACACTTATTCCATTATTTCATTCGAATATGATACCGATCGCCTACAATAATACGTCTATCAGACTTAACTAGCGATGACAAGTCTACAACGCCCTTCAAATCCTCAAATATCACACCAACAACGCAAAAAAATTACATGCACACTTCTTTAATCATCTTTAGGATTAAAAATATCGGTGGGATCGAATTAATACGAAAATGACGGAAACAACGGAAATTTTAAACGATTTTTACGAGATAATAATCGAAATCGATACTGGAAGCAGAGTCTTTCATACGTCACCCTTTAAAGAAAGTTCCTCGTTTTTCTCGTCCTGTCATCCAGCATCTCCAAGAAGTGGAATGAGGACGCTGAACCCCATGCAGTTACATGACTTCTCGTTCTATTTGCGGTCCAATGCTTGATGCAGTTGAGCAGGAATGGGCAAGTGGGTTCTGAGGAAAGTTTGTCGGAATCAGTTGCGAATGAGTATCTCCGGCAACTATAATTTATAGCCAAAATGAAACACGCTTAGTTCAACCCCTTCGCTTCATCGCGTCAAACTTTTACGATTTCTGCTCGCTCTCATCGATTCACCGAGCGATCAAACGTTTTATTGCAATTTAAATGATAGAACACATCGCTGACTGCTGTCTCATCGAACGATAGAGAGGAAGCGATGAAACGTTGCTTTACAACAGCGGAATTTGAATTTATCCGAAGCATAGTTGAAATACCGCAGACAGAACCTCAACTTTTCATTTGATCATGGCGTACGTTTATGCACAAGCTAGTAAATGGGCGCTTGCAGTTTGCAAGCGGAATGGGTAAATTTTATGATAGTACGTTGTAAATCATTAAAAAACGAAAGCAATAAGGTCTTACTGTTCATGGAAATTATTTTAGTGGGGTGCGTTGGTGACCTAAGAATATAAAAATGAGAATATAGCATTAATTGAGTTGGTCTATGATATGTATGCTTGGTTCTTCTTAGTAATCGCTATACTTCTCCTTTAATTTACATGTCATTGAGCAATATTGAAGGCCATAATTTATATAGGTACCATTTCCGTTACTGCCTATATATTGAGTTCCAACGCATATACAGAAGTACTTATACGAAATGTGGTAAAAAAGATTTTTTTCAACTCTCTCGAATATAAATTATATAATTAGATCAATCGTTGACGGGTTTACTTTGCGGAAATTCATATTAATCAAAGATAACACTTTGTATTTTCCACACTATTTTCTATGCACCTCGACCTGTTTCAACGCTTTCACGTAATGTTTCAAGGGGAGGCAGAGTGAGCAGTTTGTTTGACATATATGTATATATGTTTGTTTAGAAGTAGGCGGGGTTATCATAGCGGTGGAGGCAGGAGGTGGGGACTTATTGGTGGGGGCGTGGGGGAGGAGTTTAAGGAGCAAGGTCAGGCTTTTCGAAAAAGGTTTTAAAAGGGTGAGGAACCCGCACAGTAAGCAAAGGTGAACTCGTCATCGGCACTACCTCGTTAACAGTTTTTTCCCCCATAAATATTTTGAAATGCCCCAATTTAAAAATTTTCCATGAAATCCAATTTAGCACCTTTGTCAATAACATTTAAAATATAAAAATTTAAATCAGATGAATGGCCGCAGTCCAATAAATGGATTGTTGCAAACATGGATTTGTTTTCAGAATACAAAAATGATTTTTAACGTTCATTTATTCTTACAATAAACCTTCTTCCAGTCTGCCCAATATAAAAACTATTACAATCATTTGTATTGCATTTTAACAGGTACACTCCACTTTCTTCTTTTTCATTGATTCAACCTTTAGAATTAAAAAAAACTGGAATTTACTGGAAGTCACTGGATTATAAAAACATAATTTGACATTTTCCTTCGGAAACAATTGACTTGACTGAGTTTATAAGACAAGTGGCCTAGAAAAGGTATTTTGGCGCACTTATCCTTGGAACACAAAATGGGAGGAGAGACTGATCAATGACACCACATCGTCTTCTTCTTCTTCTTCTTAAGTATGCGTCGCGGCAGTGAATCGATAATTCTCCCGTCGTAACCATTGCGGGACGCAATGAGTTTAATTATTTTCACTTCCTTTTCAAATTCAGTTTGAGCAAGGGGAATGGAAACGAGGCGATGTATTAAAGAGTGGGAAGAGGCAGCCAGTTTATGAGAACGATGAGGGTTTGACTCATTGGGGATTACCACGTCAGTAAAAGTACTTTTGCGGAAAATAGAAAACCAGTGGGTATTATCATTTATGGCTATTATCAAATCCGAAAAATCCAAAGTATTCAATCCTACTTCCACTGTAAAAGATATAGACGGGTGTAAAGAGTTAAATCTTAATACAAACTGATCAAGGTTTTTTTACTCACAGACCAAAGGCAAACAACATCATCAGCATAACGAAAATAATAACTGACGTTTTTTGATGAGAAGACAATCGGAAGTGAAGAGTTTTTTCTCCAGGTTGTCCATAAATACCTCCGCCAGGATTGGAAAAAGAACTATTGCTATTCCATGCGTTTGGGGGTTAACAAGTGTCATTAAAATAAAAATAATTTCGAGAAATGCACAGGTTCAAAAGAGCTTCAAAGTCTTTTATGATTGAGTCACTACAACCAGCCTTTTTCAAATGTGGAAGGGAGAGAACAACTAGGTACCTCTTTTGCCGGTACTGAAGGAAACAGATTTTTGACGTCAAACGGCACCAACTTGCCATTCGGTGTTGGAGAAATAGAAGATAATTTACTTGTTAAATCTGTAGAGTTTCTGATCGCATAAGTTGATTTAAAATTCGAAAGTTACGAAATAATACGTTCACTTTCTGCGCCAAACGGTGGCAAGGGGTGGGACACTACAGGGTGAATCGGAAACCCAGGCTTGTGAGTTTTTGGAAGACCGTATAACCAGGGAGGTTGAGGATTCATGCGAATATGAGCCCATTTCTCATTATCAGTAAGCAAAGCGGAGCAAGACAGTAACGAGAATTTCACATCCTTCTGGAAGCAATTAGTGGGGCCTTTCTTTATAATATGAAAATGATTGTCAGCACTTTCAAATTCTTACATTTCTTGAGGTAATCTTCTCGATCTAATATCACTATACTATTTCCTTTTTCCGCTTTCGTCATCGTCAAATTATGATCCTGCCCGATTCCGCTACTTCACTCCTTGTAAGAGAGATAAAAACCGATAAAACAGGAACACTTCCTCTTTCTTCATCTTGAAATTTTTAACCATATCAATTCGTGTTCATTTATATATATTTTCTTTTGACCTTTAAGCTAACTGATACATAAACATGTTTTCTTTGCAATAAACTTGCCCAAACTATTCTTTTCAATTCCTCAGACTCTCATGATTTCGTCGATAGCTTCCTCCTCTTCTTTTCCTCAGTAAGAGGGCAAATTTCTTCTTATTTCTCCTCTTGACAGTCTTCTACTTTGATATTTCGTTCATCGGCCACTCCCAGTCTCTGAAGTTTCCTTATATTATATCATTACTCTTTCCACTTCGCTTTATTTTTCCCGTTCGTATCTTCCCGGAAGTCGTAATTTTAACCCCCGCATAGTTTTATCCCGGCAACTGCATTCACATTCTTTCATTCACTTCTCCCAGTTATCTTCCATGTCACTCCTCCGCTTTCACCTCCTTCTCTTAACTTCACTCAAAATGTATATCCCAACGGAGAAAAGTGAGGAATAATGACTGGTTATTGAATCGAATGCTGCGTCGTAACTTTGTACTTGTGCATTAATCGCTTCGCAACACCACAGCGTACTTGTTTTCCATTCTTTCCAGACCCAGCGCACTAGGCAGCGTACCTCAATACAGATCGGCAGTGGAAACTATGGGCGCTTAGTATTTATATATATTACTTGCGAAAATACCCGTTGATTCTCAACGGGAGAGAAAAAACTTGAAAATCATGTGGTAGTGCTGTTTATACAAAAGGGAAATAATTTCGAGTAGAAAAAATACAATGAAACCGCTTTTAAATTTATATCAAAAAGATAAAAAATCGTAAACCAAATAATGGTATGCTTATAATACTTAGATGATGGTTTATAATTAAATCAAAACGTAGTGGAAAGTGGAAGGCACCCGTTGAAATTCAACGCGCGTGAAAAACATTGAGCTTATTTAATAAGAAAACCACAAATCCTGAAGAATAGTGTCAGCTTGGTCATTTTAGGAGTTTGTAACCTATCTTATACGTTGTGTTCATTATAGTAGACACGCTGACCATTTTCCAGGTGCAGGGAGAGATGAGTTACCGTTGGTTCTCTTTCATGCATGGGAAACCCAAAAATGGGCCACGCAGACTCATTACTACTTAAATAGCACCCAAGTTGATATATGGTCACCTCGTCCCACCGGTTCTCTTGAGCCGTCTTCTGAGTGATTGACGGCTTCATCGCTTCCCTTGTATATATAAATATATATGCATTCAATGACTTAATTGAGTAGCGCTATTCAACTTTGATATGTGCGTTTTGTATCTTAATCCGGATTGGATAATAGGGTACAATCCAGCGGTTGACAACGTCAAAAGGAGCATTTATAGCGGCAGCCATATTTATTTGACCTATCAATCCACCGTCACCCGGACTGCGCCTTCGGGGTAAAGAGTAGCCATTATCATTGGTTACGATTGCTAAATAAAAAATCTATGGTGATTCATAGTGCACTTGCCGATTTTCATGCACGGATGTCGGTCATTGTGCAAAATTTCCGCTCCTCTTTCGGGTGAGAAGCATGTAGTGACGTCATTATATTTTCCACCATCTTAAAACAGAGTAAAGTTTCGAAACAGATGGATCTATATTTGAACCAGATTTATAGTTGGTTACCCGACCGTAGGTTGGGTTGGGATGAAATTTGTGCGGTTCTTAGCGTAACCCGAGAACAACCACGGGGAGATACTCATGCGATCGCTGGTGGACATGTCTTTGAGTATCCAAGTCTAACCTTTGTCGTTTTTCAAGCAAGGACTCAGTTACTCGCCAAGAAGGCATTCCTCTTGCTTTAGAAGATTTTTGCGAAAGATTACTCTTTATATTAATTAAGCATGTTGATGGATATATTTTTAAGTCCAAGGAGGGAAAACCCAGCGGCGAGTGAGACTCTTTAATAGGCAACTCGATGATTGAGTGAATGTAAGTTAACTGTACTATAACACTTTTAAACATATATAAATATTTTGTAACGTTATAATGTGGGAATTGGTCTAAAAAACAGTTCACAATCGTAATAAGAGGCAGGAGGTTCCACTACGTGTAATGCATCTGAGTATTAAATGATAATAAACAAATCTGTGTTTGTTGTAGCAAGAGAGGCATTATTACCATTACTATTCGATGCACATAAATATTCTTGCACGTTTAATTGCTTGCGTAGCCTCTTTAATTCCTTTATGTGTATCGTTTACTACGTAAGTGTTCTCTCATATACATGCAGTGCCCCTATGAGAGCTATTTTGAAAATAGACTTTGAAGAGTATACTTGTTGTATATATATATGCATTGAATATATCGATTACCCCCCAAAGCAATCCATCATGGGGCCCTTGGGACTCTGGGCCCGTCTTATACAGATTTCCTTTCTACGTGCTATTATGGGCCTGCAGGAGAACATGATATTTAAATGCTAGAGGCATGAATATCCTTTGAAATCAAATCTTTGGTTGGCAATGAAATAAGCTATCGCTGATTTTAGAGAAAAATATGAGATTTTTCAGCTAAAAAAAATAAATTTCAGACAAATATGAAGCCTAAAAAAATCAACAGAAAGAAACTTTATTTATTCAGCCATCCGATAAAAAAATCCCGGCTCCATATCTTGAGTGAAAGTACTTTTAAAAAGCAAAAAATGAAACCACCGAACCCAAAGATTAGCATGGACCACCAGGGGGGGCCTCGAGGGCTTTTAAATATAGCCTATGTTACAGCCAGATACCTATATTTTCTATCTACATGACATATTTCAGCTCAATCGATCCAGTAGTTTTTGAGCGATGGAGCAACAGACAGACAGACGGACATACAGACATCATAACGTTTTTATATATGTATAGCTGAATTAACCCTGTGAATCTCGGTATAACACTTCCTTTATAAATTAACATATAAGAGGAGAATTGATTGAAGAAAATGTAAAAATTTTCATTCTTTCGGGTATCCGATAAAATAATTTTTATCTCTCTATGTTGAGTGAAAGTATTTTTTGAAAGCAAAAAACTTTAACCATTGCACAAAACCCAATGCTTTGAATTTCTAATCAGGTTAACTGAGCAAAATGAATTTCCAATGGGTTAAAGACCACAGCTGGTTGTCAAGGAAATATGCTGTTGTTGATTTCTGAGAAAAAAATAAACCACTGCATGAAACCCAATGCATTCCTAATCAGCTTAACTAAACTAAATCAATTTTAAATGCGTTAAAGACCAAAATCTGGCTGTCAAGGAAATATGCTATTGTTGATTTCTGAGAATAATGTGCGTTTTTGCAGCTTAAAACGTGGTTTTCAGACAAATCCGAATAGGAAAAGATAATTGATTGAAATAATTATAAACTTCATTCTTTTAACCATTTGATAAGATAATCCCAACCCTCTATCTTGAGTGGAAGTAGTTTAAAAAAGCTAAAAATTAAACCACTGCACAGTACCCAATTCGTAGTTTAAACAACCAAAGGGCCCCTTTTTGGGACCTTTTGGGGCCCTGGGGTATTTTTAGATAGCAAAAAAACCTTCTCTTTGAAAAAATACATATATGTGCCAACTTTCATGGTGATCGGTGAAACGGTGCCGAAGTCTATTAATCTCGGACAAACATACAAACATCCATTTTTATATATATATATATATAGATAAAATTATACAATAAAATATAATATAATATGATATGATATGATATAATATAATATAATGTAACATAATATGATATGATATGATACAATTTTAGCATTTATATATAACACAAAATGATAAAATATAATATAATATAATCTGATATGATATTATATAATATAATACAATACAATGCAATACAATATAATATGATATAATACAGTACAGTACAGTACATTACATTACAGTACAGTACAGTGCAGTGCAGTGCAGTACAGTACAGTACAATATAATACAATATAATATAATTTAATTTATTGCTTCCTGCTTTGATACTAAGCACATTCAACTAACAAAAGAATTAACAGAAAATAGGGAAACTTTAGGTTACCTCGAAGATAATAAACCTGTTCGGGGGTTGCCATGAATTTCGTGCAAAAGAAAAAAACAAAATATTTCAGTTTCAAGAATTTAAATATCATCTTGTTAAAATAGCCATTTTTTTACTTGCTTTAAATAAGAGTTAACTTTGTTTTCGATTTTAACTGCTATTGGAAGTAGATTAAAGATTTTCGGGGCAAAATAAATAAAACTTCTTTGAAATAAATTCAAATTTGCTTTGCATGCTGTGCTAACCTTGCAACGCAACAGCGCACTTGCTTTCCATTCGCTTCAAGCCCTACGCACAAGGCAGCGCACTTCAAAACAGATCGGGAGCAGAGTTGATGTGCGCTGAACAAGAAAAGAACTGAAATAATTAAATTCGCAAATGTTTGTTGATTTTCATGTCAAAGGCATCAAAAATTGATAATGTAGTCTTCAATTTCTCTAAGGCAAATAGATTATTTATATAAGTATCTATTTTGACCGAATTCGCTCAATGTTTACAAAATATTTCCTCGCGACCTTAGTGTTTCGGCAAGTTACCAAACGTTTTGCCAGCGCACAACTCACAAGCGTCCATGCGCTTTGCGCTGCGTATGTGATGCTTATGCGCTGAGATGGTTAATTATCTTTGTTTGGTATGTTTTTTATTGGTATGAAAATTTTCACTAAGTTTAATTCTCTATACTTCCTCGTTTATTAGGTGTTTTGTAAATATACCAGCATTAATATAATGTTATTCTTACTTATGTTGCAGCAAATTCAAATTATTTTTGCTGATGAAGAACGAGTTGGTAACCCCAAAACAGAGTTTCTCCAAAGGGGCACCTTTATTCCCTATGTTACGGATAAATGTCACTGTAAAATGTACAAAGCGTTGCGAAATAAACTCATTATTATTATGTCCCGATCTGCGCTAACTTCAGAATCATCATCAACTCGATGTGCGCTTGAGAAAAAAAGAACGACGGCCATTGCATCCACCACTGTTGTTTAGGGTAGATTTTCATTAGGGACGACAAAGATGGATAGTTTATAAAGTTAATAATTACTGTAAGGTAAAATGATTTTACATCCAAGGATGGACACTGAACGGAATCCTTAAGGTCGTTGGAGCGATTTTTGTTACTGCACAGATTTGAGTGAAGCTTCGCATACGTGTTCAACACTCAGATAAAATGTCGGGAGCGACCGGAAATCAAAGCGACAGCAAAGTCACCAAATACCACAAGTGCACGTGACGTTTTACGCAATATACATTTACATTTTCGTCACGGACACTACCTGTAACTTTTTAAGCAACGCTTGAATCTCGAATTAAATTCGCTATCAGAGTTCATATTCTCTCAAACAAGTGAGCGGAATTGGCAATGAACAAATCATTCGCTTGGACTTACGATTGTGTATGTATACATGGGAATAAAACTTCCTTTTCTATGTAAGCACCTTACAATTCTTAATTGGAACATTCTCGATAAACGGTATGAGTACTAATGTAGTCAGATACGATTTCCAGGGGGGAGGAAGAGCAACAATTCGATCGGATTTCAACTTAAGTCGATATATTGGGAAATGATTTGTTTCACTGTGAATTTTTCAGGCTCACGCCTTTCCTCAGCGCGTAACTCCTCTTAAAGTTTTGATCATGAACATTCAATATATTCATGGTTTTGATTTTTTGTAATTAATATTCCTTCAAAGTTGAATTAATTTTTGAATAGCAAGCATCAAATGTTCTTGATGCTTATCAACTAAAGTGATAGCTGGATTCTGTATCAAAAATACTTTTATTTTTAAAAAATCAACTGAAGCGAAGAAGTATACGACGAGGTATAGAAAACATAAATCATTGGACTAGAGCGTAACTTGTAGAAGGGCAGCAGAGTCAGAATTGAATATTAACATCTTCGACACAGAGTTTTAATAAAAGATTTTTCAAATATAACTAGGTTCACGGTCATCATCAGGCACACCCCTCTTCAAGCACCACAGTAAAATATCAGATGATGATTGATGATGATGTCCGTTAGGGTTAAAGTAGAACTCCAATTATCCGGATCAATTGAGACCGGGCTCAATCCGGATAATCAAGTATCCGGATAAATAGATAACTCACAAAGAAGGTAATGTCATTGGAAACTTCTCAACGTATTCGCTTCGGATTAATCTAAGAACGCTAAAGAAACGTATGCGATGTAACCAATAACTGTCAAACGAAATCAACGGTATAAATGATACAATATACGTTTCAAATAGCCTTATGCCGTGACTGTATAAAGGCGATTTTCGAGGATTTTTCCCCACAAAAGCGACCGGGATAATTGGCGATCCGGATAGTTGGAGTTCGGATAGTTGGAGTTTTACTGTAGTTGTATCTTACAACTCTTTGTGCATTGTAACTCAACATGTTTCCATAGAGACAGTGAAAAGAGTTACTCCAGCGGCGTCTATTCTCTTGATCTAAAAAAAAAGAGCACTGAGAATTAGTTCAAGATCGTATCTTTAAAAGTGCTACAATACAGATATTTTTAACAAAATTTAAGCTAATGTATCAGGCTAATTCAGATCCAGTTATTCGTGGAGACCATATTGAACACATTTACCTCTTGCGCAAGTTCGGTTGCCTCGCATATGACTACGTGCGACCCCATGGGCCGAATAATCAGCCGCGTCGATAAAAAAAAGATAAGAAGGAGAGCCACCGCTTTGGCAATTGGGGAACACGATAGGACAAACATCCGCGCACTCTAAAGGGAAACATTTCATTATTTTTTTCCACCAATCCCAAAAAAATTAGGTTCTTGCGTATGTCCACGCGAACATACGTATATGTTGGCCATCTTATCTAGCCCACGAATGATGAGATGGGGGAAGTGGAACAATATTCTGTGTACGCATTTTATTGGTATAATAAGTCCCAATCCCTTCCCACTCGTTAACTTCCGTCTCTTCGTGAATTGCCTTCTGTTAGGCGGAGGTGGGAAAGATGGTGGGGGAACTCTCGCCATTTATTTATCTCTCGCGCCAAATCTCTATGGCGACGACGCGTCAAACTCTTTGTGGCGGACGTCACAACCAGGCCGTCATCGTTTCTCATTGATTACAAATAAATGGCCGGGTGCGAACGCGCACAGTGGCGTGATTCAGTAGGAGGTGCAATTAGACGATTTGTCACCCTCCTCGTAAACCCCCCCCCCCTCTCCATCATCCCCACCCACGTACGCTACACCCATAAGCCACATCTCCCCCACCTCCACGCGGGCACTCACACTCCCAGCCTACGTAATCTCTTTCGTACCTTTCCCATAGCCTTCGTATCTTTCACGCACTGCGCGACTGCCGATTGATTCAATAGGACTCTGGTCCTCATTACGGTAGCTACTAATATTATCCCCTCCCTTTGCCGGTCACACCACGTCCATATCCTCTAGTGCACCCGATTCTTGCTTTAGACTCGTTTTACACTCAAATTCCATCCTTAATAACGAGGTTTTGCAGCTCGGACGTGACCTTATTTCCTGCAGTTGTTCGTCCAAGAAAGAAAGAGAACTTTTAGCGCGTTCCAACTGACTCTCTGAAAGAGATGTGACATTGCAGAGGGGGTTATTTCACACCATTAGATGCGTACAAGTCTGAATGTGATATATTTCCTATTCGCACAGACCAGTTTAGACAGCTTAAACTCGTCCAATATGATGGTACCATCCCGAATTGACCTGTTTTGCAAATTAATGGGTTCTCGTACTCATGTTTATATTCAATGGTGGCTGTCATTAGGTATCGCAATTTTCTGCAAATGTTACGCAACCTCGTTCTGGGAACATATCTTGGAAAAAATAGTATCCTCAGTATTTCCATGAAAACTGTGATACTACATTTTATTGAATAATGTCGCCACATTGACTAAATAAAAGGTAGGGTAGGTTTTTTCGTCCAATATGCCGGACAATACACATAGGAAACCTTTGCAGAAATGCATTAAAGATTTAGCATGTATCAAGCAAATAGTAGGAAGGTTCTCTGATGAAAAGGTAAAGGGGATACTACCCTGGTCTGGTTAGGTACATCTCGAATACGCCGCGACCATTTTGGACCCAGCACAGAAAGATTTCATTCACACAGTGAATAGCATTCATAGGAAAACCCCAGGCTTCATTAAAAACTGCTACGAGCGTACAGTAAGTGTCACACCGTTGATTAAAGGGATTAGAATGGAAACCGTTTGAGACTCGGAGGCTCGCGTGTAGCCAGGCTTAGATTACTAGAAAAACTTAGATCAGGCGAGTTTCAGTGCCACATCATGGAGAACATAATTTTATCCCCGCGCTATATCTCTAGGGTGAACAAAGTCAGTAACGAGGAAGTTCTCAGACGTGTGGGGGAGACTCCGTGTCTGCTGAAATTACTTAAAAATAGAATAAATCTCTGGATCGGGCACCAACTAAGGCACGAAACCTTGCTGGCCACAATCTTAGAAGGCAATGTGGAGGGAACTAACTGCCGGGGGAGGCCAAGGTTGAAGTTTATGGGACAACCAATGAAGGAGTTAGGCTGCTCCAATTATGTGCAGTTGTTGCATATTATAGTTGAAAAGAATGGCACAAGACCGAAACGGATGGAGAACTGCCGCCAACCAACCTTTGGGTTGTTGACTTAAGAAGAAGATATCTCTAGAACTAATGAAAGAGACAAAGTGAGAGAAATGCAATGCCGAACTGATAGGTACAAACATTTTTTCTTTCCACGGCCCACATTTTAAATTTTACCAGATAAATCACTACGGTAGCGAGACAATTCCGCAACCAATAGGTACCTTTGTTTTCGGCGTATTAACTGCGAAAATGATTCATTATGGCTGATTTCGCACTTTAATGGCATTAATTGCACCGCATGGTTCCACCTTCTCTCATCTCTAATCCATGGTATCCCTTGAGCGTGGTTCTCACCCCTATTACACGAGCCCACAAGGATAACTTTCACCGAGATTTGGCGACTTTCCTAGGATCGCATAGACAAGACAAGAGCCGTTAAACCTTTAACGGTCGATCGCAGTTGAACGCACTATTTGCCCTCCCGCCTCTTCGAGGGGAATTGACTTTCGGATCCAAGGAGACTCGACAGTCACGCAAAAATAGACACGCTCCCGTGATAAATGGAGACCTTCAAGTAAGATTTTCCTCTCAACGGCCATTAAATCTATAAAAACTGCGAGATGAAGACCATTTATTGGCGAAATAGAAGGACCATCAATAACCTCGATGAGTAAGCACGATTATGTCTCCAAAGTTAGAGCAAAGAGTGAAGGCCAAGACATCCAGTACGCGTCCCTAGGAAATTCACCTTGAATTCAGATGAATCCATAGTAAAATGACATAAAAACTTGTTTAATTTATATTCTGCCCCTTTGTAGAATCATAATGTCCTAGTTTTCCTTGCCACTTTTTATTGAAGTGTGCCTGAAGCGGCATAGCGTTAAAAGATGAAGTGGGCGAAACATGATTATAATTATTTTTCATGTAATATAAATGCCAGTATTGCAAAAAAAACTTTTAACAAGAACTAAATCTCACAGGAAAATTAATGATGATATAATTAGGGCACCATTCCGTCTTAGTGTCTGACGTGTAACCAAATAAGTATAGAAACTGAAGTCAAAATGCGTTAGTTCAACAGAAATAGTGCAACAGCAGGCAGCTATGGTTGGAAAAAGGGTCTATTAAAAATAAAATCGTTGAATAATCTGGATATTTTGTAGGTCTCTGCCGTCATCGGAGAAATTAATATCATTTTATATTACCAGCAAAAAGTTCATTTCATTGAGGAGTTCATTATATGTTTTAACTCGTACAGCATAACCCCCTTTAAATAGTCCGAGCGAGGTTTTTCCCTAGTCATAACAGAGACCATATTCAAAATTTATTTTTTAATTTAAACAACTGTAAGATGCATGGAGTAAATGTTGTAACATTAGTGATGCAAAAAAATTGTTTTCAATAACTGAAATTTACAGTAATTACTGGATTAAATTTGCATCTCAAAGGTTTCAACTTGACAAATTGTTTTCACTTCCAATGCTGAAAACGCATTCACAGCCGAATTGTTTTGGCGATTTTGTAAAAATTACTACGATGAGTAATGTATTTATTTTTTATTAGCTGGGAATTTAAAAAAAAAAACTACTATGATAATGTCTGACGAGATCTATGCGTTAGAAATTTCTCACCTTTTAAATAAAGTCTCTCTGGAACCCGTACTATTTCCCAAAGAAAATGGCTGGTATTTTTTAAAAATATACCGAAAGGTATAATGACACATTGCTGATATTTTGTTATAATTGAAAAGATGCAGTCGTTTTCTTCATTGTGAGGTAAAATTCATCAGATTTTATGAGGTGATATATCGCTCAAACTACCTTAACATGGATAATTGGGTAGTGTAGTTGTTAAACGCGCCCGATCGGCATATCAGAGATCCAGGTTGGAATCTAAGCTCTAAGTCATGTGATGCATTCACGGCAAATGTCGTCGCCTACGTATTACTCAAATTAGATTGTCAAAAGTTAGATTAATCTCCCATTGTTAATATAATTCCATGATCGCAGGGGAGTAGATTCAGTGTTTGCGAAGGCTATCTGGGAGCAGCGTTTGCGCAAGTTGTCTCACTCAATAATAGAAAACGAGATTTTCAACAACGATTGGAAGCATTTATATTTGTGTAAATCCATTACAAAATTTCGTCAAAATGAAGAGATGGCATCCGTCTCTCTTTTTCGTCAAGTTTTTCATTCCTACTTGTCACAAGCGGTACCAAAGTGAAGTCGAAAAAGCCTTATTTGCAATATTAACAAACCAATTTACTCGGGGGAATAAACTGTACTGCACTTCTCTGATAAATACTTGGACGGGCTAGTCGTACCTAAAGGTTTACCTGATGTAGGATAATGAAAAGGTCAAGGAACGACTGTCAACGAAACTGACCCCTCCGCTAGATACTCGAATCAACAAATCACATAATGTATATCACACTTCAATCTAGCCGGAGAGGGGATCAAATAATTCATTTAAGAAATTGTCATTGATTTTGTACAAATTACTGTTGGAGTACGATCATCAGGAAGGAGGTAATTCAGCATTGGCAGCAGTTTTCGGCCTCAAAAGTATTTTTAAGAATCGCGATGTTTGCTCGAATAAAATATCTAGCTTTTCCACGATAACTTAATCATGTTTAGGTCTAATTCATCATTTTTACGCCAATGTTAAGCAACTTATGGTGTTTTTTTGTTATTTTTAAGTTATTATATGGATGTTAAACATATACAGATTGTTTTTTATTGCTTAGGAGCAATTTCCTAAGAGAGAAATAAAAAAAAATTAAATAGAGACAGAGATGAACGATGGTTGAGTAAGAGACTGTGAAATTAATTATACACCTATGTAGCAGAGATTGAATTAAATAATTTGTTAAAAACTTCTTGCCTGGATATATTTATTTAAAAAAAGGAGGATGAAACTACATGTTTCATTAGTTTTTCGTATTTTGTTATTTGATTATGTATTTTTAAAGCCACCGTGGGCTATTCCAGACAGGCATGTGGATTCCAGTCGTGCTGGTAATATCACTATGGAGTATTGAAGGGATTGTTACACTGACGCGAATACAAATTTAGAAAGTGTGCTATCAGATCATTACATAAGAAGTAGTTTAAAAAAAATAATTTACCTACGCCTTAAATCACCACAATCGCTGTCTATAGTTCGTTTATCTCAAAAGAAGTCGTATTTCTTGGAAAAAATCCTCCAGGAATCCAACTCTGCTCGATGACCTTAATCATCAGTAATTTGGTGAGATTTCTTAAAGCACTGATTAAATAACTATGTGATTTTCATATTGCGATATTAGTTATATAGTTGCGAAACCTAAGTTGCGATATATATCCAATATCTTGAGTTCAAGTAATTTAAAAAAGCAATTAAAGAAAATCCTGCACCGAATTCAATGCTACTCTTATGGGAGTAAATGTTAACAATATTGGGGTAAAAACAACCCCAAATATTGCCAATTTTTTAATCCAGAAACCTTTATAGTACGCACAACAACAACTCACCAAAGTTTCATCGCAATCGGATGAATGGCATTGGCGTGCATATGAAACACGAACAAAACAAACATTCTTTATTATAAATAAGATATAAATATTTTCCATCCTTTCTTCATTGTTATGCGGTTGTAAGTGGATTTATATTACGTAATTTTACGTTACACCTAGAAATTAAACTCAGATTACGAAAACTTTCATTATGAAATGAATCAGTATAGATTTTCAAAGTGACGTTTTCATTGTTACGTTACGTTATTTCATCAAAGTAGACAAAGAGCATGAAACAATGAAACATGAGTTGTGATGAGAAAAGGAAAATTATATTATGGGTTATTAAAAGTTGTGTTTCTGGAAAACGGGCGCTTGAACCTCGGACTTAAGATAACTGAGTCCTCAAAGTCGTGAGACAGGTTCTCAAATATGTGCAGCGATAAAATTCAAAGCAGTAACTCAAAGAGAAGAGAAATGGGGCAATTGAGCGTGTGAAGTACGTGAAATTTCTCGCTCCTGGTTAATATTTCGACGAAGAAGAACACACGTTAAAGGGGCGACGCGTTTAAACGAGGCATTTGGAGGAATTTTAACTTTGTGAAAATTTTCATTTTTTTTATCCGAGGAGTTTGATTTCCCGCGGTATGCAATGATGAAGTGTACGGATAAATATTTAGAGTATCAAGCGCTGAGATTGCAGTAAATCTTTTTTTCTTTTCCTCTTCCCCCTTCAAAATCATCATCAGTCGTCAATACTCAATAGCGCGCGATTCATATTTAATTTACTCTTCCTCCCCCTTTATCTTTACACGCGTTCAATTTCAAGTAAGTAAAATAGAATGGAAAGAAGGCTTCTTTAAAAACTTCTACAACCGAACAGAGATTGTTACACAGTAGATATAAACACTAGACAGCTAAGGACGTGGAGGCTACACGCTAGGCTTTGACTACTTGTAAAATTCAGATTACGCGAAACCCGTGAAAAAAACGGATATCATTATCATAACCATGACGATGATGAGTGAGACGCACGTCGAAACGTCGGCTTAAATGGAGGAGCATCCCGAGAGGAGTTCATGTTCAGTAATTGCCGGGAAAGAATTTGGTCTCACTCAAATGAATGCTGTTTAGTTACAGCTTCGTATATATCCACCCACGGATCATCTATTTTCTTATCTCAACATGAATTGACGATGAGGTTCAAATCCAGAGCTCGATTGAAAAATGATAAAATTAGCTCCATATTTTTATTTCTCGATGAAGATAACGGGAAACATGGCAACCTAGCTACCTGAATACTGATTTTTCTTCTTCACAAAATATAGCTTTATACATGTTTATCGTGCATGTGGACAATGGATTCGGTATACGCGGGCAGTGGATATTGTAGCATGCACGAGGTAACCGAAATTTCATGAAAACTCGCGTCTTATGAAGCCGGCGGCTACTTGAGACCTAGAATTTCGAGTCGGAGTGAATATTACGTTTCATATTATGCGAAAAGATGCACTTCGTGACCCACATTCGTGCTCTCATACGTTTAACTCGATACTTTTTACTACCATTGCATTAGTCTCGTGGATTTCAGGATGACTCGGACAAACGTCGTCACATAACTCTTGAAGGTACCGCTGAGGCACGAGGCAAGGCTTGTGTGAAGGGCTCATCAACGTAAACAGTCTAGAGTTTTAGAGCAATATACTCTAGAAGTTCTACTCTTAACGGGAGCTCAATGAAATGCCCTATTAGCTTCACCAACTTGTAGGGAAAAGTTTTTGACAATTCATGAATATCTTGATCATGCTCTCAGATTGATTCTCATTAATGCTAGCATTCCAATAGAAGGAATGACATTTATAATATTACTTTCACTGGGATAAAATACTTTAATTGTGCTCTCTACCGTTTATTTGTAAATATGAAGGTTCACACAACGTTTTTTAATTATTTTTGCCATGTTCAAGTGTTTATAAACACACTCTAAAATCACGCCAACTGTTGCAATGCATCCAGCGAGTCTTGATGTTTCTAATAAACGGTGGACAGCTCAAAATCTGCTTATTATTTTCAACAATATTGACAATTTTCCAAAGAACCTCGCCTAAAACCGTTAATCATATTAATTTTTCTGCTAAACGTGAATATTTCGGTGAATGAAGTCTTCTCGGATCATCCACCTGGTCAGCCGACGTTTTGATGACAAAATACTTAGCCGATCCAATGGCTATATAGGCCGCTTGACGAAGAAGGCTATAGAAATCAGGATGGATACCAATAAACATTGACCGCGACACAGGCTACGAGCCGAGCGAGGCGTGGAAACCCACGCTTTGCAAAATATAGGCGGAAAGGGGGAAAAATTGGCGCCCGCCAATTAGAAGGCACTTGACCCGAGCCGGAGGATATATTAGGCGGCAGAAGTATTCGAACACTCATAGCCCAGAAGAAGATGGCAGAGGCAGCCATCGAAACGTATACCTGACAGCATACACCGGGAAAGAACCAAATCCTGCGTGAAAAGTTTCCTTTATAATTTCGATACACGATACTATCAGTAGTAGTGTCATCATAGAATCATTTTTCTCAATTCAGAACGCCTCTTCAGTCTTGCAGTGAGTTTTATGATGAGTGGTATCTCGCTCAAACTACCCTTGGGCATAGTGTATGAGGCATAGTGAAACGAAGAGAGCGAGAGATCGATTAAAGGATAGTTCAACTCCAGAAAGGGTGACAACAGAGAAGAATTGACCAATGAAAACCTACCCTTGTCGATAGATGACCAAGTTTTTACTCCTAAACCGGCTAAAAGTGTAGAAAATTTCATTTCGTCACTTCTGAAGGATATTAGGATTAAGATTTCCTCCCATGCAAACGCATGTGGGTTTTATCTCGAGGAATTTGACGCCATGAGCACAAATACGAGTACACTGCTCTTCCAACAGTTCGATACTCTACGAAGCCGAGTCCCACACTAAAGATTGAAATAGTGTTAGGAGACTGGGACTTTAGTGCGAGAATTTCTGCTGTGAAAGAAGAGGAAGGGCATTAGGAGGGAGCTGATGACGTGGAATTTGGGTTAGGATAATATAGAGAAGAGGATGAAGAAGAGTTCAATATGCAACGTCGAGTTGTGTGGAGCAGAATCATATGGGCTCTGAGAAAAAGAGGACGAAGAAAGGTTGCAGGCGTTCGAGATGTGAATGTGGAGGAGGATGGAGAAGAAGCGGCGGAGATTACCGAGGAAGTGCTTGGTATACGGTGGGCGAGGACAGGCGAGGACCTCTGGAGGAGATTATGAGGAGGCAGAGTAGGTGGTGGAAAGAGGTAATGAGGGTCAAAGGGACGTTGAAGGTCATGATAGAGGGGAGGAGGATGTTGGGTCTGTGAGAGTGGTGGAGAAAGAGAATCGGCATTGCGGACGGAACGAAGAGAGATAGGGTGTATACTGAGATGAAGAAAAAAATCGTGAAGTCTCGCACCTGCGAAAAATCTAGAGGATTTTTACTCTCTTCCATTTGGATCAGGGGTGGTTATCAACTAGCAGGGATTTTACAACTCTGGGGGGAATTCAGGGGGATGATTTAGAGAAGATCTGGACCACTATTCAGCAAAATTTGATGTTCCGCAGATTGCATAAAACCTGTAAAAATGGAATTTGGTTTGGTTTATCCCGTGGCATTTATGAAGTTTATTGAATACCACAGGTCAAAATCGATTCTTAAACGTGCGCATTATTTTCCTTTACCGATTTAAATCATAATTTAATTCTATAATTTGGGAAGGGGATCAATATTCTGAACCATGGTAAAAGGAGGAAATTGAGCAACAAAAGAGCCACTCATTTAAGCCTACCTCAACCGGTAGATTAACCTACTGATAATTCCGTTGTGTTTGTTAGATCAGCCAAAATGTTCCCGATGCCACCAGAAAAAAATGCGAGCAGCAAAATAATATTCGAAACAAAAGCGCCCAAAATTTTCATTACACTCCAGGAGGGCGTGAATAAAATCGTTCGCTGTAATGTCGCCGGCCCGACAAGTCGAGCGGGCGCTGCTGCTTCAAAACAGCACACTCGACTCGCGCGCCGCCCACGATTCCGGTGGGAGGAACTTGAAGGCGCGTGACGCAGGCGGGAACGAGGAGGAGGGAGAGCGTTCGCGTCCCGCTCTTCTTTTGTTGCGAACGGATATATACGTGCGTGTGGGTGGGGTTTGAGTTTTCGGGCGCTGGAGAGTGAGAGAGAAAGGTTTGGGGGCGAAATAAGGCAGACGGACGAGGTGGGGGGAGCAATGTATCACGGGCGGGATTTAGAGAAAGAAACGGCAAGAAGTTACACTTCCACAAATGAGGCGGGGTAGCGAAGTCATCCAAGAAAAACAACGGGAGAAAGCGGTGCCATTATGGGAGGAGGTGAGGAACAATAATATATGAGTGAGAGTTAAAGTAGAATGAAGGGTGTTCGCCATGAACGAGCTGAATAAACAACAAATCTTAACACGAGTGGATGATGACGTCGATATTTTTCCCCCTTCGGGGAAGCAAAGATGAAACAATACCGTGTTTTGTTTTGGGCACCTGAGTTTCGTTATCCGAAGCAAGGAGCTTCGTGAATATCTGAGGTGAGTTTTAAGATTCCGTTCTGGGCAATATTTGAGGAAGGGCACGGCCTGCCAAGATGGAAAACACCGATTTCCGTTCGATCACCTACGTTAAACATCGCTGGGTTCGGCTCAAACATGGAGGTTTTATCCCCCTATTCTTAAGGTTACCCAGATTGCTGACCCTCTAAGCCGGAATAAACTGTTCCAGGCAGGCAGGCAGTGTTCCAGACATGCCACTATCAAGTGAAGCGCCCGACAAACTGTCACTCTTTAGTTCTACACGAATCGACTTATTACTGTCTCAGATGGTGCAAATTCCCGAAGAGCTTAAGGTATTATAAATATAAGAAGGAATATATTTAATTCGTTTATTACAGAGGTGGTGGGGTGGAATTCTCTGCACCGACTGGTCCTCCAGAAGCATAGATAATAATTTCTTGTAGAACACCCTCGAAATTTGATACATTTGGAGAGAAAATAAACTTTGTAAAATATTACAAAAATTGGATAAAGTAAATACGTTCTGTACTGCACTCAATCTCTTGAAATCACACATTTTTGACTGATTCCGGACATTCCTGGTGGTTACGGAGCATAAGGCGTTTTTTTTTATCGCTTAGCTATTATAATATGCAACTTATTATACATTTTATATGTTTTGTCTTGATCATTTTCAATTTATGCCCCATGATTCTCGAGATGCAGCTCAGAGAGTGAGCTGTTCCAGACATGTTACTCTGGCGACTTATCATTGCCTCAGATGGAGCAATATTTGTTTATAATACCTTAAGATATTATAAGTTTAAGAAATTGCATATACAAATAACCAGATCATACCTGCGGTGAAAATTCTCGTTCAGCTTATCCAGGGGTCGCGGGTTCAAGTGCCGCAGGGGTTGGTATTACGCCACCCAGGGCAAGGGGTGTTTCGGTCAAGTTCTCTTAGTTCGTCCTCTGAGAAACCTGATAACAAGCTAAGAGCGGCAGAGCGGGATTGCAGAGATATACGGACTGAAACAATCGACCGGAAAGCAAAAATAAATTGAAGTGAAATGAAAGCAAAATGAAATAAATGTTTTCATTTAATTTCGATGTGAACTCCTGGTATTTTAATGTATTCACAGGTATTTTTCTGCAAAATATACGACCAAGCACAAAATACCAACTTTGATGATTTATGAAGATGAGATACAGTTAATACCCGTTTTGTATCGGAACTTAGTTCCATCCATGTTTCTAGTATTTTGGAGTCTAAGTGAAATACGATTCCAGGACCTTGCAGATTTCATTGAGCTTCTCGACTATAAGTGATGAATCTTCAGGCTCGTATTCACTGTCTCTTTCATTGCTTTCTCCCTTGGGTGCCACAAAATCTTGCAAAACTTATTTTATGCATGAAATACACGTATAGATATGCTCCAAAGGGAGTGAAATTCTCGATGAAAAAATATTATTTTTACTAAACCGGGATATGAATCCAGACTTCCCGATTGCTGGTGTGTGAGCCAGTTTAGCTCACCAATCCATCCATGCGCAAAGTGAATTTCAGCTGGTTCGGCAGGGGTTTATACGAATAAGGTTTTCTCATTGATTACCATTCCACATTGTAGCACGATACGCCACCGTCCGCGTCGTGGAGGATAACCCTAACATTGTCGCTTTATATAACGACAGAAGTTTGACGAATTTTCAATCATTGCGGTTGCACAAATGATGTGCACGCAGTCATGCGCACGGGTGCCAAGATCGTTGGCGCCGGAGGCGACTGGGTAACGTCCTCGCCTGCCAATCCGAGGGTCGCGGGCTCGAGTCCCGCCTGGGTGGATTTTTCTCCATCCAGGACATGGGTGTTTGTGTACGTCTATTTATAATGTTAAATCACCCGATGTAAGAGGCCATTGCGAGCTGTTTTCGGGGTAGTTGAAATAAATAAATATATATGTGTGTGTGTGTGTGTATACATATATATATATATATATATATATATATATATATATATAGATAGCTTAGTGGTCAGAGCATCCGGCGCGAAATCGGAAGGTCCGTGGTTCAATTCCCGGTCTAGACGAATTTTTTTCACTTGGAATCGGCCATCATTCCATCTTCACATCACCATTGTGTTATCACATTTTATGTGTTTCCTATCCTCTTTCTTTCACCACCTGTTTGAACGAAATATTTATTATTTACGCCTTTGAGCGGTTTGAGTGAATGAATGAATGGTTATATATATATATATATATATATATATATATATATATATATATATATATATATATATATAATGTCTTGGTAGAAAATCGCTCTCGGCGACGATGCACATGCATATATAAAACAGTGATACACTAAACAAACACAGAAACACGCAAAAAGGACACTCACAAAAGAAAACTTGTACGTTTCGACGTCAGGACGCCATCGTCAGCCTACCGCTGACGATGGCGTCCTGACATGTCTATAGTAACTATGAAAATAACAAAGAAAGAAATCTATGGCATACAAGGTACACAACTATACACAATTATAATTAATCATTAACATATTTGAGTAGATAATTGAACGTTCTACGGCCGTTAAACAGTTGAAAGAAAATAAATTCCCCAAGGCCGTACTCTTTAATAAAGAGTACGGCCTTGGGGAATTTATTTTCTTTCAACATATTTGAGCATTGATTTAATTCTGATCGTAAGCACGAGGGATTGCTTAACGTTTTGATGTAATGATTACCAAGGTATTTCCTGTGTTAATTCACATTTTTTATTTGAATACATAATGTGTACTGGGTTACGAGCGTTAAATAAATTGGATAAAAGTTTATATGTACATGGATAATTTTTCCCTATTTTCATCTATAATGCTTAAAAATGTTTTCACGCTGAATGATAATAATTCAGGACTGAAAGTGTTGAAGAAACTAGTATTTATCAATGGGATAGTTGGAAGGTCCTCGGATGAAAACGCAAAAGAGAGATACGATTTCGATCTTGTTAGGACAAACATCTTGAATGCGCCTTATGCATTAACTATCAATACATAAATACTAAATACGCTAAATAGGTAAAGAAAAGCAGCTGAATTTGTAAAAAAATACTGATACGAGCGAATAGAGATTGTTAGAGCAAGTAGGAGCCGCTAGAGGCTAGGAGGCTACACGCAGCGTTAAAATTACTTGACAAATTAAGTTCAGGTGAGTTTCGGTATGAATTCATATTCAATTCGGTTTTCATAATTCCACTGAATGACTCTGACTTTGAAAAAGAACTCCGCACCATCAAACAGATTGCAGTCAATAACGGCTATCCACCCACACTAATAGACAAACTTGTACGCAACAAAAGGATAAAATTAACCGTAGCCAGTTTTTATAACAAAATAGAACCACCGGTTAAAAAGTGGTGCTCGATTTCTTATTTCGGGGAGATTTCCTCTCGAGTGGTGAAATTGATACCGAGTGACCGTTTGAAAGTGGCATTCAAAACTCCATTTAGTATGAAGAACAGAAGATGCACTAGAAAATCATTTTACTCATGTTTATAAGTCTATTAACTCAAATCGACGCACTGGCAGCCTATTCATTGATATTAGCAAGGCTTTTGATACCATTGATCACAAGATTCTGACCTTTAAGCTTCAGAGGGCTGGTATTCGAGGAATACCAATAAAATCGTTCACCAGTTACCTGTCATCGAGAATGCAGTGTGTAAAAATTGGTGATGTTTATAGTAATTACAATATGATAACTTCTGGAGTTCCACAAGGCTCTGTCTTGGGACCAGTCCTATTTCTAGTTTATATAAATGATCTATGTAATTTCAATTTTAGAGGTCACGTGACAGCATTTGCTGATGATGTCACCTTAAACTATGGAGGTTTAAACTGGGATTATGTAAAAAATGATATGCAGTTAGATTTGATCAATTTGCGACGTTGGTTTGCATCAAACAAATTGAAAATGAGTGTAACTAAAACGAAATATATGTGTTATAATTTATGTAAAAGATACAAGTTGGATTGGGTTTTATATTATCATGAAGAAAACTGTCCGATAACTTCATGCAATAGCTGTTTGCCCATTGAAGGGGCTTCCAGTTTAAAGTACCTGGGTGTAACCATAGACGAATTCTTAAAGTGGCAACAACATATTGATAGTCTAACAAATATTATGCGACAAACACTGACAAATGTTTACTTCATCAGGAATAAATGTCCTTTAAATTTCCTTAGGATAATATATAACGCATTAGTACCTTCCAGACTAAGTTATGGCATTTTTTGTTGGGGTGGCGCTTATTTTAATTCCTTGAAACCTGCCTTCTTTTTACAAAAAAGAATTATTCGTGTAATTTTGAAAAAGAACAGATTTGGAAGATCCTTCCCACTCTTTCTTCATTTAGGTTTGCTTCCATTGAGGCATTTATATATTTATAAGGTTCTTCGGTGTTTTTATACTAGAAGTGGTAACTCTGGAATATTTCTGTGCCTGCCTTCTTCCTTTACACTGCGTAAAAAAAGTATACCCTTACCCAAACCAAATTTAACGATATTTAAAAGATGTTTTTTGTATGTAGGACCAAAGGTATACAATCTATTACCCCATTCATGTATTAATTGTAAGTCTGTGAAAGTGTTTTTAAAAAATGTACATTCTTGGCTTTTCACTAAAGAGAGTGTAGAGGAAATATTGTTGTAAATATTGTTGTAGACGTGTTATAATTATTGTTGTTAATGTGTTATAATTAAATCCATAAGTCTTAGTTAGTAGCTTATTAAGGTACGCACTCACATTGTTAAGTTATTGTCTAGGCCTCACTACATGAGCTATATGTATCTTTATGTATTTTTAAGTGTAAGCATAACCTGATATTATTTGATGGTAGCCTTATAACAGGTTCACCTTGAAGGCTACCTTAAATTACTCAAAATTTGCAATTGAAATGTATTTTGAGTATGGAGTAATAAACTTACTTACTTACTTACTTTAGTGAACTGTAAGGACCCCATTGACCCTCAGAAGAAAAGTGGTGTTTACTTAATGGAATGCAGTTATTGCGGTGGACGGTATGTGGGACAGACGTGTAGAAATTTTAAAATTAGACAAACGGAGCATGCAAGGGATTTTAAAAATTTTAATTTTAACGGAAGCAACTTCGCCAAACATCTTTTAACCCATGGGCATAAAAGTGATTTTACTATGTTACCTCTCCATTTTACCGATGACAAGCGAAAGCTGAATGCTTTAGAACAGCTGGAGATTTTGAAGAAACAACTTGACTGTGATAAATTCCTTGTTAATGAATGTATGTTCCCGGCCTGTTCCTCCATTCTCAAAGCTTTAACCCCCTCCCCTTTGTCCTCTTAGTCCGTCACCCGCAATCAACCCCCCCCCCTTCCCTCCTCCCGGTTTCCTTAACCCTCCCCCCTTTACCCCTTCCCCCCCCACCCTCTCACTCACTTGGCTATGTCATGAACATATAAGGCTTGCGCTTCTCTTATATCTTGCGCCTGATGATGATGTGAACCCACGTCGAAACTCGGGTTGAGTTTCAATAAATTTCAGTGGTATTTGTAAAAGTTGTATTTTTCTCCCTCTTATGACGGAATACCACCAAGTAAACCTTGAGAAAGTAATTGAGTTTCGGTATGACACGGAGGATATTATTTTCACGCCACAGTACCTATCTCTTAAAAACTGACAGAAGCGACAAAAGAAGAGAGATATACTGCCAAACTGATGAGTACAAAAATTCCATCTTTCCACGTGCACAATTAGTGGCTATCATCACAAGAGCAGAACGTGACATCAAGGCACTCCACATTAGCATGCAATTCAGATTTGTCCTCTCCTATTTCCCTCTTCCCTATTCCCTCTCCTTAAATGGTTGGTGTTCTGACATCCCCTGCCTCACGTCTTTGCGTTGGCTCGTGATAATAATAATTGGATGTTTTAATTTAGAGTGAAATTCAGACTATCTAGTCCTCTCTTAACTTTAAATCTGTCATGGACGAACACACACAAATCTAGCAGTTGAATATCCTACCCAGGCGGGGTTCAAACCCGCAACTGGATTGACAGGCAAGGAATGGTATCGGGACCGCCCAAATTCGTAGGGTAGTATGCACACGTAGATTTTTTTCTGATGAATTGGATAAACGCAAGGAGGAAGTAATTGGATTGGGTGAAGACTAAGCTCATTTCTATCATTTGGATAGATTTATTGATCAACATCAGCACTGTCTTTTTTTTAGATTAACGCATGCAGCTTTATCTTGCTATAAATATTTACTGTTATGACGATTACTGTTGGAATCATGGCCTGGAAAAAGTTTGAGGAAATTATTAAATACTCATCCATTGAGTGACGTGTATCAGTGCAACTAAGTTAAGCCAGAAACTTTCACTTCCATTAATATCTACTATATTTTTAACATATGATTTTCCCTGAAGTTGTCAAACCCGTCACCTGAGCCCTTTTCGTTTGGTCTTGAACTACTCTCGAAAATTTCTAAAAATAGGTCGTACGTTTTAAATTTCCAAGAAAAACTTTTAAAGGAATGTGAGTCAAATTTATGCTCGGATTATATAAATCTCTTTCTTCAAAACTTGGAAAAACTGGCTCGCCACAAATTTAATACCGCGCAGAACTTAATGGAAGGCTGAAAAATCAATGGAACTAAAAAATAAACAGATAAACGAAAACTTGATAGCATTTATGGTGAGGTGATACTTGATTATATCAGATGATTCACAAAATAGTATACAATTGGGCTACATAATACGGCTGACATTTTTGTAATATGGAAATGATCAAATACCACCATGAATGATTGAATGTATTTAAACGAATTCCATCAGTTTCAATTTATTTTTATCCAATTTTAAACCGAAAAGCTAAAGAAAACTATATCATATTTCATTTTTTTTTTATTTTGCATACTTTTACACATTTTAAGGATAATTACTTTTTACTTATTACTGATAAACAACTAAAAATAGGTATTAAAAATTTCAAAGACTCGATTTTTGTTATAGAAGCAAAAAATAGCTATTTAAGGTCAGTGAGATCTATCTGGAAGTTCTATTACAGGGATTTAAGAGCTTGCAAGATTCCGAGTATTCCAATGACGTAAGCGTCCAAGATACTTGAATTGGCTCTACCAACGAGGGAGTTGATACTCCGATATTTTAGTTTAAAAATAGACTTATTTGGAAGATTTTCATCCCCAAAGCTTTATGCAGGCTGACTAGTAAAAAATATAGTGTGAAAGAAGAGAAATTTACTATTTTTCGATCCGTTTAACTAGAAATAGTAGAAAGGTTTGGAACGTTAATTTTTCAAAATAATTTTCAATAGGGTGGAATGGGTGGGACGATATTTTTCTCTTCCACGAAGCGAAAAAAACCAGTAATCATGGGTAGCCACTTGCATTGCGTAATTAGCCCTTCATTAGAGATTCCTTTGGCGGAGAAGGTTTCAACAGGAGTTCCAACAGACTCTTTGTGAGATTATTGATTTATATCCTACATTCCAAAAGTTATGTACCATTTACTCTGCAAATAACAAAGTTCGCTTTATCACCATCACTAGAAGTTAATTTTTGACGTAAATTGGTAATTTATAACGCGCGGATGACTATATCACATGTTATCAGCAAAAATACAGAGGATAATTGAAAACTTGAAATAAAAAAGGCTCTAAGTGCCATATTAAGGAATTTTGAAGTATTGTGTAAAATGGGATCTACATGCCAAACCATGTGTAAAAGGCTCAAACTGCCACGAATGAAAATGTAGTACCAATTCCAATCAACAGATGGCATGCGGTTTAACAGCCGCTGCTGTTAACATATGAAAAGCTCAATGTTCCCCGCGCTTAGTCCTCATTGTTAAATTGTTGTCCTCATTATCCTCAAATTCATAATTTTAGCATTTAGAGCCCTTTTTATTTCAAGTCTTCAATTAGTGACAGATAATGTTATCCATTGCTTTAAAGTCGAATGTTGGGGCTTCAAAGAAATGGCTGCGAACTTCATTTGATGACATAGAATTACAGTAAACACGCATATTTTATAAAATACATACTACCGATTATAGGTACATCTACAAATAGCATCTTCCAGTAACTCACTGTGGCAAATGAATTAATTATTTTTGCACTATGCATCTGTAGAAATGACTCCCTCACTTCATCTATTTTGATTAGTATTATTTCGATATAGACCTTATCAAGTGAAGCGCCCGACAAACTGTCACTCTTTAGTTCTACACGAATCGACTTATCATTATCTCAGATGGTGAAAATTCCCGAAGAGCTTATGATATTATAAATATAAGAAGGAATATATTTAATTCGTTTATTACAGAGGCGTTGGGGTGGAATCCTCTGCACCGACTGGTCCTCCAGAAGCATAGATAATAATTTCTTGTAGGACACCCTCGAAATTTGATACATTTGGATAGAAAATAAACTGTGTAAAATATTACAAAAATTGTATAAATTAAAGACGTGATGCGCTCGATCTTATTATCCTATTTTCTATTTACTTTAACGACTCCCAGAGTCATTATGAGATCGTGTCAGTTTTTCCTTGAGCGGGGACTTATCAAATATTTTATTTGACTAATGGTTAGATTTACACTGTATGGACAAAACCACGAAGAAATACAACTTAAAGATTAATGTTGAGAAAAGGAATATAACGGTTTGTGGAAGAAATCAAGAAGACAGAGTCACCGTCATACTTGAACCGTGAGCAAGCAATTTTGCTGGAGGCAGGATCAACACAGATGATGACAGAAAGAAGCGAGATATAGTGAGCAGAATGGCCCAAGCAAAGAAGTCATTCTACCAGAAGAGGACTCTGCTGACAGCGAGTAACACAATGGAAGTAAGGAAGCATTTTATTTCAACATATATATTCGGAGCATGCTCTTATCTGACGCCTGGAAAATGGCGGCTGCAAGGGAAAAGAGATTGGAAGCGATGGAGTTAGGGTGTTATCGAAAAATGATTTAGATCACATGGTCAGAAAGAATCACCAACTAAGTAAGTTTCACACTTATGCGATTTGGTATCAGCACTCGGCTATTAATATTTGCACAAATATGCGTTCCCTACTCCGCTCATCCTAAATTTGCATTTCTGCCGTGATTATGCAAAATCTTTGAGTCCCTTTGCTTCTTTTATCCAACATTCTAGAATCTGCCGGGGGCTTAAGCATCCCATTATAAATACGCCTCTTCTCCTTTAATCACGCAACATCCGAATTTCCTCAATTATTTCCTTCCTTTCTGTTATTCATCCACCACCAGGCTTACACTCTCCGTACGCCTTCATATGCCTCCATGCCTCCAATTTGGACTCGCTCTCTTTACTCAAAGACCTAGTTTCGGAACCATGTTACGTTACACTTTAAAGAACTTACGTTACACATTTTTAAACAGTAAGTCTCCTTGACTGTTTACATAGTTATTTATTTCCGTCATCAATTCTTAACTACGCACATATTCGGCCAGAGCATTTATTTTCCTTTTGGCCTAAACTTTCAAACGATCTTCATCCAAAATGCCACTCAATAATGTCAACTATTTGTCCTGATGTAATGTATGCTCTTTCACCTTCCTTCAAGTCCATCTTTCTTCATGAGAATATGACAAATTTATTTTCTTGTGGATAATGTCTCATACAACAATCCTATGAGGCAGTCGACTTAAACTGGCCGACTTTCTCTCAATCACTAGTTCCATTTCGGGTACCGTTCGCGGTCAAATAAAGCCGATTACAAGACTATTTCAGCCAATAACACAATTTTTATCAACAGGTTAAGTGCTGGTGTGTAGCGGATGACGTCCGGGGAGGTCGTAAATTTCAGGGAAAAAAATAAAAATCCATTCGCAAACACTGGAGAAAACTACTTTACGGTGTGTCAATTAAAGTTTTGGTAGTTCGTTAAATATTCAAAATACAGCTTCATTGAATAAAAATGAAGTCAAAACACTATTTTGGTTTTGAAAAAAAGGGAAAATATTTATTATTTAAGGGTTGAAGCAGAGGGCTATATATAGTGTGTGGGTGTGGCCTCGTGAAACAGGCCGAAGACCCATGCTCAATCGATAAAATTATTTCAGGAAACAATAAGAAAGTAATTTATCAACTAAAGTAAACCTTTATGCAACGATAAGTTGCTCTTTATGCAACGATAAGATACTCTTTTACTATCTGCAAGCTTAAATAAATGATCTCGCCCACATAATTAAAATGCACAATGTAGTTTTCCACAAAATTTTAATTCGTGCGAGGAGTTTTACCGTGATACAATACCTTTATGTATAAAGACAGTAAAGTATTAGGGTGCGAACATAAACACGAAATTCTCCACGGGGTTAGAGGTTCAGTTTGAATACCAAGATGCCGTTATGCATCTATATAATACTGATATATACAGCTTCCACAAAATGAAGACTGAAAAAATTGTGTTTAAATGCCAATTTGTCAAATATTATTCAATTTGGGTATATACAGGTGAAATTTAACCTTTAAGTTTTCACTTTAACCTATTTAAACGAGTTAGAGAAGGAAAAAAGCAATTATCTTGGCTATTAAGAGAATGGAGAGTGGCTTTGAAATATTGTATACTTTCTCACCATGGCAAGATAATTATATTCAACTACATATTCATTTGATGCAGTTTACTTTTATATTAGATTCATGGGTGAGTCGAATGCTACGCTCTTCCAAAAAGCACTTGGGATGAATATTTTTACTGGAAAGTAGACTGTTTATCTTGTGGAGGATAATTTTGTTATTGACAATTTCTTCACCTTCTGAATATCTGGATATTCTGGCAATTTCTTCACCAAAATTTGCCCACGTCAGCTTTCGTTTGCCAGATTACTAATTACTACCATAGTTAAGGCCATCATTTATCATCTTTTTTCTTCACCTTAGTTCCTCTTTTCCGCAGATGGCTTTCATTTTGATATTATACCTAACCTTTCACAAGTCTGAGTTTGACAACTGGTTGATGCAGAGGTTCTGTAAGTGGGCGCTACCTAGGGGGGCAAAAAGAAACAAGGGGGTGACAGGTGGGCGCTGGAGGTAGGGCCCTAACCAAACGGTGACAATAGGCGATGGTGTTTGGCTACCTTCCTTTATCTCCTTTAAAACGGGTAAATAAAAACACTGCGTTTTCTGGCTTTTAGACATGGAGAACAATTTAAACTTAATATTTTTTAAACTGCTTACTTTACATACACAAAGACTGCGGTTCACTTTTCTAAAAATATTTTCAAGCTTTTCTCGCACAAATGAATTTTTTAAAGAGATAAGTCTCATTTTGTCTGTTATTGACATAGCTTCAGTATTAAGAGTTATTCTGTAGAAATTTGAGAGTGAATTTTGAGAGTGATCGGATAATCTGATAGTTAGATTCGGTGATTTTACGTATTTACCAGAAAACTCATTTTTGAAAGTGATCCGTTCCGACGGTATCATCAAGGCTGTATATGGTAAGTTATTTTACCCAAATCGCGTGAAATTGCGTTGCATTACTGTTAGTTAGTATTTTATACCATTTTTAATGAAGAAATATATTAGGAAAACAGACATCCAGTTCACTGTTGATGAAAGCCATTGAATCTTATAGATTGTTGGAAAACTTGCACCTCCTCTCTCGTATTTCACAGATAGAATAAAATCTCCCCTAAAATTTGACAGGAACTGGTAAAAAAAACAGCATATGGCGTGATCTTAAGTTCTAGACTCCTAAATAAAATTTAAAATTTGTCTGATTTGGGATTGTTTTCAGGAGACGTACTGTTACGTGGTAATTATATGCTAGTGCTTATTTAGGAATAGAATATCAAGAAAGATTTGAGACAATAGCACTACATGGGTGGGGCCCGGCCCGATTGTTTAAAATTAATAACTGTCCCGGGCCGGACCGCGACTTAAATGACTATATATTTGTTAAAGGAAAAATATATCGGTCTTCATTGCCCTGAAAATTAAAAATATTGTTTTGAACAATTCACGATACATTCATTTAGGTACCGAAAAGTTAACCATATTTCATATTTATCCTCGTATCTGCGTTGAAGGAATGTTTTAGAACAGATCAGTTTTATGGACGTTAATTCAACTTGTAAATTTTAGTCCATATCTCATTTTTATGGAATCACCTACAAAAAACACCTGCCAATTGGTTGAATATACGAAACGGAATTTTCTAATGAGGCGATGAAAGTATGAAACCTTACAGATTAGTTGAAAACTTGAGGAAGGCTCATCCTGACAAAGCAGAAAAGTATATAACTTTTTCTTCAAGCACATGGTGGTAAATTGCTAAATCGTCCCACACTATCAAGTGTTAATAGTATTATTTATTTTCAGGAGCGGTATCTACACTAGATTTTCCGTCTCTCCCTCTTTTTATTTATTTATTCATTCGTGTCATCTTTTAACTATTCGTAATTTTTTTTCAGTTTCCGTTTGAGGGGGCAACATGGACAGGGGTGTCCACCAAAAGGGCTGGTTACCGCAGCTTTGGACCCCTTTCCCTCTGTGTCACGTTCACTTTTCAAGGCCTCACACCTCTCCATCACTTGGGTAGGACTTCATCGCCATCGCTATCATTTTCCATGCCGTTGACCGTTTTCAGTTGTATTCTCAGCACTGTCTGCTGATATGATGTGTATAAATTACACCACAACCTATCGAACTCGTCTATTGTATCTCCTGCCAAGTGGTACGCGTATACCATCACGTACTACTATTTAATGATTTGTTGAGGTGCTAATTGCAGTTAGGGGTCGGGGTCTCTTTTTTTATTGCCCTGAAGCATTTGCATATACAGATCTTTGCCAGAATGACGATGACTTTACTCAGAATATGCTCCTTCAACATACTTGTGGCGAGTTTATCCGCTGTATACATATGTTAAGGTTTTTCTTCCGGTGAGCTTTTTATGGGTGAGCGTAGTTTTAGACATAGTTTGATTGCTATCACCTCGCTCTCACCCTACCGCATCGATTAGCTCACGACTTAGCTACTTTCCGAAAAAACGAACTATTGAAATGCGGAAAGTCTTGACGAGGGATTCCGAAATGTTTTCATTTACTCGCATTATTCACGCGGTAGACTTGAAAAATATTTATGATTGAATCAAAGACGATGTAATCGTTTATATTAAAAAATGGGGAAGCATGAAGACTCAAAGGATATCAGGGTAATGAAGTGAAAATACGAAGTCAATTCTAACGCAGCTGGCTTACTTCCATTCAATCGTCTTTATGGAGCGTAAGCGGAGGAAAAATCTCAATCCATTCGTAAAACAAAGAAAGGATCGAATTTCAATATATATTTCATTTTCTCATTGAATGGAGATGGTCCATCAAGCAAGTGAAAAGCAAGCGACGGGCACATTTAACATATGAATAATAGCAGCAGTTTTTTAATTAAATATTATCCAATAAAATCAATGTCTCCGCAACTACCCCGTGAGAATCAAAAATCGTGTGTAACAGTGGGTGTCGTCGGTGAGACATCGCAAATACAGTCAAAAGGAAGGATATTGGAAGAAGGAATTGGGGGAGGAGAGTGACGATTCATGATGTGTGTATTGGTCGAATTAGTCTCGATCTTGTCTTTGTTGTAGGGTACGCCATTTTTATCGTCGTAATTTGCGAGTGGGAAGAAAGAAGCCTTTAGGAGGTTCTACCGGTTTCACCGCAAATGCGTGAGTCAAAACAATTACTAAATTCTACTTTATCGCTTGTATTGTTTAAATCAAAATATGTAAACAAAAAAACACTTTTTTTAAACTGGTCTTATTTCAAAATTCACTAAAAAGTAAAAAATAAAAATTCACTAAAAAGTAGAAAATAAATTTTAGATTGAAAGTTACAAAGTTTATAATAATAATAATAATATAGTTTTATTGTTCACAGATTTACATCCGATCTGAACAATTTGCATTAATCACATTTGAGCTCAAAAATACATATAAATTTGGTGCGCAAAGCACGAATTTAAGAAAAAAGTGTTACCATGAAGTGAACAACAAAAAACCAACATGCCATATGAATAGAATGAATCTCAGAAACAAAACACAATAGAAAATATGGAATAAAAAGCAAGTTCACACAATGATTTAAATATCAACAGGATTAAATATTTTGATATAGTAATTTTTAAATAAATAACAATGGTAAATATACCACAATATACATGATTATAAAGCATTGAAATGAGTAAATACGGCTTATATGTTAGGTACGAATATAATTTCTTTTTAAATTGGGGCAGCGATGAGGAATCTTTGATTGATTTAGGTAGGTAGTTCAAAGTTTGAGAGGCAGCAACGGTAAATGATTTATGAAATGTATAGAGGACCGATAATGTGAGACATGTAGGTAGTTAAGGTCGGCTCTAGTAACTATATTTGGCAATATGGTTCTCTTATGGATAAAAGTCAATTATGTACTGTGGGTCATCGTGTTTGAGTAGGGAATACATGAGGCAGGCCAATTTGAATTTCCTTCTTGTTTTTATGTCCATCCAGGAGAGCTTGTTAAAATATGGGGTTATGTGCTCATCTTTCCGCAAGTCATAAATGAATCTGACAGAGGAATTCATTAGGCGCTGAAGCTTAGTATTAAGTTCTGCTGTGAGATCATAAAATACAAGACAAAGACAAAGTTAAGAGACCTTCTATTCCAAATTAATAAATATATTAAAGTTGAAAGGAGAAAATGAATATTTGTTTACTTTATCTGTGCAATTAATCGATGGTTATGAGGCAAGAACGCATAATCGTACGTCTAATAAACAGGAAAAAGTTCAAAAATTGGTTAATAGATATATGCGATTAAACTCACGAAACAAGTTGAAAGAAGACCACAGTGAAAACTGCTTCCGCTGATGCTGCTGCTAACTTGCCTTAGCTGTTAGAAAACAAAATTAAGATATAAAATATGCAGATTATTCGGAAAATATATTTTCTGAATTAGAAAGACCACAGAGTGGCTAAATACATTCCATAATCCATGGCAGACGTTTTTGTTGAAAATAAACGCAGAATTATAAAATTATCCCAATTATGAAATTATCGACGCTCTTATCTCCTCAAGCGCACTCCCGCGTACATCAACGATGCTCTGAATCTGTTGCATTGAATTGCGTAGCCTAATTCGCAGGGTCTCAAACGAATGGAAGGCAAACTGCGCTGTTGTGTTCCGAAGTGAGCAGGGTACTCGAGCAAATGGAAAGCTACCATTTATTAAGCAAGCGCGCGACTTTCCTTGGTGATTTATTGACCTCCTGGGTTAATCCTTTCTGCCCCGAATCTCATATTCTTGTCGCGTACTCCAAGTTGTGGCCTAGCGAGAGTGAGATAACATCTCTCCTTTACTTTTTCATTCTAAACCCTACCAACTGTTCGCATGATATTCTTCAGTGACACAGCCAAGGAGGTGTCCACGCGATTCCATCTACCCCCCCCTCCCTTCCTACCAGAATTTTAAATTTATTTTTAAAAAATAGTGCTCAGGATGAGACAGTTAAATTTGTATTTACCAACAAATAAAATGTAGATTTTATTTACAGTTTATTTGTGAACAACTTTTTGTAAATAATTCGCATATTATTTTTAATATTACTACTCTTTCAGTGAAGAAATTGATTGCGCCACTGAAAAATTCTACAACATGTGTCTTTTTACCTGCTTTTCTTATTTTTATACGGTTTTACACACTCAAAGAACGTGTACATGCATTGTCGCTCGTAATAAAATGCTTCTAATTTATTTTTTTCATGAAAATATACTAGTAACTTTTAATCGCAAAAACCTTGGTCAGTGCTGGCCACTGAAAATTTCTGCAAAATGTGTATTTTTCCCTGCGTTTCCTATTTTTATATGGTCTCATACGCGTAAAGAACGTATACACGCATGACGCTCGTAAAAACCTGCTTCAAATTTATTTTTTTCAAATAAATATATAAGCAACTTTTAAAGGCAAAAAACGTGTGCAGTGCTGGCCAAATGCGTGGGCAAAATCCACAGGGTCGTAGGGGCGTGAAGTTTCTAACTTATTAATGAACATGAAAAAAGTAAAGAGAACATGGAGATTGGAAAATTTGACGAACTTCCTGCATGGATTTCCATCAAAAATTACCTTCAAGAATGTATCATCAATGTTACACACTCATAACTTCAACAAAAAGTACAATGAAACCTATGGACTAACAATTTCCTTGACTAGCATTCTTGTCATCAGCCCATTGAAAGGGACTATCTCTTTATGTTCATTACAATACACGGTTGAATAAAATAAGAAATTAGTATAATAAAAATAATTCCTACAACCGCTTTTCCTCGTGAAACTCCAAGCTTTGAGACAACTTGTTCATTATTGGTCGTTCAATCCTAAAATAAGTTGACGTCGACGTCCTGTCTGACATCCCTGCCTAATGCTAGTTCCATTACTCCCAGGCAGTTCTTCTTGTGCACTTTCCTCTTTATTTGGTCTATGTATTTATGCCATGGCTTTCCTGTTGGCCCTTTTCTCTCTATTTTTCCTTCAATTGTTTTCTTCACAAACTCATTGTGCCTCCATTTGGTTCTTATTTTCTGTATAGTGTTCCATAAGATCCTTTCCTCTTCTACTCTTCTGTACAGGGTGATTACAAAAGAATGCGTCGGTTTCAAAGATCTGTAGTTTTCAAATGCTACACGCTACAGAGCTGCAAGACCTCTTAAAATGACAGGTAAATTCTCTTGTTTTTTTTTAAACATTACAAATGTTCAATATGCCCTCCTTGAGTAACCCGAACAATATCGAGTTGATATTCAAATTCCTCCCACACTCTGTGTAGCATGTCATCAGTTACTGTCTTCACAGACAAAGTTACGCGTGCTTTCAATTCCTCGAGCTGTTAGTAGGCAATGATGGCATAGAGACTTGACCCTTGACATATCCCCACAAAAGAATCACATGGTGTGAGATCAGGTGACCTCGGAGTCCACTTCAGATGAAGGGCGAGGTCTTGCCTTGCAGATCGGCCAGTCCATTTTTACGGGTAGTTCTCATTAAGATGGACTTCGGGTTACTCAAGGAAGACATATTGAACATTTGTGATGTTTTTTTCCAGCAAAACTAGAGAATGTACCGGTCATTTAATGAGGCCGCGCAGCTCTGTAGCTCGTACCGTTTGAAAAGTCTTCTGACCTTTGAAACAGATCTTTGAAACTGCCGCATTATTTTGTAATCGCCCTGTACTTCTACATTTCTTGTTTCATCCGTCCATTTCATCTTAAAAATTCTATTCCGACACAAGGTTTCGAATGCTCCTTATTTTTCTGGTCTTCTTTTCCAATGGCCCACGTGTCCGATCCATAGAGTGCCACGCCCTCCACACGAATGTTTTTACGTACTGCTTCCTTGTTCGCAGTCCTATCTTCTTTGAACACGGTAGGATACAACTTATGCATTAAAAAATTGAGTTCCTGACGGAAAGGAGAACTACAGTGTTAAGAGTATCATTCTGAATCCCCAGAGTATCCCTGAAATCAACGCTCAATCTAAGAAATCACACTTGGTATGAATAAATTCTCCATTGGGGGCGGCCAAATAAATTTTTCCCACGATTTTAAAAATAGCTTGTGCCGACACTTACCGTGGGTATTGTATTCTTTCAGAGTTGATCACGGAAGAAACTTTTCAAAAATCGGCAGTTAATCTCTAATCGCAATTACACCCTCAATCCCTGATTGCTCTCCTGATTTTCAAATATTTTCTGCTGGATGAATTGAACTATGTCATTGATATTAATCCCGATGGTAAACTTCTTGTTTTGCTCCTCCTTCTCCTTGCTGTGTGTTTCCCCTTGGACTCAACAAGGACTCCCCCTCTCGGCTTGAAAAGAAATCCTGGCTACGCCACAGAGCTATGTATATGTTGCTATTAACCATAATACTCTGGCTCTGAAATCAAACTTTTCCGGCTGCATTCTTCCAATAATAGATTATGTTTCGCCTACATGGTCTCCTCTGCTCATCCAACCAATCTTTAAGCTCTCAATAGGCCTCTTAACCTTTTCATCAGCATCTTAAAAAATCGCAAACTCTCTCTTCGGAATCTTACTACTAATACACTGCTCTCGGAACATGAGATTGTTCCTTTGCAACATCGCCGCATACTCAGTGACCTCAAGGTTTTCCACGAAATCATGAATGGCCGCTTCTAGTCTAATGAACTTCTCCCAATTTTCTCTCTCCGTGTCTCCTCACGTAAAACCCGGAATTCGTCTCTATTTCATCTACCTCACCACCGTTTATCTGTGACTCAGAGATCCTTTACCTACCAGCTGCCTATTACCTATGATTCCCTCAATACCTCTTCTATTGATATAACATCATCTATTTCATCATTCACAACCGCTATCAACAGACTTCATCCCTAAATCCCCCATTCCTCCTCCCTCCCTCCCTCCTCCCTAAGTTACCAAAGTGGATGAAGCTGTCTTTTCTTTCAGTGGATATTATTCAGTGTTTAATATTACAAATTTTTTGTCCTATGTTTTGTATTTATATTATTTAATCCTTTTATTAAAAATCCAATGTAAAGGTCTCCGTGGCTGTTTTTTGATTTCATGTTAAATAAATAATATAGGCTGGAATACAAGACAGAACAGAATAACCAAATTGATTGGGTACACCCTGAGGCACAATGGGTTCGTCAAGAATATAACTGAAGGAAAAATAGAGGAAAAAGTCCTAAGAGGAACGCTAATGGATAAATAAACAGAAAGAGGCAAAAACTAAACAAAGAGGCAAGTACATAAGAAGAACAACCAAGGGAGTAAGGGAAGCAGCATTAGATAGGAAAGGATGTGTGGCTGCAGTCAACCAATCTCAAGTTTGAGTGACCAATGAATGAATGAATTTGTTTCTTCATTGGCCACAACACAGGTAATATAACTGCCATCATCGCCGTCGTCTGCCTTGCCAGATTTAGGCACTTCTACTTCTTCACTGCTTCTTCATCTAAGATGGCCAATGATACACAATTTATCCAAATTCTGATGTAGGCTTCCACGGTGTTTCATGATGAAATAATTTTGGATGGTTTCACAATGTATCCAAATTTCTTTATTTCAATCTGAAACGTTTATTTCAATCTGAATTGACGACCAAACAGTCAACACAGCATTTCAATCTCTAGTCCCAGCAACACCCTCTATCAACAACATTCTACTGTTTACACCATTCGATACAACATTCGATCAATCAAAATAAGCATACGTATGTAGTACATAGTAGCTTACTCTTACATTCATTTAAGCCTTTGTCGTACATCGTCATTTCTTATTTCTGGTCTCGAGCATCCTCATACTCTCCTTAGTAATCTCAATTATGTTGTCTTCAAGGCCCTTAAGCTCACTTTCCTGGGTTTCCAACATTCGAAGCCATGCAGTAATATGGGCACAGCCATTACCTTTCATGAATACTCTTATTTGTGTCTCTCTATGGGCTTTGTTCCTGGAGTCCTTGAAATGGTCCCACATATTGTGATACTTTTCCTATTTCCCTAATGACCTGAAATAATATTTTACATAATTTATTAATTGCATCATTCTCCTGTGAGCCCAAACGCTTTCCTTCGAACGAAACGGTAAAAATGTATATGAATAGCCCCTCCTCAAACCACGCAGTTCCTCTAAATAAACTCCCAAAGAAGCAAGAAATAAAAACACATCGTTTTTATAATTTATACTTTCGCTATTTAATTCGTAAATTAAGGCTGGAGACCAGTTTTCTTTCACTCCTCCGATTACATCAGCAAATTCAACTGCTGCTGCTCCCTGATGTCATTCCGGTTACACCTGTCTCAAAGGACCTACCCCAGCATTATGATGAAATAATTTGTTTTCCCAATGATAAAGACCCAACTGTCAGTTTATCTAACATCTGCTCTCTCCACCTCCTTCCCTCCCATACCCACGCATCAAACGCTTTTATGCCCTTCCCTTAAGTCATAAGACTAATCCACGTCTACATAGTACCCTTCAAGCAACCTCATGGTTGTGTCGCATGGGGTGAGTTGTCACCAACATGCATTATACTATAACCTACTGAAGTTAATGAAATTACTACTGTTATGCATTAGTAAAAGCCTGCATAAGCCAGTCAGGAGGTGAAATTTCCTCAACATGCCCAACATAATAACTATGCAAACCAACGTTATAGTTAAACTATAAGTAAAACATAAATGCAGAGATACAAGATTAATGCGGAAATCACGCTAAGCGTGCTGTTAGTACAGCATAGCAGATTCAGAAACAAGCAGTAGAGAGCAAATAAAATATTTTTTTACACTACCCGTCGACAAACCCCTAATTATGAAATCTCAGTAGCGGGAATTATGGACCTTTATCGCTCGCGGAAAAAACGACTTCAAAACTAGCCGTTCTGCAGCCTATTCCCCTAATTTTATTCTCATGATCTAAATTACCATAGTAGGTTGGGAGTCGTAAAATATTTTTGATGTTATCAGAAAACAGGTAGACTAGGAACTTTGGCGAAAGACTATATCAAAATTTTAATCGTGATTAAGACTAATTAACACAGGTCTCCTCCTGCAACTCCACTGAAGAAAATTTACGAATTTTAGGGTTACTACTTCAAGCTACAACAGGTTGGTGTGTTGGCTGCAGTTACGGCGTCCATTCATGAGAGACCGGTCCCTGATCCAGGCAACGGAGGTCGTTCTTCAGAGGAAGCCCGAAGGCTACCACAGCAATCACACCAACGCCACATCTTTAAAGGGGGAACGGGAAGGGGGTTAATATAAAAGGTTTCAGATGAAATTATGAATACCTTAGATCATCGCAACGTCAGAACTTTCCTGGGGGAAACACATCCGAAACATTTTCGACGCTGCACTAAAGAAACTTAGAAAATGCTACTTTGATCTGGTTAGGGTGGATCTCGAATGCGGAACAGGTACTTTGGGACCCTGCACAGAAAGATTTAACTCGAGAAGTAAACAAAATACGAAGGTAAGCCGCACGCTTCGTTAAAAACAATTTACGAGCGAACATAGCTAGAGTGAAACGCAGGTGATGGAAGGTCTAGGTTGGGATCACTCGGAGGCGCCACTCGTCATGCTTGGGTTATTTTGAAAAATTCAGATGGCGCGTGTTTCAGTATGACACAGAGGATATTATTTTGGAAATTTTCTTATCGATGGCAAGTCAAAATATTAAAAAATAGTATTCATTGCCGATGTTTTGGGATGTAATTATTCCATCTTCAGCGAAATGTCACTGGAGGATAATAAAGAAGTCCGAGTATTTTCCGTGCAAGTGCAAACCTTGGTCGATTATTACCAGCTACTATCGACCCATATTGTCGTAGAAGCCCGTGCTTACATATCGAAGTACCTTTTGCAAGCGATGTTTGAGGCTACTGTCTAAGAAGTAAATTCCATGGCTGAAGCCGCCTTTGCGGAATTTATCGATCGTTAGGTATCGAGTGATATCAAATCCACAATTGCCATATTTCACACTCCACCGAAGTCCGCTCAAGGATCCTATCTCAATAACTGTATGAACATGGCAACATCAAGTGAAATATCACTCGTTACGTATTGTACTCACTGTTCTATAATTACTTACCTGGATTGCAGAATTAATTAAAAGTAATCTGGCGTTACAAGACAAAGACCAAATCTCGTTTTCCACGCAAATAAGGTTCTATAAATTAATTGCAGAGTGATAATGTCTTAACATTACGTTTCATAGGAAAGTTTTACAGTATTTGATCACAACAAACATTACTAGACTTTTCGTCAAAAGTCATTACAAACCATGCTGATCCTCGCTGCGCACGATTCAATTCTAAAATCATACTTTCTTCGAAAAAAATAACAGCGCTCTTTAACTTTCTCATCGCATCTTACGAGTATAATTTCAATTAATTTACCAAGATATCTGTTATCTTGAACCCAAATATGTATATTCCTAGATGGATCCTGACTAATTGTGACTGTAAAATATTTAACGTTGACTCAACTCGGACTAGACGTTGACTACATCTGATTTCATTATTTTGTTCGTTCGTTCTGGTGTATTTTCTTTCCACAAAAATGTACTGCGACGCATTTATTTACAATTAATTCTAACTCCCATTTTTCGTACCAGGAATGCTACAAAATCTTTGTTGATAACTCATCCGACTTCAAATTCTCTCTGTATACTACAACCGCGTCGTCAGTAAATAGTCTAAGTTAATGATAAATGATAGTACTGATGTAGTTACTCTTGTCATGTAATAATATATTTTTATTTCTTTATCATTGCATATATAAAGTTCACTTCCATAAAGTAACGTGGTTATAATTTGTTAAGAAATACTCGTATTCATGCTGAGCAACTTCAAATTTCGCGGTGCTTCCTCTGATACGATTAACAATTTAAAAATTTTGATGTTGGCAATAAAGGAATACGACTGAGAGAACCCTGGTGGTCTCACACGGAGTCTGCCTTCTTCCCCCGTGCACAGCGAGATTAAGGACAATAGACTCGTCCGTTGACAATGGTCTTCTCCGCAAATGCCGTCAAGTTTCGCTTTACCATACCTACACTGCCGAACCAGCAGGTATAAAAGCACCGACTTTCCTCGCACTATTAATGACAACGCATAACAAAACAGAGCGAGACATTCATGTATGACCTAATTAAGGTTTTCCTTATTAGTTTATGAGTACACAATAACGTGGGCCTTGTACTCACTTTGAATACGTAAGATTTTTCAGCATAACAGAGCTTTATTTATAACAGAGTTTTAACATAACACTTATGACACACACTGTCAACATCAATTCACAGACGTCATCACCCTATTCCTACTCGTTATCCTCATTCCCTCCCCTTTTCATGGCTAGCTGAACACTAATCATCATCTGAGTAATCTAACGGTTAATGGTAGGTTATGATGAAAGTCAGAAAATATCCAACGAACTCTTACAAGTGCCGTGCTCTATCTACCCTATCTAGTATTTCTTTCATCATCTCAGCGTAAGTCCTACCTTTCTTCATCCCATCCATAAAACCACATTCTCTTTCTTCCCTTCCTCGCTTGTCCAACATCCTACCCTCTATCACGGCCTTCAGCAAACCATCATTGCCCCGCATTACCCCTTCCAGCCACCTACCCTGAATTCCCCTGATCTCATCCACAAGTTTCCTCTCCTCGCCCTCCATGTCGAGCACTTCCTCCTTTGTCTTCCTTTCCGTCCAACAGTCTCCATCCTCCTCCACACTATCTTGAACACCTTCAGCCTATTTTCGTCTTCCTTTCTCAAGGTCCACGTTTCTGCCCCATACTAATGCAGGAATAAAATAATTACCTGACACGAGTAAAGGAGTGGAAAGCTACCGAAGAAAAATCTTAGGAACGTTGACCACTGATAGTGAAATCCACAGAAATCGCGAGTCCAATTCCAGTTTCACAAGATCATTTGCCACGTTTAAGTCGAGGGATCATTTACGCGATGATTTTCAATGATAGGGAAAGGGACACCTTGATCCATCATTTTCCAATTTCACACGATCATTTGCTGCATAGCTGGGAGCATCATTTCCGCATATAAGGTTTTCTAATTTCAATCATCGAGTAAATTTAAAACTGAAAAGAATGGATCTAATTGGCTGCAGGCCATTTCACGTACGTGTTCATGGACGGAATACGCGACGACAATAAAATGAATGAATTCTTCTCGGGTTTCCAACCGGGTTAGACTCTCTATTATTGCCGAAGTTTCGATGCTCGACTCGTGTATCGTCATCAGGACTGTTGAGTGACTCACTCAACAGCCCTGATGACGATACACGAGTCGAGCATCGAAACGTCGGCCATATTGGAGAGTCTAACCCGGTTGGAAACCCGAGAAGAATTCATTCATCAACTACGCCGGGAAAACAACCAGATCATACAGATAATAAAATGGATAGGGATCCCTATCATTGCCTCTATCCCTTAAAATTATTGTGTCAGAGAGGCATCATTTAAGCTGCCATTACCGCCGCCATACCTGAACCTGTCCGTGAAAATAGATCGTTTGAAATAGACCTATAGGCCTAGCCATGAACCTGAGGTGCAAATAATTTTGGAGGAATATTAACAGCTCCTCAATGTTAAATTCAATATTTTAAAGAGGACACCAACATTTTTTTTGCCGAAATCCAAGCTGACAAACAACTCTTAAAAGTTGGCGCGGACCAAAAATCGATCCGCGGAAGAAGGAATGAAGATTCGCGGGACGTGTGAATTACCTGGAACAGTCGAGGGGCAATTGAAAAAGAGAGATTCCGCTGCAAAAAAACACACGTAAGTACACACACGCACACTGCTGCCAACTTTGGCGGGCCACACCGCGTTCACGAGGGCAAACACTCGACGGGAGCCCGACCCCAACTGTTTGTGCAGTTGAAGGCGGGGACGAATCGGGTGTGTTGGGTGGGGAGACGAAAACGATCCCACTCTGGTGTGCTCAGTGGGAAAAATGGGCTGGGACTCTTGTGAGCAAGAAACTGAGTAAACCTCATGAAAGCGCACAGGGAGTCGTTTAAGGAGTTTTCTTCTCGACTGCGCGAGTCAAAACAAAGGTCAAATTCTACCAATTCATTTATTCTCTTAAAAAAATTACTGTTTTCACTAATCAGTGAATGAATAACTTTTCACCAAATGCAAAAAACGCCTCAACGATTTATTTCTCTGGAGTAAGCTTATGATAACCTTGTTATTTTAGATTATTAAGACAAAGAAAGTTGTACTTTTTAAGTTATATAAGCAATACTAACTTGAACACGACAAAAAAGTAAACATTTTCAGTGTAGTTCAATTTTTCACTACTTAATTTTCAAACAGGACTGTATGTTGTTCATTAATTTTTGACAGGAAAAAGATTTAGTTTTTCATTATACAGATATCATATGAGGTCAAAAAGTTCTGAAAAATCGATGTGAGCATAGTTAATGGACGCATATGCAAGAAAAAAATTAAGATAATCCGTGTCGTGAATGTGCATTGTGTTACGTTATCCCGCTTGGAATTACCCCAATTGAACACCCAAGCCATCAAGAAGTCGAAGTGTCCAAAATTGACGATCGTTCGTCGGATATATTTATTTGTGATCACTTTTCCTGTTCAAGAAACCGACTGCAGCGCCACCTCTACTGAACTAACCTCTGCCTCTGTATCCTGCCTCTAGAAATGACAATAATTCTCTCTGGTTTATAAAGCTAAGTCACATGGATGCGACTTGATGTTTTATCGTGTCAGTTTGCGGTACTCCATTCCTCATATAAAACGAGCTAATCTAGTTTTAATCCAAAATAAATTTTAATTTATCATTGGCAACCAGAACTTTGGCTAAAGTAGGCCTTTAAAATGACTTCAAAAGTCGTAACCTTCCTCGGATAATTTAATAAAAATGTATTGTGAACTAAACGAAGTTTAACTAACTTTATTTTTGAACACAAGCATTCGTTTTTCCAATATGTTACTTCGAAGAGAAAGGAAGAGGATAGGAATTCTGGACGAAATAAGAGGAGGTAGAATATATGAAGGATTGAAGAGGGATCTAATAGCGCGCCGTCCTTAGGAGAGAAAGCGAGACAATGTCCATGAGGGATGCAGAATTGGGACTGTCCAAGAACCTACCAATCAGCTGGTAGAATACTTGATTAAATGAACTTCCTATTGATAAATTAACGCAATCCTTTCACCTTTTTTTTAGCTTTAATGACGATTGAACATGGCGTAAATTAGTTTCCGTGTTTTTAAAAATCAGTTGCCGCTTCTTAACCCATGTCAATTCAGGCTTGATTTGCGGAATAAAACAGCGCGGAATTGTGACATTCGGCTTTCATAACCACATGGGAGTTGATGGACGGAGTTCTCTGCGTTGATAATGCATTCCACAATGCATTCCGAGTAGGGATCAGGGTTCCACTGGAATTACTCAGCCGTAGCCGGAATACGAACTCAGACCCTCCGGAAAGGGAAGCCAAAGCACTCCAACCACAACGCGAACCTAAGCCTCGCGCAACAGGTGCATTGGTTGGAGTGAGGGAAGTATTATTTTGGGAAATGGAAGAAGAGTCGTGAGAAACTTGTTTTCGGAGGAGTTTACCTTCTCATGATAAATGGGGCTAAGATGCCCAACATTTAAGTAATTAAGGCCTCCATATATCTCACATAACCTTACCAAGACCACGCCTTACGTTATTTAAACGATGGTTTTTGTATGCAGGACCAAAGGTGTGCAATTTATTACCCGATTCTTGTATTAAATCTCACTCATGAGTGAATACAATATCAAAAAATGTTACTTCTTGGCTTCTCACGAAAGAAAATCTGGAAAATTTATTATAAATTTGTGAAATTTGACTGAATAATTTTATTGTTTTATGTACGTACTGAAGTAATTTTGAAATCCCTATAACATGTGCTGTACGTTTATGTATAAAGGCCGTTTGACACGGTACATTTATTTGTACAATATATCATGCGAACGCATGTACAGTCAAATGTGCAAGAAAACATTGTACGAACAACTGAATCTGACTGAATTTCGCTTTACACGATGAGTGCAAACGCACAGTTTTCCGTGCAATTTAGCGGTAGAAATCGATCGGAATTAGCGAGTGTTTTGTTTATAATTTTTATGTTTCGCTCATGAACATACGTTTCACTCACGTATTTGACACCTTGAAAAACTGATCACCTGAAATTCGGGACCTCGCCTCGACCACCTCTGCCTACTTACTGATTTTATTCTCCCGCGGTTTAGACAAATCTCTCTTGGACTCTTTCTCTCTGGCTTTATATTCGATCTTTTTCATCGTTTTTTCCTCTTCTGGATATTAGTGCGACAAGTCATTGACGTTTCTCGCCGGATCTCCACTTTTGATAGACTCATTTCATAGGTTTATTTTGTGTGTGATAAAGTGTTATTATCAAGTGGTATAGCGTAACACGGGACACGTTTTACGCTATGCCGCGTTTATATACGTTTTTACACGAGTTACTGACAAAAATCCACAACGGTGATTATAATGATAGATAAAGGTGTTTATTTGACTCATTTTTTCACGCCGTACGCCGAAAACGCCTTCTCAACCGAAGATTTTAATTCGATTCTATAAAAATTACTGCGGTGAGTAATTAATTTATTTTTGAAAATTTTTGAGAATTAACAGAAGCTACCCACTTAAATTTCTGGCTCGCTCAAACTATCATAAGGCTACGTTTGACTTAGAAGTTGACTTCTTTGGACATAGCGAGTGTACCTAGCCATGTAACAATATGTATTTGTTACTTGCACGGCATCGTTCTGCTCAGTCGTTACTTTGTTTTTTTCGATGAAATGAATAATAGAAGTAAAAAATGAACATGGCAATTTCGAAAATCGCCGAATATCGGTAATCAACGCGTTTGTAGGTAATCTCATCGTTCGAGTTCCACAGTCACTCGTGTAGTTTCAAATTTGCATAATTTTTATTAAATACACATATGTGAATCTTTATAAAGCATATTTAGTATGAGACTTGTTATAATTATGATTCTTATTAAGTGCTTTAACAGTCATAAGTCTTCCCCCTAAAAGTAATCTCCAACATTACAGATACTTCCAGGTAAAAATAAATACACATTTACATATACGTATGTATAACAATGAGTCCTCCACCAGCAAATTTATTCGTTTTTTATACTTTTAATACCCACTTGCAACCACGTGATCAGTATTTTACCGGATAAAATGCATTTATATTGCAAAATGAAAATGCTACTGGCGGGTAAATAAGAAGCCAGTATATTTTCAGTGAAAGCGCGAATTCCGGTCGATTAATTCTACTATCGACCCCTATTGCCGTAGAAGTCTGTGTTTACACATCGAAGTACCACTTGCATGTGATTTTTGAGGCTAATGTAAAAGAAGTAGCTTTCATGAGTAAAGCCGCTTTTGCGGAATTTATCGATCGTTAGGTATCGAGTGATGTCAAATCCGCAATTGCCATACTTCACACTCCGCCGAAGTTCGCTCGAGGATCTTATCTCAATAAATGTATGAACATGGCAACATCAAGTGAAATATCACTCGATACGTATCGTTTTCACTGTTCTATAATTACCTACTGCTCTTCACATGATTTGCCTTCCACTTAGTAGCCAAGTATAGGTAATGTCATTCCACTGACTGCGGCGTATGGGGATTTAAACCTTGGCCTTTGGGATGAGACGCCAGTGCTCTACCCACCTGCTCCACGAATTTAAATTTTTATTTAGCCTAACCTCTCAACTCGTGAATGGATGATGCCTTATGAATAAGTCCTCATGTTAGGCGACACGATATAATCATGATACTTGGAGTTAAGGGGTGTCGGGTTGGCGTGGTGACTAGAGGCTTTCCAGTAAATTGTACGCCTATACACCCCAGAGGGACTTAATTTCAAAATGGAGGAATTTATAACGTATGAATCTCGTCGTAAACTTAACGGTGTGTAGTTTTTATGCTTCTTCAACTTTTTTGAAATAAATCAATTACTAACCTCAGTAAATTTTACAGAATCGCAAAATATTTTCTGTTGTGAAGGCTTTTTAAGCGTACGGCCTGAAAAAATGAGTCAAGCTAAAAAAAATTACTAATATATATTTAGTAAATGACTGAGAATTTCAGTATTTTTCAGCAATTTTTTGCGTAATATATGTCACATTATGTGCTCTTACATTATATATGTGCGTAATATACGTCAATATCTTCATACCTCTTACAGTTGCTTAAATTTAAAAATAAAATTCAAATATGGTCTCAATTACGACAAGGGAAAATTCTCGCTCCAACTCACTTAAGCCGTGAACACCTTGGCTCCTACCGTTAAGAGCGGGCTTATCGCGACACCGTGTTTCTCTCCATTCTCGTTCATTCCCCTAATAATCCTTGCCCAAGTCATTTCCTCACCTACCCTTAAGGCCGCAAGTGACCACAGTTATCGGTCGTCTTACCTTAATGCCCTCCAACTGCTTAACGAAGTCTAGTGCAACCTGAAGAAATGGATGTAGTCTGGGAAGGGAAAGTGAAGGTAGACAGGAACAGTGTGGAAGAGAAGGAAGAGATAAAAGCTTTAGCGTAACGAGAAGGATAGAAATGAAATATAGATAATCATTAAAGGCCGGTTCACATAGAACGCAAGTAATTTACCTGATAGGGTATTATATCGACGTCGCGTCGTATTTCTGGGACTGTTGGAAGTGACAAAATAAGTGAGATACACTTCCGAACTATATGATGAAAATTATGCCATAAAAAGTGTATTAAAACCCTTAATCATGGTAATGACAAATTGGATGCACATACACTGTATAACAATAGTTGCATACTGTTACCAAAATACTTACTAAATGTAATACTGTTATAAAAATTCCATGATGATGAAAACTACAAAAATCATTAGATCCTTGTTATAATACTAAAGAGAGGAATTTTGTAATACCAAAACTTGATAACAAATATGGTGAAATGGAAAGTGGATGAGTTCTCCAAAATCTACTGAATAAATATAGAAAATACAGAGATAGTGAATAAATAAAAAGAGTAGTTTCAGGCTTGATCTGGTAGAATACCATATTTAAATAATATTGGCAATTTTCCACAGAATAAACTTCAATGCGACCGGTTTCGACGCACTGCATCATCAGTTGCAGACGTAACAAATATGACCCAAAGTCCTTTTCGATGGACTTTGAGTCATATTTGTTACGTCTGCAACTGATGATGCAGTGCGTCGAAACCGGTCGCATTAAAGTTTATTCTGTGGAAAATTGCCAATATTATTTAAATATAGTATAAAGATAAAACAAACTGTTTTAAAAATATTGTAAAAGAAAGTACTCCACAGATTTATGTTATTGCAAAATTAAATATTATATTACCCGTAACTACTGGTGTGTGTTACTTTCAATGAGCCTGAACTGCATAATTTCAATGATGTGTTAAAAAAAATATGTAACATTATGTATGGGAATATGCCCCTTCGATAGGCGTTGCCTGATAGAGCGAGACCCTATAAGTAAGGGTCCCATTAAAATAAAATCCGTCCATTTACATTTTGATGGGAAATTAGCCCAATTCCAGCGCCAGGTTTCTTTACTCCGTTCCTCCAATTCCCGTAAAAAAATCTTTCCCTTGCTACCCGCGTATCCTAAACGGCGCGAATGACTTCATCCGTCCGTCACCTCCTCCAAATAACCGACCAACATCTGAAACCGTAGTCTAACGCACATAAGCATGCATGAAAGAGGCATGAGGGTCAAAGAAAATTAATGAGTGGAAACGAGAGGGAAATATCTAGGACCAAAGGGAGACATTGGAAAAGAAGAAGAAAATGAATTTATTGCTCAAGGACATATGTCCCCTATGAACAAAAACAATTTACAGTAATGAATAAAAGCATGGAATAAAACTGGCACTAATTCACTGTGAGCGATGAACCAATACAGCAAAAGAGAAAAACATTTTAATAAGTTCCATCATCGTAACAATAAGTAACACTTCCAATAATAGCAGTGACGCGCACGGGTTCAAAGATATACACCAAGAGAAATAAATTCGCCATGAGAAAAAATCATTTGGCTTGACCGGGATTAAAACCCGGATTTCCCAGGTGTGTTAGATGCCACCAAGACATCTTAACTCTAGGCGAACTTGAGCGGAGAGGGTTCATGCGAACTAGGTGTTCTCGTCTTAAATTCACATGATGGCACAGGAGACGTGGTCGTGCTTATGAAGTCTCTGTCTCGGAGGATTAACCCAACACATTTGCTTTAGAACGGCTAGCTTCATGATTCATTGGAGAACCTGGGTTCGAATCCTGGTCAAGCCAAATGATTTTTTTCATGGAAAATTCCTTCCCCATGGTGAATTAGTAACATTAACGCGCATCTCTGTCACATTAACGCATATCTCTGTGACATTAACTATGAATTACATAAAGCAGCTCATAATGTCAGAATAGATTTTTAATCAATTTTGAGCCGATATAATACGATACAAGATATAGTAATAACAAACAATCGAAGAAATGTAAGAAAAATATACTTAGGTACACGTTACAAATGATTAATGGTGAGACGCTAAGCAATAGACTGTAAACCTTTGACTTAAAATTTTCAATGTGGAAACATTTTTTACCTCATCTGTGAGAGTGTTTCCGAGATGGAACGGATGGAATTCCAAAAATCATTCCTGGAATGATTTTTGAAAACATGCATTGAAAGAGCGATTAGCTGGATGGTATGTGAAAATATAGAGATATTCCACAGAGGAAAAATCATTCGCCTTGACCGGGATCTGAATTAAGATATCCCGGTGAATGATTTCTCCTCTCCTGTGGAATATCGCACTTATGTTCACTTGCGAGTGACTCCGTAAAAGGTAAATACCGTGGTTAGTCCCGGTATCCTCAAAACTTGTCAAAATATAGAGAGATTATGCCATCGAGGATCTATAAAGAATCTAGATGGAAGAAGCTGGCAAAAGGCAGAAGAAGATGGACGCTAACCGCTGAAGAGGCCAACATGGAGGGTTAGAGCCGCTGAAGGAAGAAGAAGGATGCTCCGTGGAGGAACGGATGTAATCGGAGGGAGTGGAGAGGTTGGAGCGCGACGAAGGGAAAGAGAGAGTACGGTGAGAAGGAGGAGGTTCAAACTCCCACGAATGGAGAGACGGGAGACCCTTTGAGGGGTCAGAGGGTAAGATGAATACACCGGGGGTGTGAGGGGGGGGGGCGTGGGGGGAGGGAGGGAGAAGAAACATCGAGAGCAGGGTGGGAGTAATAAGGGCAGGGGAGGAAAGGGAGGAAAACGGTTGAAGTGGCACGAGCAGTTGGTGGGAGGATGAGAAGGAGGGGAGAGGTTGGAGAAGGGAACACGGGGGGAGGGTGATGCGGGGGGGGGGGGGAAAGAGAGGGGTGTTAGGGACAGAGGTGGGCGGTCACCCCTCTCCCCCACAGACGCGCACGGCCTTTAAAAAGCAAGCCCACCCCTGCAGAGCACGCGCATTCTCCGAGGACCGCGAGAACGTTCGGACGCACCCTAAAAGGCACGCCAGAGACATAAGAGAGGCAGTCGAAAGGATCAGGAGAGATCGAAAAAATAAAAGGGGGTGGAAAAGATCGCTCCTTAGGGTCTGAAGGAGAGGAGACTCCTCCCAGGGCCAATCTATCAGGGCAAACCGACTTCCCGGCTGGGGGAGACACGGACCCGCGGAGGAGACCCAAACGGACATCACACGACCTCTCGCTGCCTGAAAGCGGTCGCTGGCCGTGGACGACCACAACACCTTCATCCCTCCCACGAGACTCACTCTTCTCGCGTCGGGGAATCTCCGTCCCTCTTAAGACTAGTCCCTCTCAAGGAAGGAGGGAAGAGACGCGCACAAAGGTAAGTTGAGACGGGGAAATTTTGAAACCATACCGCTGCAACTCCTCCCGAACAACCCCCTTCTAAAATATTTACCGAGGCTTAACGATGCGTGACACCGCGGGACTGATCGCTCTGCATCAGGGAAAGTGTGCGGCTCGTTTGAAACTCGACAGTTTCCGGACGCAAGAGACTTGAGTGCCACGTCTCTCCCATGAAAAGTATATCTCCTGAGAGACAATTGACATGTTATCGTCCTCAAGATGCTTCGCTATTAATTTAACATAAACGTAGCGATATGGGGGTCAGAAGGATTTAAAAATTTCAAACCTTTCCTTTTGAATTTATGATTTTTTTGATAGATTGAGATAGTCAATGAAAGGAAGAAATCAGCTAAATGAGTTAAGTATAGATAATTTCCTTTGTCTATATGTCAGCAAAGTAGTCGCATATCACTCCGCTAAGAATATTTCAGCACCGAGTAATTCGTTAAATTGCGTTCGTTTTGAATTTCCTATTTCCTAGGTAAATTTATACAATCAGCATAAGGAAGGATTTGGCTTAACTAGGAGAGTATAGATTCATTCCAATGACTATAAATCGGTTGTCACTCATCATTCCGCTTAGAAAATTTCCTCGTCGAAAAAATCGCCTTCTGATTGGAAAATTTATAATGCACTACTGCCGCAGTGGAAATATAGTACAACCGTAAGCTAATTCAGAAATATTCACACAGTTAAAGCCACTTGTTAAAATATATAAAAATATTTATCGACGGCTTACGATGCGCGAAACCGCGGTGCTGATGGCTCTTTTAGTGAGGGATCCTCGTTTGAAACTCGACAGTCGACGAAGACTGGTGTCTCCCACGAAAACCCTTTCCCCTGAGGTGTAATTCATCTGATATCATCCTCAAGGCAGTCTACATTTAACATAGGCGTCAGGATTCGGAGGTAAGACGGCTATAAAAATTTACGCATCGTTGCGAGAAATTCTGGGAGGAACACGCTCTCCTGGGAAGGTTGATGAATAAAGGAATTGGGTGAGTATCAGTTGAAGAAGCTCTATTCTTTCGCCAATGCTACATTTGTTAATGAGTCATCATCCGACGCAAAAACTCATCTTATAATACGGACCACATCCCCAAGAAAAATCATATTATCTTTTTACATAATATGCAAAGTGTCCATCTGTTCCCCTTACTATTTCAGAAACGGTTTGATATAAAGGTATGCAGTAAACTATGTTGTATTTCTACCGGGAAGAAGGTCTCGGAAAAACTGATTTCTTATTCGAAAGTATACAGGTTCGAATCTAGGTGACTAAAATATTTTTCCATGATTTGTACACAGGATTTTCAACTTTTCAGAGTGCAATGCTTCCTTCTTGCATTCATTAAAATACCTCGATATGAACTGATTTATTTCGTTCTCGATCTCACATACTGCTATATATGTAAGCCAATTTATCGTTGCGATGTTTTTTGCATCGTGCAGTCAATTTTTCAATAAATATGCCAAAAGGTCCCGAATTAATTAGATATTTTATCGTCTGACAAGGCCTTATAATGGCCACCGTCATTGCTTCCTCCGTTTTAGTCATATTAAGGTAGTTTGTATAAGCGGTTTTGAGGTGAATTAATTTCTTAATTTGGGTAGGTTAAAAAAATCGTTACGACAGTAAAATTCTAGCATTAAATAAAAGTTTAATACTGAAGAATTCGTTCAGCAAAAGCCACTCATTAAAATAGTTAAAAATATATACATTTAACAAGTCTCACCGACTGGTGAAACCGCTGGTCTTGACGCTCTGAAGGCGTTCGGAGCTCGCTTGAATCTCGAAAGTTCTGCGACGTTAAGAGATTTAGGTGTCTTGCTTCTCCCAAGAAACCCCTTTCTCCCGAGGGATAATTGACCCGATGCCATCCAATAGACCTTCCTCTTAATTTTACATAAGCGCCGTGAAGTTGAGGTCAGACGGCTATCAAAATGTAGACGTTTTCTTTTCGGAAATGCGATAAAACATATTTCGCGTAAAGTAAGACGGTCAATATTTGGAAGGTTAAATTGATTACAACATCTTTGCGAGAGGCGACCGGAAACTAACGTTATTTCCTCCAATTAGGACAGGAGAGTAGGTTTTCAAAGTGAGAATTACATGAAGAATACTTTTGGGGTCCGTTTCATAATGTCTGGTTAACGTTAACCCCAGGATGACGTAGCCTCTTAGTTACTTGATGTAAACTGAGAGTTCGAATTTTGCATATTAAATATAACTGTTGGTTAACTGATGAGACCGTTATCGATTGGAGAGCGAATCAATTTCGGTTTTCATACCGAGAAAATATGCAACCAGAGATTGTAAAACCGGGGTTTGAAGTACCCTTCACACTCCACTTAAAAAGTCCCTGCCGCTACCAAACCCGGTCCCTTAGGATGGGAAGCCAGTACCCTATCCACCATACCAACCCGATCCCCAAAAATAGGAAGACGTGTTGAGCAGTTGGAGTACCATTTTATATTTATCATTGCATCAATTTTTATTCATAAATTAGGTAACTGGTCGCTTATCGTTCGTTTTGATTTCGTTCTTACTTTCCTTAGCAAATCCATAAAGATTTTGAATAAAAAAACTTCGTACTTTTCCACACACTATTTTAAAACTGCGACCGGTTTCACCTTACTAAGGCATCAGGTGAAACCGGTCGCAGTTTTAAAATAAAATTTGGAAAAGAGCGAAGTTTTTTATCCAAAATGGATATCTATCACTTCCACGAAGTCAAGCCTGAAACAATCAATTTTAAATCCATAAAGGTTCACTTAGCCAAAGAATATAGCAAAATATTTTTAAATTATTACCGGCCCCGGTTACATGCTTGGTTGAACATAAACTACTAATGCGCCAACTGAAATAGCCTGTCAGAATGAAAATTGGAAAACCTATCTGCCTTATATTGAATATTTTGTCTAATAGCAGAAAAAGAAATAAACATTTGTCGAAAAATATCTCTGAATATCTTTCACGGATTAGTATAAAGTGATGAGATACTAGTATTTTTATCCAAATAGTAAAAAAGAGAAGACCACAACTGAGGTGAGCAAGTTGTATAATGCGTGACTTCTTAGATTTATCGAGATAAAGTAATCAGTACATTAATACGTGTGAAACCGCGGGACTGATATCTCTTTTACAGAGAGGGACTCGTTTGAAACTTGACAGTTTTCTGACGAAGGAGATTAAGATGTCTTGCTTCTTCCTCAAAGACCCTCTTTCTCGAAGAATAATTGATCTGATATCGTCTTCCTCTAAATTTTAAACTAACGTCAGGTTCCAGAGGTCAGAAAGGCTACCATAATTTACGCAATTTAGAGTGAAGTTTGCGTTCGGTCTTTTCCGGAACGATCTGTGGAGGATAGCACGGGATATAATTCCAGAATTTCAGTGGCAGGGAAAGGTGCTTATGTGTACACCTATCGGATTATATTGGGAAAATTCTTAAGTCAGACGAATATTTTCCATATAATAATAAATAAATCAGCAAATTAATTTGTAACTATGCCTTGTGGAATTAAATTAACTCAGTGTCTTGAAAAGTAGTTTATTGCTAAAAACTCCTGGCCAGTTTCAGCACTTACGTGTAATTATCAAGAGAATAATATCGTTGAGTTAGAAATATATAAAAAATAAGAGAACTATCCTCTAGATAACGGCACCGGTCAAATTTAATGTAACCGGTGGAGTATTTAACCGGATTTAAACCGGTTAGGGGTTTATACCAATAAACCAGAGTAGAAGTTACAAAGTTAATTTAATACCATAATGAACTCTTAATTACTCAAATTTAACTCACGAACCATTGATGGTATAAATACCTAATTCGTTAATAATATTTAAATTGGAAAAAGTGATGAAACAATTGATCGTGCAATAAGAAACTGCCATAATGAGCTCAAGGAAATGCGGAAAATAAATTAGATTAACATATCCGGAGTAACTCAGAGTTATATTTCCCAGTCCATTATAAAAGCAATCTGAGATTTATATGATGTTACAATAAAATTCTCACAGATGAAATTCAAAATTGCATCATTGGAATAAATCGAGTGCTTCTACGATGTGGTTTCAGTGGAATGAATCATTATTATTGAGTGAAAATATTTAAGCGAATCGTAAGAAGTGACCCGCATTATAATTTCTCCCCCAATTCAGCGGCAAGAATAATAAGCTAATGTGCCTATTCAACTGCCTTGCTTCTTTCATGATAAATTCACTGAATTGTAATCATTTCTCATTGATTTGGGTTGCTTCTGTCAATAAAATAATTCTGGTAATTTCCACTCATTAACCTCGGGTTTTCCTAATGCTTCCTAGGCTGCCTGAGGCAGCCAAAATAATCGTCGTGGAATTACAATTTAAAAGCAAATTTGGACGCAGCTAGCCTAATGTGCTAACACCATGTCACGCCGTAAAGGAGCGGTATCATTACGATAAATACGACCCTCCTTGTAGCAAACCATTAGCAGATTGAAATTTACGCACTAAAAGAAGAGGGAATCGCTCCTTTTACCTTTAAACCACCTGTGGTTTCCCACTTCTAGAATTCACGCTAACATCACTTGCGGCTCAACTAGAAGTGTCTATAGTCATCGCCAGATAAAGGCTAAGGGTTGATAGGGCGATATTCACCAGTTATAGAATATCACTTCTTGCATTCATGATTGGGCAAAATTAAAATTTGTAATGTTGAACTTAGAGTAGATCTCTCTCCAACAAAAATCAGTCATAAAGTTTCATTTAACACCGACTAACATTTTTCTCTGCCTTAAAACAAATTCTAAATTCTTTTTTACCAAAATTTAACGTAACTCTTAAGTATTATTTAGGCATGTCAAAAATATTAAACGTCTGAGCGCATTCATCCGTTGGACGAAACGGCACCCTTCCACTGGAATAAGCCGGACTTCCAAAAATAAGTCAACATGTAGGTGCGTCTGTAAGAGGCAGTAGGTACTAATAAGACCACTATTACAACCGTCACCATAATACGCGTTCCAACGCTGGCCATCAAATATTCTTCGAAAGAATGTAGCTCTTTAAACACTCTTCCTACATGAAGAACGGTGTATCCGCAAAATTTTCTCCCGTAGCTTTATACACTATCTCCTGCGTTGCTTTATTACCACTTTTCTGTTTTTCATATGTTATATATCCACCGTAACGTCCAAACTTCCTTTCTCTTCCTCCCACTTCCCCTCGTAATCTCAGCATTTTCCCTCCCATCGTAATTTTCAACATCCCCATTACCTTTCCCACTTCCTCTGACAAAATTGTTTTTATTTTTCCATCTACCTCACCAAATATATCCGAACATTTCTCCGTTAATACGAAATGGTATATATAGCGCAACTTTGTTTTAAACATGCACTTTCAAAAGGTTGAACAAACCACTGATTACCAACCACATTTCTTTTATAAATCCCCCAAGGTATCTTCGAGAGGTCAAGGTTTAGACAATAAGTGTCTAAGTTGCAAAATTGAATATCACATTCCAAGTCGAGGTTTGGCAAGGACATAAAGAATAGAATAGAAGAATGTTAAGGGCTGGTTTTATAATGCCTTGTATACGTTGACCGCAAGATGGCGTAGCTTTTCTGTTAGCTTGGAGTTAACTGAGAGTTGATTATATCAGAATTTGTTGATTACATGCGTTACCAATGGGAGAAAAAATTAAACTCGGCTTCCAGGCTGAGAAATATTTGATCAGAGGTTATAAGGCAAAGCTTTAGTGTTTTTAATATGATTTAGTAGTAAGTAAATTAGATTTCAACATTTCCCAGTACAGTAACATTTCTTCTTTTCCTCTCAATTAAGCTTTGTAAACACTTAATAAGACCTCATTTGAAAAGCCTAACATCCACGCATACCTTCGATCCTCAATAGCAATGTTTACTGCTGTTCAAATAAGGAATATACATAATTTACGGTAAAAAGATAAATGTTTTGTATTAAAAAATTACATTTGAGATGGAGGTCACAACGGGCAACGGTCTAACGTGACGGAAACAACGATTCTCGATCGATTATTGAAAGTAAGAGTCATTGTCCTCGGCAGACAGTTAGGTGAGTAATCGTCCAAATGTCCAACTGTACGTAAAAAATTAGCGACTACGTTCATAGTTTTATTGGACTACGGCAAATGCAGGTCAATGGAAATCCTCCAGTTGAGCCATTTTTCTGAATTCAGCGGCAACTGGCGTTGGGTTGCTATTTTCTGAAGGAAGTGATCAACAACTGAGGTCTTCTTCGCCCTTGAGGAGACGTAGTACCTATATTCTTAAGGCTAGGATTACTTGGGTGATTCAGGAATAGGGCGGGAATTCTGACCGTTAGGACGGATGGATTACTGCACTTGATGGATTGCTCTCGAAATAACGCCCAAGCAAGGATCGGAATTCCACTCTGAAATCTCAACCACCGCTGGGATTCAAACCCAGGACTTAGGTATCGGAAACCAGTACTTCAGCCGCCACACCAAACTATCAGTTTAACATACGGAGGAAGTTAAACATATGGCAGAATGGTTTATATTAATTTTGGGATCCATCGCCTTTGGTTGCTCATGCGCAATGTTTCACCTCTCTTCCCGGAGGCGTCTTCAGATAAAAGGGTCTACTAAAAGTAGTAGAGTTACTCGACATCACGTAACGGCCAATCAGGGCGCACTGTTTGAAATTCAAAATGCAGCAGTCGTTGGAAATGTTCCTTAGCAGCCAGCTAAGTTGTGCATGAGCAACCAAACGCGATTTATCCCGAAATTAATATAAGTAAATTATTTTTAAAAAAGTGGTAACCTGTAGAACTATATGGCAGGATGGATATTAGAATTTGATTATTAGAAGTTATTAGATTATAGTTATAGAATAGTTTAAACTCGTGCCGTAGTTGAAAATAATAGGGAAAATGGACGTAATTACGGATCTCTGTAGAGTGCGCATCCACATTGCTGTAACGTTTGTCATGACTTGAGGTAATAACAAAAATGCGATGATGATCGCCAAACTACACCTGTTCTTTGAAACCACTGTTCTATAATTTTTGGAGGAGTCGGACCAACATTGTCAGCGAAAAGTTCACAACTGTGGACGTTCGTGTTTTGGATATCAATAGTGACAACAGGCGCAGTAAATATCCACGTCTCAGGAATAAGGAAAAACTCCCAAACTAGGGTTTTGCTTCAAACCTATGAATGTGGGTTTACATTTACTTCTACTTTCGTCATTCCGCGCGTCGCCACCATATGGTGTGGCAGGCATAGTGTGAACAACAACAACAACAACCGCAAAAACCCATGAAGAGGGAGGGTATATAGAATGGATCTGGAAAATGGAAAGAACGAAACATTATATTTGTATACCAAGATGGTGAAATTCGCCATGTTATAAAAATCATTTGAATTGACCGGGATTTGAACCCGGATCTCCCAATTTCCGGTCGGGTGTGTTAGTACCAATCCCACCTGACCGGCAATTAGGAGACCTGCAATTGGGAAATCCGGGTTCAAATCCCGGTCAATTCAAATGATTTTTATAACATGGCGAATTTCACAGTGTCTTCATGGTGTCATTAACTGCGCACCCGTGCGCGTGACTGCGTGCACCACAGAATCATCATTTTGCGATCGCAATAATTGGAAATTATATTTGTTTTGGAGGATTAGTTTCGATTCGAGGATTATTGTTAATGTTGAAATCATCATTGATTCGGAGGCAGAAAAAATGTTAAACGTATCCATTCAACCGTTTCTCTCACATGTCTTATTTTTTTCTGATCTCAGATGCAGCTTGGAGAATAAACTAATATCCTCCGTATTCCGTAGGAACTCGCTGGACACGGATTTTCGCAATCAATCAATACTTTTATTTTCCCAGAGAACAATATAAGGCTCGGCTCATCAGAGAAAAATCTTTCAATACATGTACTTTTAAAAATCCCAAGAGCTAAACTTTGAGACAAAAAAGTATATTCAAAACACTGTTAAATTAAGCAATGGACAAAGTATAGTCATATGAGTCTCAGCACAAATAAAATACAAAATTTGAATAAAAATAAAAAAATGAAAGTGAGATATTATAAACGATCGTCCTGTTAAAGTTCTTTCATGGAATCGTTTGAGTTTCTGTTTCAGTTGAGTTTTGAAGTTGTGTCCACTTTTAGTCTCTATAACTGAATTGCAACCTGTTAATTACGTTAGTCTAGAGTGTAATATTACCTTCGAGTATCAAACGTCTACCAAACTTCATCGTCTAATAGTTTTATTTACACTTTCTGATCACTCGTGGCCGTTTTTTAACAAAGATGTTGAAACACATCCCATACTATCAATTACAATGGACACCATTTCGGTGCGAAGAATCACGTGAAACAAATAATACATTATCTTAATGAATGCAATACACTGATAACGAACCTAACCGTCGTTCATCTGCAAATTGCGTTACTTCTGAAATGAATGTAGTTGAATTAGAGAATATCAATTTTTTAAATTATTAATTGCGCTGCCATGTCACACGCTGGCAGTAAAAGCTCTATAATAATTATTTTCAGAATTATGTTTGCCAGCATTCACTCAATACTTTCTAGTGTATGTTTCATTAATTTAGTTCGAAATTTATCTATTTTTAACTCGTAAAGGAGGATAATTCGAATGCAAGATTGTCGTATTTTTCAATAAACATAGGCAGCAATTATAAAAATAGCCTACGGTCATTGGCGTATAAAATCATATCTCAAATGATATCACCATCTTCAACTACTTTTATCGCAATTCGCATAGCATATCGCATTTATTGAGATAAGGTGTCTTTTCTTTCATTTGGTTCTCCCTCCTCAAATAGTGTCTATTTTTAGTAATATGTACCTACCTAGGGTAATTTCACCCTCCTGAACAACCACTAAAGTGTTTGCTTCGCGATGCAGGGGAGGTCAATCGCGATGAGTTTCATTGTTACAACAGGTTAAGCCTGGGTCAACTCGCAGAAGTGACCGCGTTCGGGGAAAAAAGAAAAACTGTCACTCTCATGGACGCAGTTACGGAGTGACAAAGGAGAAGACTGGCGCAGGCTTCGGAGCGCTGATGGATGGCGTGCAGCACGGCGGCGGCGGCGGGTCAAACTCTTGACGGTGGACACACAACTGACGTGAAAAACTCCGTTCACATGAGCTGGCGTGGACCATTCCGCTAGCACTTTGCTCATCGCTTAACTTTTGGCCCTTCTCATTTTCTGTCCGTAACGCAAATCAGTTGAGTGCGAGGGTAAGCGTAAAAATGTGATATAATATCGTCACATAAAAGGAAGGGTCATGAAAATGAGTCAAATGTCTATTAATATATATATATATATATATATATATATATATTATGGTGACTTAGGTATCAAAAGTGTTTTCTGTTTCATGTGATCACAGTGATCACATGTGATCACAACTTTCCACAGAATTTTTATTTCGCGAATAGAACTAAAAAAAATACATTATGTTAAATGCAATTACCGAGAATGGGTGAAAATTGGGAAAATACTACTTCTTTGTCTAAAGTAACTGCCATTTGAAAATCTGTTTACATGAAGGGATTTCTCTTAAAGACTTGAATGGTAACATAATTTATCCACCTATCCATCTCATTCTTTAGTTATTAGCACATGACCGTCGTCCTCGGCGGCAACGGGGCAAAGTCCTCGCCTGCTAAACTAAGGGTCGCGGGTTCGAGTCCCGCATGAGTGGATTTTTCACCACACAGGACATGGGTGTTTGTGTCCGTAATTTTTACATATTAAACACAGCTAAACCCGATGTAAAAGGCTGTTAGTGCTGTTTTCGGGGATTATTAAATTAAAAAAATACCGCAATAATTGAAGTGGAAAGGCTTTGATGATGTTGAAATGGCGCTGAAATCGGCTCATATAGCAGGAAAAAGGGATATTAGCCATATATTCATCGACTAATCCGCTTATTTTTAACCTAAGTTATGTTTTAAATCCCTTCCCTTGGACTACAACCTTGTCGTGGTTGAAGGGCTTGCGTGCTCCGATGACCCCTAGAGCTGCACTGGCGGGAGCATTGCTCCTGGTAGGGTCACCCATGCTAGATTGGTCGAAGGTTAGGAGACAGACGAATGGTAGTCCGCGCAGCGTCTGTACCTCAGTGAGGCGGCTGCAAAAGGCGTCTGACCCCAGTGGGGTGGCCTCTGAAGTGATGGTGTCACGTAAAAAACACTATTGAGTAAGGCCACCGAATACTATCTCAATTAAAACAAAAACCTTGAAATTATGGACGGTTCTCAAATGATAATGAATCCTGGAAACTACGGGACTCGGCCAAGAGGGCCGGGTGTCGTGCCCGGCAGCGGTGGGAGCAAGACCCCTGCGGTCGTCATCACACGAAATCCTTGCTCAGACGTAGCAGCAGCAGAGGAAAAGAAGATAAAGAAGAGGAACGAAACTATCAGAATAGGCGCGTGGAATGTTAGGACTATGCTGAGGGCGGGGAAGCTAGAGAATATAAAGCAAGAAATGGAGAGGGTGGGTGTAGACATTATGGGTCTGGGTGAAGTAAGATGGAAGGATGACGGGGATTACTGGAGCGGCGACTATAGAGTAATTTATAGTGGAGGGAATGAAAGTCAGCGCGGGGTTGCATTCGTAATGAATAGGAAACTCAGTAGAAAAGTAGTGTATGCAGAACAGGTGAGTGATAGGATAATAGTCATGGAACTAAAAGCAGAACCAACGAATTTAGTTATAATCCAGGTTTATATGCCTACCTCTAATCATAAAGAGGAGGAGGTAGATGGGGTGTACGATCAGCTAGAGGAAATAATTGGTAGGATACCAGGAAGTAAGCACTTGGTAGTAATGGGGGATTGGAACGCGGTGGTGGGTGAAGGAAGAGATGGACGGGAGGTGGGCGATTACGGACTAGGAAGGAGAAACGACCGGGGCGAGAAAGCTGTGGAGTTTTGCCGCAGAAATAACCTAGTAATTACGAATACATGGTTCAGACATCATCCTCGACGTAGGTACACTTGGAAGAAGCCGGGAGACACAGATAGGTTCCAGATAGATTATATAATGGTACGTCACAGATACAGGAATAGTGTTAAAAACTCGCATACTTATCCAGGAGCTGATGCAGACACAGACCACAACTTATTAGTCATGAAATGTCGGGTAAAACTGAAAAAGATAAGAATGGGAAGGAGGGTACGAAAGTGGAATACGGAGGCATTAACTGGGGCAATGAAGAAGAAGTATCGAGAGAAGGTGGATGAGATAATGGGTGAGGATCATGGAGTTAGATCAGTGGAAGATGAATGGGGAAGTTTGAAAAATGGAATTGTAGAAGCGGCGAAAGCAACGGTAGGCGTAGTGAGCGCAACTAAAATTAGAAAACCGTGGATCACGAAGGAGATGATCAGGGAGATGGAGGAGAGAAGGTAATGGAAGAACGTAAACTCAGAGCTAGGTAAGAGAAAATACCGAGAATTTAATAACAAGCTTAGAAGAGAAACAAAAAAAGCAAGAGAGGCGTGGTGGAGAGAACAGATCGACGCGTTAGAGAAATACCAAAAAGAGGGAAGAGCAGATGCATTATATAGGAGAGTAAAGGAACTGACGGGTGGTAATAAGGGAAGGGGAATTACAACGATAACAGACGAGACGGGAAAGGTGATCGTAGTACCGAGAGAGATCCAGGAGAGGTGGAAGGAGTATGTTGAAGAACTGTATGGTAAAGAAATAAGGCCCAATAGGTTAGATATAGAAAGGGAAGACGATATCGACAGAGATGACATCGGACCAAGTATCCTAGATAGCGAAATCGAAAGAGCTCTACGAGACATGAAAAGGAATAAGGCGGTGGGAATAGATGACATACCTGCAGAATTATTAAAGAGCATGGGGAAGAACGGAAGAGGAAAACTTTTTGCACTTATTCGTAGGATTTATGAGGATGGAGTGTGGCCGGAAGACTTCGCGAAGACTGTACTAATTTCTATACCGAAGAAGAGTAAGGCAAAAACTTGCGAAGACTATAGGACAATAAGCTTAATATCCCACGCGGCCATAGCAGTTCTGAGGATTCTAAACAGAAGGCTAGAGAAGAAGGCAAATGAATACCTGGATGACGACCAGTTCGGGTTTAGGAGAGGGACGGGAACGCTAGACGCTATAGCGGTGATGAGGACGCTAGTAGAAAGTACTAGAGTATGGGCAGGATGTTTTTGCATGCTTCGTAGATTTCGAGAAGGCGTTTGATCGGGTGGAATGGACGAAATTAATGGGAGTGTTGAAGCAATCAGGGGTCGATTGGAGGGACAGAGGTCTGATTCGAAATTTGTATATGAATCAGACTGCGCAGGTTAGGGTAGATAATGGAGAATCGGGATGGGCCACGATAGGACGGGGAGTGCGGCAAGGGTGCCCACTATCGCAGTTGCTTTTTAACGTATATTCAGAAGAAATGGTATGGGAGGCATGGGGGGAGGAGGAGGTGGGAATAAAGGTAGGAGGGGAGCTGATAAAATCAGTGAGATTTGCAGATGATCAAGCATTAGTTAGTCAGTCGGCCAAGGGGTTACAGTCAATGGTGAATGCATTAGAGGTGCAGTGCGAAAAGTATGGGATGAAGATCAATCACAAGAAAACGAAAGTAATGAGATTTTCTACAAGTAAGAAGGCGGGGCTGAATATAAGGGTGGGAGGGCAGAAGATTGAGCAGGTCGAGCAGTTTACGTATCTGGGTAGTATTTTGGAGGCGAATGGGTTTAGTGGTAAGGACATCAGATGCAGAATTGCGCTAGCTAAAGAAGCATTTTCGAAGAGAAGGGAATTGATGAGGGGGGGTCTGAGAAGAGACGTGAAGAAGAGGCTGGTGAAAACTTTAATATGGAGCGTGGCGCTATATGGGTCGGAAACTTGGTCATTGCGAAGGGAGGATGTGCGTAGACTAGAGGCGTTTGAGATGTGGGTTTGGAGAAGGATGGAGAAGGTTAGCTGGATGGAGAGAAAGACGAACGAGGAGGTATTGGATATGGTCAGAGAGGAGAGGAAGCTTGTGGCAGGGGTTCGGAGAAGGCAGAAGAGATGGATGGAGGAGGTTTTGAGAGGAGAGGGCATGTTGAAGAGAGTGATAGAGGGGAGAACACTGGGGAAGCGTGGGAGAGGAAGGAAGAGGATAGGAATTCTGGACGAAATAAGAGGAGGTAGAAGATATGAAGAATTGAAGAGGGATCTAATAACGGGCCATCCTTAGGAGGGAAAGCGAGACAATTTCTATTAGGTTGGGATACAAAATGGGGACTGTCCAAGAACCTACCAATCAGCTGGTAGAATACTTGAATGAAAAATGAATGTTTTAAATTGCCATGGAATTGCATAATTTAAAGTACCTATTATTTTTTTTTAATTACTTTATAAAAGGTGGTATTCGGTATTTGTTTTGACTGTCACAGTTACTTGACTTGTGCACTAAGAACAGGAATTAGCTTTGTTTCTTTCAAAATATCGGAAAATGAGAAAAGCAACAGAGAAAAAATATATGCGCTTCGTCAAGAAAGAGAGATAATTCCTTTAATTTTTCTCCTCAAATCGATTCTTTTTACCCCATTTAAGTTAAACATATTCAACAAATAATAAACGAAACATAGTGTAATTATAATGTTTCTAAAGATGACTGTAATAATTTGCGGATAACTATTTGTCGATTGGTATATTACATTAGGTCTTCAACGTGCGACACTCAAAGTGCACATTTAATCGCCACAAGTTTGTACACAACGGCTGGCAACATTCTACTACTCATTTTGAGTGCCGGAATATTCTGTGAACGTTATAATATACATATGGCTGGAATTCTTGGCCAGGTAGAGTGTGGCTGGATACACACAGTAACCATATAAGAAGTACCCCACGCGAATTATTATTAAACAATTATAATTCAATTAAAAATTAAATATTTTAACGTTATTTCCTGTTACGTTTCATGGTGACTTTAGCGCCCAGTATTATCAATTGATTGAATGATTAAAATTGATTCAATTGATTGATTACATGTCATAAATTAATATATAAATCATTAATGTATAATTGTATATTCTCTTATAATAAACTAATAAATATATACTAATAAATATGGCAAATCAGTTTTATTATACTACGATGACATTTTAACTCATTTCAACTTACTTTCACCAAGTGAAGGCTACGAAATTTAATTTGAACATAAGCGGAGACATTTGCTTGAAAATGAGTCTAAGACTAGGTTTGGTGCGCTCTTGAAGCAGAAATTTGTTCTTTCATCATGTGGTCCATAAACTTAGGCTACTTAGGTTAATTTGGTGCTAAACTACAAGCCTTTGCCAAAACCAATGGTTTACAATGCTATACTTCAATTTGTATAGTGGCAAAAACAAATGTTTTTCGTTAAGCAGCATGAGAAGTGCGACAAGCACAATGGCTCTTGGCTACAGATCCCTTTTTGATTGGTTCCTTATAGTGTAATGATGAAACGAGAGAAGTGATTTGAGTATTTTGTCATATTGGAATATTTTATGTAGTTTACGTATTTTAGAATCGTGCACTCTACACTCTAATTTCGGTGTGATTCATTCGCATTTCGATAATTCTCATAACTAAATTTCGATAATTCTCATAACTAAGTCTTGTCTCAGCTCTCGTGCCGAAAGGTTGTGCCTTCTCCGTTCTCTGTGCTCTGCGGTTTAGTGTTGAGTCACCATGCCCTCGTGTCCTAAGTGTGAGCTTTCAGTTAAACGAAACAAACGTAGCGTCAGCTGTGAGCAGTGCTCTGCTACGTATCATCCATCCTGTCTGTCAATGACTGAAGCGGATGTTGCCGCGCTCGAGGAGCTCCAGAAGTCCTGGACCTGCGATTCCTGCTCTTCTGGGATGCGTTCTGGACGTAATGACTCCACTCCCGTCAGGATTTCATCTATGAGCGACGCCAAAGGATCAGCGCCTGATTCCAGCATACTGGCGGAACTCCTAGAGCGCGTGAAAAGTATTCAGGGGAGCCAACTGGAGCTGAAGAGTGCAGTTGAATCATTACAGGTAGTAATAACTGAGCATTCTACTATGCTTGACCATCTCAATTCGTCTATCGCTGATTTAAGTGAGAAACTGCATCAAGCATGTAGTGACAGTGCTGCAATAAAAGCGCGTGTGTTAAATCTTGAATCACACATTAATAGAATAGAACAAGAGCATTTGCGCAATGTGGTGGAATTTCATGGAATTCCCTGCATTACCGGTGAATCGCCTGAGGCCCTAATCGTACAGGTTGGCCTAGCCTTAGGGGTGAAATTCGAAATGAGTGACATTGACTACATCTATAGGCTGAAGAGCCGCGCGTCAACGGATGATGGTGTAAAACCCTCGCCAATTATTGTCCGATTTTTGCGTTCCACATTAGCTCAAAATCTTATTAACGCACGGAAAGTTAAAAGGAACCTAAGTCTTAAAGATATAGGGCTAAATGAGTGTGTTAATTCCTATGTATTTGTCAATGAGTCTCTGACGCCATACAATAGAAAATTATATTCTATGGCCAGGGAACTAAAAAGGGGAGGTAAATTCAAGTACTTGTGGGTAAGAAATGGTAAAATCTTTGTCCGGAGGCGTGAGGGAGACGATCGCTACCTTATTCAGTCAGAAGAGGACATTAAAAAGTGGGAATAGGGAGGAGGTTATAGTTCACCGCCTATTGTCACCCAGAAGATTTCAAGAGATATAACTCTGTGCCATGTTAATTGTCAATCCCTCTTTGGTCACTTTGATGAATTTTGCCTTTTCTTTCAGGAATCAACTTATGACATAATTTGCATGTCTGAGACCTGGCTAAAAGAGCGCATATCTGATGAGATGGTTAAAATGAATGGTTATAATATTTATAGACATGACAGAATTGGTAAAGGTGGAGGGGGTGTTGGCTTATATGTACGCGAGAATTTAAAAGTTAATGTTCTGGCCACTTCCCCTGACACCTACTGTCATACCTCTGAATTTATCATATCCGAAGTATGCAACGAAATCTCCTCTAAGTTATTGTTGTGTGTCGTGTATCGTCCTCCTAAAACAGCCCTCCCGACGGACTTTGAAAATGCATTTTTGCAATTTGCTCCCACCTTTAAAAATATTGTTATATTTGGTGACTTCAATGCTGATCTTCTACGAAATAATTATGATGGTAAACACATGCATAATTTTGTGTACTGTAATAATCTTAATCTTGTACCATACGCAGCTACGCATCACACAGAAACAAGTCTTACCCTATTAGATCTCTGTATTGTCGACGATCTGGAAAAAGTTTCAAATTACTCTCAGACTCCCATTTCCTTCCTCTCGGCTCATGACTTAATTGAAATTACGTACACTTTCAAGTTTTCTATGTCCCTCACACCCACCTCTTTCCAATTCCGTGACTTTCAAAACATTGATTCCCACTGCCTTCATGATGCACTTCTAGAGATGAATTGGAATGGTATTTTTAACTCTTGTTCTATCGATTCCAAACTTGGTTGTTTTATGTCAAACATTTCTAGTTTCTCTGACACTTTTTTTCCCAAACGGGAATGTCGGCCTATACGCCGATTTCCTCCTTGGCTGAATGAGACGATAAAACTCATGATTAAAGAACGCAACCAAGTGCGGTGTGCCTTTCGACGCAATGGTTGTTCTACTGTGTTCCAAAAATACAAGGAGCTTAGAAACCGCATTAAATCAGCCATCAATGACAGTAAACGCCAGTTTTATTCCTCGAAGTTTTCCTCTTTGAAAGACCCGAAATTGATTTGGCGTGAATTTCGAAATCTGGGGTTGGTTCGAAGACGGGACTCTTCTCTACCTTCAAATATAACTCTCGATCAGCTAAACTCCTACTTTGTGTCAACTTCGATCAGTCAAAATGTTGCCCTAGCTAACCTCAGACCTGAGCGAGTTATCCCATTTAATGAAAACAACTTTTACTTTAGACACGTAACTCCTGACACTCTTATCGAAAGCTTGATGATCTCAAACTCAAATGCCACTGGTGTGGACGACATTCCGATAAAGGTCATTCAACTTTCCAAATATGCATTATTACCATACATCCTTGAAATATTTAACCACTCTCTTGATAACTCAGTATTTCCATCGGCCTGGAAAAAAGCACTTATCCGCCCGATAAAGAAGATAAAAAACCCAAAACTACCTTCTGACTTCCGGCCAATTTCTATCCTGTGTGCCTTGTCGAAAGTGCTGGAAAGAATTGTTTTCAAACAAGTCACAGAGTACTTAACTGACAATGACAAACTTGACGCTCTGCAATCAGGTTTTCGGCATGGATTCAGCACGCAGACGGCACTACTAAAGGTTACCGATGATATTCGACTTCATATGGACAAGCGCATGGTTACAATTTTAGTTCTTTTTGATTTCAGTAAAGCATTTGATCGAATTGATCATAATCTACTCTTTCATAAGATGGTGAAGCTTGGTTTCTCGTGTTCAGTTTTAAACTGGTTTTGCTCCTACCTTGAAAATAGATCGCAAGCAGTCATGGGACCTGACAATAAGTTATCTGATTGGGTTCCGGTATCTTGCGGAGTTCCCCAGGGATCTGTCCTGGGCCCTCTGCTATTCTCTATTTTTGTAAATGATATTTCGATCGCGATTAAAAATTGTAAGTACATGATGTACGCAGATGACCTCCAAATATACATCCATTCCTCAATTGAAAACATAGCTGCTAGTATCAACCTTGTGAATCATGACGTCAGAGAAATTACAAAATGGGTTGGCGAAAACCGACTTACACTGAACTGTCAAAAGACGAAATCAATAATCATTGGAAACTCAAGGGTTCTAAACAAAATAGATATTAATCAACTTCATCCAGTTGTAGTTGGTGATCACCAAATATCTTTCAGCGACTCTGTTCGCGCTCTTGGAGTAACCCTCACAAAAAATCTGTCGTGGAACGAACATGTTAATGAAATCTGTAATAAAGTCAATATTACCCTCTATCAACTAAAACTAAATAAGCACCTATTTCCTATTCCCACCCGAAAAATGTTAATTTCATCCTTGGTATTTCCCTCTATTGATTATTGTAGTCTCGTTTATAATGACATACCTAAAGAGTTAGAAAAAAAGTTACAAAAGCTATTAAACTCATGTGTAAGATATGTATTTAATTTAAGAAAGGATGTTCATGTGTCACAATACAGAATCAGCCTAGGTTGGCTAAATCTTTGTAACCGTAGAAAATATCTACTCGGTGCTTTTCTTTTTGGGATGTTCAGAGAGAGTATTCCTAAATATCTTCGGGAAATGTTTAAGAGCAGATCAGAAACCACTCAGATGACATCTCGCACAAAGAACTGCTCTTTACGTTATCCAACTCCACGTACAACCGCATACCAGAAATCATTTCTTGTTACGGCATCTAAACTTTGGAATTCTCTCCCTGAGGATCTGAAACAGAAGGGCTCCAATCATGCCTTCAAGTATAAATTATACATGACTCTACTCAGTGCAGAGCAAACATAAACTCTGTCTAATAAAATACGGCCTAAATATTGTGTGTTGTTAAATTCTAATCCTTGCCTATTTGCTACATTACTATTTCTGTATCATGCTGTATTGTTATCACTTGTTCGATTTTTATGTACGTTTTGAGTTTTCTTTGATGAGCCATTCAATTGTAAAATGTGTTTTTGCTCCATGGGTGATGCCCAGAGCATTAATAAATATTCTATTCTATTCTATTCTAAATTAGGTGCGTGTACCAGACAAAGAATTCAAGATTTTTTAGGTCAGGTGCTATGATTCTAACCGGTATAACCAACGGGAAACACACATTCTTATATCTGTTAAAAGAAAGCTCGAATTTTCTTGGAAACGACTGCTACCTTAATCGACAGTATTTCTAGAGGTTATAACCGACCTATGATATCTAAATCTATCATTATCTAGTAGTTATCTTACAAAAGTCCTTGAAAAATGACTGACTTTTTCCACGAGTGTTCAAGTATCTACTTCTCATAAAAAAGTATGCACTCCTTGGCCGTTAGTCAACTACCTCCTTATCTTAACCCCACGCTATATCAAATCGTTTTTCTTCTTCGTTTAATTCTTTGTACCCATATTCCATCCGTTTTAGACTCATCCTCACTTATTTTCCAAGTTTCTGAGCCATGCTACGCCACTTCCCACAGCCTTAATTCTCACTTTATCTATAGCTTTTATATCTTATTGATATTCCTAGCTGATTCATTCCACTCTTCTCATTAAATCTTTCTCCTTTTAACGTGGTAAATTAGCATATATATACATTCTTCTCTGAGAAAAATTTCCCCTAAATTTAAGCCCTAATGCGTGAATTGATTCACTTGTTACATTGCACACCCATCACTGATTTTTTTCCTTTCGTAGGCAACAAATTGTCTTATCCCTCCCATGGAGAATTTCATCACATTATGATCTTCATTTTTCTCCGACATATTCCATTCATAGCACATATTTTATTCAACGCATAGCTCATCCCTCAAGCACCTCACTGCAGACTTTTCTTTTTAGCTCACCCCAGCAATCTGCAAAGTGAGAAAGGGCGGGTTACAGCTAGCTATCCTTTTGAATTTTAAAATCGCGGGAGATGATGAAGCTATTCGTACAAAGGAACATCAAGTGAGGTTCTTTCAATCGTAATTGATGCGACCGCTCGAATCGGGTAATCGGGTTGCTGCGGTGGTTGGAGCACTGGATTTCCAACCTGAGGGTCCGAGGTTCGTGTCTCGGTGGAGGCGGACAGTTTTCAATGAAATCCTAGTTCATACTTGGAAGCTATAGGGAGAGCACTTGAAGTGCATTACTCCGTCTGTTGGATGGGATTCTACACTATGAATCACTAGGCGCCTTTCAATGAGAGCAGGCTAATTCCGACGCCGGGTTTCTCTCCGCCCTTCCTTCATTGTCCTTCATATTTTTTCACTTTCACACGATACTCGATCCAGCACAAGACCTAGTACGCTTCCCTGATATTGAGGATGAATTTGAGCCGTCGTAGAAAAATTCACGCGAAAAATACCTAAAAGGTTTTACAGGAACGTATACTTCGAATAGCGCGTGAATTTTCTCATTCCTTCACCCATGAAGTAGTCGGTTGATGTTTTCTCTAAACTTATGTGCGTGACCGTAAGCACTGGTTTTTCTGAGTGAAAAATTAAATCTATTATTCAAAAGATTCACAATCCACGAATATACGTATTCCATAAAACAAACCAAAAACATGATAAAACTATCGTATTAAACTATTATCGATATCGATAAAACTACCGTTTAGGTGGAGCTATAACTAGCTTACGTAGGTTTTTCGATCGTCTCGAAACAACATTGCAACTATTTTTTATAAAGTATTTATCAGTGAGATACCTAATGACTTTCTTATATGAATTAATAGAGTACTCGTATGTTATAATATTCCGTTTTACTACTTTTTCCCCTTTACTATCCACATGGTTCGCAAGTAGTAAACGGGATTCCACTTTAAGGTTTCCGCCAACACCGGGATCGAATCCGAGTCCGCATGGTGGGAAGTTAATTAAGCCACCCCAACAACTTCATCACAGTTTACAAAGAGAAGGCAATAATGAATATTTTTGTTGAAATTGTGATTCCATTCTGAATTTCATTACGGGTTGGCTCAACCTCTGGGTAAGCTATACTTCCAAGCCAACTTACGAGTTATTGACGGCTATTTTTAGCCAAAAAAATATTACACTGTTTTAATTAGTGAAACATGCGTCGTCATCTTTATCTACATCCAAATTGACTGACCATGCAAGAGACCATGGAACCTAATTTCACAATTATCAAATGTGGCTCAAGACTAAGAAAAGATATCTAGATTTTTCTTGGGTTGAACGTAATGTGCTCATGGTTCCATAAGAAATATAAATCAATATTTTGCTTGCCTATATCACCATAAAATAAATTCATTTTCTTCATGGGGATTAATTTAAAAGCGAGCTATGGACCCACAAAGGTATTTGCCATCGCAAATGGCAATCTCCGATCCTTTTGGAAGGTATTTTAGCGGTCAAAAGGCTCAGGTTTACCGATATCAATTTCAGGCAATAAAACTTTTAAAGGGCGTAAAACTTTAGAGTTTTTACGAAGAACTTTCAATTACTTCAAGTAAAAGCTTTATTCGTGATGTATATTGCAAGAGCTCTTACATTATATTTCATAACTTTTATGGCAGCATTAGCGTAAAAGATGGCGTAATGCAAAATATTAAGTACAAGAATCCAAGAAAACAAGGCTAGATATTTTAAGACGTGCACATCAAAGTGTCTTTTATTTTTAAATATTTCCGCTCATAACTTTCTCATTTTCTTAAATTTTTGTAGGATAATTTTCTTATGAAACTGAAACACTCATGAAACAGCTGTTGCAGTACTAAGTTAGTTTACAAAATGTTAATATAAATTAATATTTGAAGAGAATTAGAGTTGTCATGGAAGGCAAGTTTGTGTACTAACAATTAGAATTCTAACAAAAAACCAGACACTAGCAAGATGTGTTAGTGATTCGAATTATATCACTTTTATATGAATTGGTGTCTGTGAGTTGATTTTATTAGATAAGATTAATAAAACTCAATAACAACAAAGCAAGTTTTTGACAAAAACGAAATTTTGCCGAAGGGTGGGAAATTCATGAGAGTTGTATGGTTCGTGTTATTTTAACGATTTCATCATTTTGATTACTAGGTAAACATGAAGCCAGTTAGGGACATATATCAGGATCTCTCGGTGTACAGACTGTCAGTTCTCTTCCATCTCTTCCTCCACCTTGTAATTGACTATATTTCTTCCACAGAAATCCAGCTTATATTATTGTACATCATTTTAATGTGTCAATTTACGAAAAATAGTTCGTTTGTAACTCCTCTTTTGAATCCAGACTGCTGCCTTGCAACAGAACAATTCACTTGTAGGCATTAAATAATTTTATTCTCACTCAAGTTTTAATTGCTAGTTAGAGAATCAACTATGAAAAATGTAATTATTTCTGCATATAATCACAATTCTAGTTATTACAATTCGCATTGCCCACGCAAGTACATATTAAAGCAATTATTTTATATCTCCTTTAGGATAACTGTTTGGTAATGAATATAGAAAAAAATTAAATTCATTCCTCTTTGACCGTAGGGGATACCTACGTGTAATTACAAAGGCGAGTAATATTTAATTTGTTTCAACAATTCGACTAATTTTAGATTCATTAATTCATCAATTCCGTTAAAAATTCATATCATCAAATTCTCTTTTTTAGCTCATGGCAGCTAATTTAACAAATGCACCTAATATATCCTGGTAGATGTCACATGTTTTTATTTTTGGAGCAATTGAAAACCTCTCACAGAAAGTTCCCCCGATTGAAATTTTGTGCCAAACAGATCTCCTCAGAGTAATCAATGTATTCCGTTTGAATAGGTTAGTGAACCGTCTGAGGAGGTGTGGGTACTACATGGCGTAAACACACTCGGCGGTCACCACTAATGCCTTATTTGCTAGCTTGATAAAGCTTTACGTCCAATTGTTCCCAAAATGATAAGACCTATTGCATATAAGAAAATAAAAATTCAAAAATGGTTACTACGATTTCTAAAACCAGTACACTTGCTTGAAAATCGTTGCTTAGTTGCTGATAAATGGCCCATCTAGGACGATTATCTACATAAAACTGTTTTATATCTGTTTATGATACATATCTTGGAGAGTATGGAGATTATAAGAGAAGTATTAGCGTGGAAAAGTGGAGTAGAAACCTTCCATTGATATCTAAACTATAATAAAAATTTACGGAAAAAATTGTAAAATCACGACTGAATATCTACTTTTAAACATAGTTTTAAAAAAATTCTTCTATTTAGCTAGAACCCACTTCATCAAAGGGTCATATCCCAAACATTTCACAGCAGCTTGCGTCGGGTGCTGATAAACAAAAGCCTGTCATAGCAGTAGTCATTATTTTATTATACAGTCTCCTTTGATCCACTGCTCCTCCCGATCTTTCTTGGCATACTTTCTTTCCTTCACAACCTACGACTGACATTTTTCATTCTTTTAGAAGAATAGGCAATTTTAAATACTCTTTAAAATTCGACGTTTTATTCACTAGTTATATACGCGCTTTCAAACTCTTCTTTTCAAACAGTTCTGCGAAAAAAATGAGTTTCAAGTAACGGAATCCACGTAATTTTTGTGTTCGGCGAAACAACCACCTATAAACTGGTGGTTGATAGAATCTTCCTCATAGCAACCATACACAACCTTCGGCGGTAAATAACCAATTTGTTAGCAGCTAATAGATGAATAGAGTTATAACATGAACATTCAAAATTAATTTCTCAGCATTTAATGCTCCCATCACATTTTGTGTTCGGAAATTAGAGCATATTATTTCATAACCGTTAAACCGTCTCAATGAATTGATTTTTACTTCCTAATTCTAATAGAAACTTTATCACTCTGGGTACTCCATGAGCATGAATAAACAGCAATAAATCTGGAGTAGAGTAAAAAGACCCTTTGTATTCACGACAGTTGATAACTTGACGTTACTTAGTATTACAATTTCATTTGGGGAAAAGTAGGATTACAATTTTTTTCCAGGAGACCCATCATAAATCAATTACCAGCACAGCATTAAATACAGTAAGCTAGATTTGGAATTGCAAATACTATACTGTCCTGGTGTACCAGATGATGTTGACCAACGCATTTCTATCAACTTGGATGCCAGGTTTTCAGATTTCCCCGTGAATGAGCAACCGTTTACAAGCCCGTTGTATCTCCGTTGTCTCAGGCGTGACTTGATGGAATTTGCTTAGCATTGCTCTTGAGAGTTCTGTGATATTTGTACCTGATGATGACGTGCAACGTCGAAACCTAGGTCGTTTCTAACCATGTGGAATTACAAAGTTACTGCTTTTCATTTACAATCCCGTGATTTCACTTCACAGCTGCTCTCTCACCATTTCACCACGCTAAGACATTTTTGTGATTTTGACACAATGTGCTACAAAAATATCAACACAGAAAAGACTAAATCCTATCCCGAAAATGTTTTCTCTTGATCAAGTCATTTTTCTCGAATTTATCTGAGATAATCGCGTCCATAATAGAACGGTGATCAATAAAAAACATTGACGTGGGTGTACCGCAGGGGAATGCCGTTGGCGATCCTGACCCTAGAAAATATAAGTGAATCAACGAAGGGAAAACAATACGCTAGGGACAATGTTAACCCACGTGGATGAATCTCATGAAATATTCATGCTTTCGAGTCTCCCCAATGTTGCGTTTGTATCCGAAGCATTATGTCACCGGATTTTATTACATTCTTGGCTTCAATTGTATGAAATTTCCTTTCTTTCCCCTCATTCTATACATATACATTCTTTCATTCCTCATAATAAGACCTTGGGCATCAAAAGAGAACTCACATGTAGCTGCAGTAATAAAAAAAAACTCGTTACGACCGCCGGAAATTAAACGGTAAATATTTCGGGATGAAAGTACGAGAACAAAACGTGGCTCTCTATGCGTACGTATAGCGATAGAGACAATGAATACGGGGGAGTATATCACGTGTCCTGGGATATTTCTGCCCAAGAAATGGCAGCATGTGGACGAAAGTGAGGTCTCCCGCACCTTTTCCGAATGCTCGACTCGTTTTTATTACTGATGGGATTACATTGGCGACCCCACGCGCGAAATTTCCCGAATAAATTCAATATCACGCAAAGCCAGAAAGTTTAAAAAGGAGAGCTGAAACGGCAGTCAAGAATGAAAAATAAAGGCATCCCAACTCCAGTTGAGCCATAGTACGCGAGCAGAAGCTAATGTGGTGCAAATCTTACCCCTGGATCAATGACACGGTGATTGGAATAACTCATTCTATGACCTCCCTGTGGATATCCTGCTGCGCCCCAAATAAGATGAAAGCATTTAGTTCTCATTTGATGAACCAGCTGGATCACCAAGGTGAGCTTTCTTCCGACAGATGAATCTTACGGCGAGAATCAGGTGGGAATAAAACGTGTAACGTCCTTCTCAAAAGGTGACTATCCATTAAATAGCATGCGTGGTAATCGTCGGAATCTAAGCTGGCACAAAATCGTTTAAGTACATGTACAGAGAGACTACTAATAACTATTTTTACAATACTTCCGACGTTATCGTGGATTGACTCCGGAAAACCGAAGGTCAAACGACATTTTATATCACAAACTGAAACATGAAGAATTTATCTACAAGATGAAAAAATAGATCAATTAAACTTAATCTCCTCCGCGAAAGCTAGGCTCTATAATACAATAGTGAAACCTTAGTGCTTACACACATGCAAATACATGACGGAAGTAGGTATCGAAAAGATAGCTATGTGAAATTCCACTTGGTGACCATCAGGTGACTTAATATTCCGAAGCCTTGTCGAAATAAATTATATTTTCTGAAGTGGAATGTTACATAGTTCATTTTTCACTAGTTCCGTGACGGAGAAATTCCACATAGTCAAGTCTGAGACCGTTCATTTCGTCCTAGCATTAAATTGTAATTTACTAAAGTTAGAAGTATTGTAAAGAATAATTATTTGGAGAATATTACGTCCATAAATAACAACAGAGAAGTGGGTATTTTTAGTGGATATTATCAATCGTGTTGTTATTAAGAAGAAATGATGAAAAACATCAAATATGGAAAATATAACAGAAACTGTAATAAAACAATGAAGATAGACAATTTTGGATATTTGATTGTCACATTTGATTGTGAAAGTATGCATAAGATTGGACGGATAGCATAACCGAAGCCCATACCTTTAGGAGAAGAAGTCAAGGAGAATTTGGAAAGAAAGATTTAGAAAGAAACGACATAGAAGAAGAAGAAGTATCATAAAGGGATTTTTTTAAGGGAGAAAGTGTTAAAGATGAAACGATTCCAAGGTATAGTAGTGTTTAAAACAGGCTCAAAATGGTCCGAAGAAAGAAAACAAGAGACATACTGAAAAGATAAAAGGACAATGGAGGGAAAGAAAACGACGGATGAAAAGGATTTTAAAATGGCACAAGGTCCGAAAATGCCGCCGACAGTATTATTTAACTTAAATTGATCTAAAAAGTTAAAACAAATTAACCTAACAACAGAAAGCTACCAATAATCTCCACTCACTAACTTAACTGATCAATTTCTGCTGCGGGTGAATATCATGTGGCTTCGTGGAAACAGTCTCTGAATACGATATTCAGGAATAAAATACATCGCACTTTTCTTTACATTTATTTTTATGTGCTTTCGTGGTTCAGCTCTCAAGCTAACCTAATCCACTCGACGATGGCTTAATAGCCGAAACACGTCCGTACTTACAAATAAATTCGAGGAAAAGTATGATACGATTTTATTCCTGATTTATGATATTCTTCCATTCCTCACCAGTTACCGTTATCTTTATTTGAAGAATAATGATAATTTTTGCAAAAGCATGAAAAATGACTCTCAGATAAAGTGTTTTAATATTTATTGGCTCAGTGATCTCTTATCTAGCTTCCCAACGGGTAATAAAAAAAAGGACGGCGTTTCGATTTAGGGTTTTCATAATATCTTCAGGGGCTGTAGATTTCGGTTGTTACGAGATGTCCGTTTTTAACTTACAGGGATTCCACCTTAAAAATAAGTGGAACCCAATCTTGAAAATTGCGAGAAAAACAACCAATCATTAACAAACTGGACAACTCGCATCACCCAAAATCAACAGCCCTAAACAGGATAGGAAAGTATCCAGTCAAAACGTGGGCCATCATGAAGACATTAATCCGGTGGAAGCTAAAGAAGAATTTACCAGAATAATTCGCCAGGAAAAGATAAAATGTTTAATCATTTTAGGGTATTATAATACCTGGTTAGCGTTAATTGCAAAATGCCTGGCGCAGCTTTGCTTGTTAACTTGATATTATTATGGATCGTAAGTTCCAGCAGCGATGTGAATCTTTTGAAGACCTTCCGGGTTCTGCTGCGTCTTTGTTATTATGCCTCGAGCTTTCGTTGCAATGGTGGGTTGCATAATCTCGAATGATACCATCATTATTCCTGACGATGCTGCCTATAATGACAGCAAAAGCTGGAGGCAAAAATGGACGCAGCAGAGTCCGGAAACTGTTTCAGAAGAATAAATTTATGTTAACTGAGAGTATGCGTTTTGTATAGAAAACACCGCACTGTCGTTTAGTGGTCGTAAGCTTCATCGATGGGAGAACGTAATGCCAGTTTTTATCCCAATAAAATATTTAACCAAATATTATAAAAGCAGGCCTCAATCTTGAAGTTCGAAAGTCACACGCAGACGAAATGGATTTTATTTTCAATAAATTTTCCCATAATTTTGGTTGCGCTTGCTCCTAATGCCTCCCTACTCTTCGTTGTCGGAACACAAGAAATTTCTTTGAGAGAATCACTGTTGCATCATTACTTTTGAGAATTCATACTTCTCAAGGGAAAATAATGAATTCGGCGGAGGTCTTAAGGTGTTGGGCTCTTTTAATTTCATCTTCGTCATAGAAAATGCATGCATAATAATTCATGCGAATCTCAGAACTGAGCAGCCACTGGGGATATAAAAACGCGCGGTACCTAATCTATAACTATGAAAGGTGATGTCATACTAAGTTTGGGAATAAATTGGGTTTATTATATATTTACTATATAGTAGATTGGGTTATCTATAACAATTAATAATAAAAATAATGGCCGACCCCGAAGGAAAGTAACCGGTTCCCTCTCGATCACCAAAATTAAGCATTTTTGGGTTCGTCTCGAATTCGGATGTGAGAACCTCCTATTCGTCCGAGCACACGTCGAAACACGTTTAAATCCAACACTATTACTTAGATGAACAGGAAAGTATTTATTATGAGCAAAGGACAATAAAGTTGGCGATATTTTCTCACAGTGTAGACTCTTGTCACTTTTACAACGTGCAAATAAAATCTTGAATAACTTGGTAAATAATATGTCATCGTGATGATTTGATTACAATCTGAAGGTAAAAATAGGCGATGCAGCTTTCAACACTAAAATGCGTTTATTTATACGTTACAACTACTTTCGATGTAGAACGTCATTATCAAAGGATGAACGTATTCCTTGCCTAAAACAGCAACATCTGTTTTAACCTTCATCATGGAAAAGTTCCACCAGTTCAACCCTGAATTGTGATTGAATTCTATACTGCAATAGTCGGGTCGGCCCAACGGTGGCGTGCTTGACTCCCAAATCCGCAGGTCGCAGAACCAAGTGAAGGAAAATATTTTCCTGATTTTGGAAAAATATATGGAAAAATAATCCGACAATTCCGGAACAAGACAACGAGAATTTTCTACATGCTACCCAAACTACAGGGACCCTTAGGAGAAGGCACTGATGGAGTAGATTAAGAATGTCCGGCCCAGTATCAAATATCACAGCTTCGGGTGAGAGTGAAATTTATGGATTCGGCCGGAATACTGCGATGTGGAAGGCATCGAGAAACTAACGCATTAACCTCCTCCCCAGAAGATGCAGCCTTGCATTCATATGACGTGATGGCATTCCTTCCGGTTAAATTAATCCGGGGGTTAAATAGTTCCAAAATCGGATCCCTGGGTAAGGACTACTGGGTGGGGAAACATCATTTCGAAAAATGCAAACAATGCACTTTATTACAATAACACACAACCTTCAATGCGCCCAAAAACTTGTGGAATCCTGCGTTTTATCACTAGAACTCGTCGAAATTTTGCCTGTGAGTCATGGAATAATTTGCGTACCACAAGTATGTTAGCATGGCATGGGTCTCGGTCCAGATCCCACTTTTTTTTAGACCCTGATGGACATCTTTCAACCATGGAACCTGTGTTTTCTCTATTTTCCTGGAAGGCGAGGATCTTGTTTTCTTTCCTTTCTGGTTCCATTCTTTTGTTGAGTCCGATGTGTGATGGAAAGCTATTCATCTTTTCTTAATCGCAGTGGAGATCTTCTCAAACTTTTTGGATATTTTTAAATTGGATAATATTTTTTTAATTTGAGATTTTGAAAATATTTAACGATTTGCGTATATGTATAACCTCCCAGTTTCCTTTTCGTATATCAAATGGGCAAAAACATTTGGTACGACCACAGTGCTCTAATTCCTCCGCGATTTTTAATGATTTGCTTGTCATTATTTTCGGGATCCATCACGCTTGGTTGCTTATTCACAACGTGTCGCCTCTCTCTTCCTGGAGACGTTGTCAGGAAAGCTATTTTCAGGTCAGTCAAGGTAAAGTAAAATACATTAGCTGACGACGCGTCGCCTCTCAACCTGGAGGCGTCGCGACGCATCAAGGTAGAGAGGCGAAACGTTGTGAAAAATCAACCAAACGCGATGGATCCTGGAAATAATGAAAAGAAAATCACAGTTCTCTTTTGAAGATGCGCTATCTAAAAACCGAAAATATCTTCATCCTTGAAGAAGTAAAATCCCTGACATTCCGAATTAAAGATCTCCTACTCCATCTGTTCCTATTTTCTGCAACTCTAATTGAGTTGCTGCCATGCTCTACCGGATTACACGACGGACAGTTTAGGATTGATGGAAACAGATCACCAAAAATCCTTGATTCAGCGAGAATCTACCATTCGTAGAACTAATTACGGCTACCGTTGTTTGACGAAGAAGATATCATGGGGGGGGGGCGATAAGTAATTCGGTCGAGTGAACAAGAGATTATGGGATCACTCGGGAAATACTCATGATAGATAATGGGGCAGCCGACTCAAGGGCCATTTTGGGGACTAAGGCTTGATACGAGTCTTATGGATACATTTATCGTGAGGTAAAAAGAATTATTTTATGATGCCATATGTCAGGACTGTTATCTTCTTGGAACATGGAAAGACAACCGGAAATGTGGGTAGAGTATTCCACTCACGAGGAGCAATAAAAATGATTTTTCCGATTGGTTTTTTTCATAAATGCTAGTAGTATTTCCCGTAATGTGGATCAAGGTGGAATGTTCTAATTCAGGAATAGTTATAAATTATATACATTGTGCTACATTCAGTACGAGCCGAGGTCATACTTGCAAATTGGAAAGGACAACTTGTAATAATAATAATAGTGTTTATTTAGCACAAGATTTTTAATATAGATTACAATCAAAATTATTAAGACAGTAAAGGATACAATTAAAATACTAAGTTGCAAAGTGATGTTACAATAACTACAAAAATTAAACGTGACCCTTGAACTTTTATGCATTCACTGTGACCCTAAGTAACAAAACATTTTACGCCGTAAAATTTAACGCGGTCGTTTTGCATCATTAACATTTTGCAGGTAATAACCATATTTTTATCCTCCTTTCCAGATCAGATAAAAATGAGAATAATTAGAATTTTTGTGTTTTTAAGTTGTGAGGGTACTGAGTAACCTAATAATAGTTCTCTATAAAATAACAAAGACTGTGTGGATGCCTTTTTTAACTTGGGAAGATGGAAATTAATCTTTACCCTCGTACTGTTACACGTGAGAACTTTGTAGTTGATAGTGTGATTCGGTTAAAGGCACCATGACATGAGATTAGGTACATTTTTTACTGAACTAAGACAACAATACTATCTTGGGGAATGAAACTACAATGTATCCTTTCGGAGTAGATGCTCCGAGAGGACACGAGAGAGAGAGAAGAGAGACATTAGGCAAGCGAAGAAAGGGGAGATGCAACAGATGCAGGCTTGATCAGTCACTTTATGGACTGAATGAAGAGAGGTAGGACGTATGCCGGGCTGAAGAATCAAATCGTGTAAGGAGAAAGGACTTGCCTGCCTGAGCTGGTAAAAGACTCGCCAACGAAATCGTTTTCCATTCAAACCGATGCGTCACCTCTTATAGAAATACAACCCATATAGGTTAATAAACATAATTTCAATATAAATATGATTTTCTGTCAGAAAATTGGACTGGTTTCTACTGATTATTGGTTAATTGGGTTTAAAACTCAAAGAGTCTTCTGCAGGGATAAATGTTTTTTGCACGAATAAGTGAAGTTTACCAATAGAAATTAAACCGGTTAATTTTTGCTAAGCTAGCAATTCAAATCATTTCAAAATTACCTGCATGTAGGTATGTACATACTTGGAAAATTGATACATTGTCACGGTGAACATTTCGCAATTAAGTTTTACCTACAACATCGCACAAAATTCAGTATGCAATATAGAAATCACTCATTCGATCAGACCATGCTGATAGCACCAAAACGTTGCATTGATGTCCTAACTTTAGCTTAGTTCTATCTTAAGGGATGCTAGTTTTTTTGCGAGAATACACATGACTCATCCGGTTTGAACGCACGGTTGAAACTATAAATAGCATGTCCACAGAAATGTTTTTTAAATTTATTCAAAAGAGGCATTTTTCCTTCGAGGGACTCCACTATAATTAGCCAACTGGCTGCAAAGGAAGCTTTGTTGATTAATTTTCGCACTGAAATGAGAGTGAGTGAGTAAAAATTGAGGAGTAAAGACTTTCTTTGTGAGACAAAAATGGAATGGTGTTAAGACTGAACTCAAAGTTGGGCATTGAGTAGAAGTGCTTAAGAGGGCAAGCAAGTCTAAGGATAGCTTTTGAGATTTCGGAGAAATGAAATCGTTATACCGAGGTTATGATCTCAGAAGTCCATTAGGAAAATTAACCGCGTGGACAGAGTGAAAACTGAACAGCTAAGATAAGTCAAAAAATAAGGTTTTAAGGCAGCAAAAAATAAAACGTAACAGGTAAATTTACACGGTTTCCTTATTCCAAGCTCCATTCATTTTATTCTTTCCTCGGTAATTAATTTTTCTGTGAATATTACCATTGTTACTTTTTTAGACAAAATTGCGGATCTGTAAGCTTCAAATTTAAGTAGAGCCTTCAGCGGTGCGGAGGAGACAGTTGTCTCTACAGCAATTCCAAGGCGCGCCACATCCGACACAGTAAGGGTGGAGGACGATTCCTGATGTGATTGAAACGGATGATCACTTTAATTTTTCCGTGGTTTTCCCGTCAAGGAATAGGTATATTACGACTGACAGGAGTAACAGCACCAATTTTTTATCGTTTTTGCAAATGACTACAAAGTAATGGTTCAATTTCATATTTTAGAGTCAAAATGTAAATAACCCACAAAAATACTAACAAATATTTCTTCAAGGTGGATTTACACTGGCAAGTTTATTGAGCCAGTTACTTTCAACAAGTGACGTTCGAATTTTACAGTAGAGGTTTAGCATTAGACCAAATTCAACGTAGTAACAAAATAGTAGTTATTTGATGAAATAAATAAAAATACATTGATGAAATGCCGTATTTCCCGGCATATGAGACGAAAAAACCACCTCCATATGACCACAATGTGGTCAATGTGGCAATATTATTCAGTAAAATGTAGGATCTAAGCTTGTGTGGAGACAGGTTTGGTAGTATGTACTAAGCGTAAGTTTGGGGTTATTTGTTTTTCCAAAATATATTTCCAGAACTAGGTTGCGTAAAAGTGGGCTACAGTGACATGTTTATTGCGCAAGTAAGTTGCGGCAATTAACTTTTGACGTAAATTGCAGGTGTATACGACTCTGAAAGTCCACTTGCAGAACTATTAAAAGTGTCGACAAGTCACTTGAAGAAGCGTATTGTTGCCAGTGTAAACAGCAACCAATCTGTCTCTACAATAACTTACAAGACATTTTTCGTCGGAGTTAAATCCCCCGAAAGTTCTTGCAGAATAAACTTACGGAAGTAACTTGTCAGTGTTAACCCACCCTCAAAAAGGTTATTTACGTTTTTTTTGTTAAGTAAAAAAGTAAGATTGAATTAAATATTGAAAAAAATCTCTCCTTTAATAGGTTGCCGTTGACGTAGTATGACGGAAAAGTTAGACTTTGGGAAAGTTTACTAATCGTTCATTGACGGCAACCTTAAAGTCTGGCCATCGTGATAGGCTCAACTGCAATAAAATATCCAAGCTCTGCGAACGCCACAGCCTGTTTTTGTCACGTCACGAAGCGTCTATCGTATCCCCAGCCTTAAAAGCCGATATAACCCGGAAAGCCTTTGTTTACATTTAATCTTTATGGCTAAAATACAGTGTTCAAAAAAGATTGGACTGCGAACGAGGAAACATAATGTGAAAACATTCGAGTGGAGCGTTGCACTCTATGGATCGGAAACGCTGACTTTTGGAAATTGTAAATGAAGCCCAGAAAAGATTAGAAGCTTCCGAAACCTTGTGTCGGAATAGGATTTTTCAGATCAAATGGACGGATGAAACGAGAAATGAAGAAGTATACAGAAGAATAGGAAGGAGCTTATGAAAAACTCTGCACAGAAGAAGAACCCGACGGATTGGACACACTCTGAGGCATAGTGGGTTTGTGAGGAATATAACTAAAGTAAAAATAGAGGTAAATACCCAAGAGGAAGTCCAAGGGATAAATACATAGACCAAATAAAGAGGAAAGTGCATAAGAATAACTACCAGGGAATGAGGGAACTAGCATTAGGCAGGGAAGGATGAAGGGTTGCAGTCAACCAATCTTATGATTGAACGACCAATTATGATGGTTAAAATTAATACCCTGGCTTATTTTCCAACCGACTATATGCGTGTGAAAGGAGAAAAATTCCACAGCCAACTAATGCACGCCTACGAGCCTTGTATTCCTATTTTGTAGCAATTAAATGCAGCATGGAATCGCTTTATTTTAAAATATCTTCGCCACCATTTATAACCTCTTATATTTTCGAACATCCTACAAATTCTTCATCCCCTATCATGTGTTCACCGCAAATCTTACCTCGCCTGACGTCACAAAAATCGGCTCCGTCAGCTGATTTTAATCATCATTTAGTTTTTTTAAACTTCACCAGTTGGAAATCAATGGCGGAGGCAGAGAGGCAGTGGTAACCAAATTTTTTTCCGCACATTTTACATTCCTCAGAGAGATCTTTCAAAACCGTTTGCGATTCCAACCGATCTTTCCAACCGTCTTAATTTTTTTAAGTTCAAGGTGATCCACGGACTCAGATCGAAGGTTCTAGATGCCACGTATATATAGAAATGCCGAAGAGTATTATTGCGAAGGAGAAACATAGAGTTCCATTGAATACATCAGAGTTTTCCAAGGGCCTTTGAGATGCGGATGATTTCTATGAAATGTTTTCGGTCGTCCCACAGGCCATTTCATCTGATGGCCAACCCAACGTTCTCGCATCCCACTCAACACCTGGCCTTTGACCTCAGAGGGGCTTAACAATCAACTCACTCTGACTGATAGCCCTAAGGGTGTGCGGGAAAAAAATATTAAAAATTTACTCTCAACAAAACTTCCCTGTTTACACAGCATTTCACAGAGTATGTCACTCACGAAAAAACGCGTTCTTACAACTCTTTCGCTGACAAAAAAATAGATGCGATAGGACTATAAAAAGACTCAAACGGACATTATTATGGTGCGAAAAAACCAATTGAAAGAAAAGCCACCTTATCTTAATATATTCAATACGCTGGTCGCGAACTAAATCGTCGTTCATCTGAAAATCACGTAATTTCTGAGGCAAATTTAGTTGAATTTGAAAATATCAATTATTCAAATATTATAATGCTCCATCGGTCATTTAGCGTGCCCTCAACAAGCGGTAGTTTCATTCTCTAATGTTGTCGATGTTTTTTTGCATGATACGTATAAAATATAATATACCCGTACGTAAATTATGTTTGAAATATTCTATAGTATGGTGTAGATACATTTCACATGTAATTAGTTTAGCACAATCCCTTAGGCATTGAGAGAATATTTATCAATGTAAATCTGAAAATAATATTTCCATTGGCTATACTAAAAACACCTTCGTAAATCTTGGAAATGACGACAACAAGGTATAAGGACGTTGTCAAGGGTTTTAAATAGAAGTCGACTGCCGCGCCAATTATTTTTAATAAACGGATTTTAAATACAATTATTACAGTTACTGGTAAGTCAAAAAATGTGACAGATGCCTAAATTTTACTACCAGACAATTCCCTGGAAGAACTCACTCATTACAGAGATTTTTTCCTGAAAACAACTTTACCATGTAGAAGTACCCTATTTTCCCCCATGTTTCGTCAAATTTCGCATTGAAGATTGTAATTGTAAGTAAAATTTGCGAAAAAAATACCATGGAAGGGTATGATTTTGTGCCTTACATGAAAAAATGGAAGCACTTTTCAATGATGTACCATGATATCAATAAAATTACATAAAATTCATTTTTGCGATGGGACCACCTATTAAACTGTCTGGGGATGGTGTCGCTCTTTCAATTTGGAAATTACCTGCTCAATTCGCCAACACGGCAGATTTTTACATACGTTATTCCCACATTGAGGTAATGTAAAGGTAAAATGACTTAAATGTCATTTTATTCATATTCTGCCTACTTGTAGAAAAAGTTGTCCTCTATCTGATATGAACAACAAAATAACACCTTTCCACGCTATTTTATTCTATAATTGAACTTGAAATTACATGGTGTTCAATGGGGGAATGAGAGAAACACGGAGAAAATAGTATTTTTCCATAAAATACAAATGCCATTTTCATTGGAAAACTGTCTCTAAGAAGGAAATAATCCAGAGAACATGAATAAAATAAAATACAGGCATCTTACACCACCTTATTTTTCTAGTTATTGAAGAATTAATGCCGTAATTGAAGTCAAAATGCGGTAATTCGTATGAAATGGCGCTGCAGTCGGATCCTATGGCTGGAAAAAAGTGCTCATTTAAAATACATTCGTGGAATAATCTGTTTATATTTTGTACCTTACTTTCGGGTTTCTATAGGAAACGCATTGCATCAGTGAAAGCAGGATTTTTTTTGACAAAATATAAAAAATGTGGAATTTAGTATTTGTTTTGACTCACACAGTCGCGGCGGAACCTCCTTAATCTTTATTGGCGAGTAGTACAATTTTCTTCGGATTTCAAACCCTGCGCGCTCTCGCGATAATTAGCGTCTGCAAAGCTGCTCCCAGCCCGGTTTGTTTCCACGGAGACAATCTGTTGTGCTTGACGCCCGAACCACGAGGTACATATTTTCCTTCACCTCGTCAACAAAGGCAACTGCAGGAGACGGGTTTAACCCTCAATACACATGTCAAAGCGGTCGAGAGAATGGCAAATACGGATTAATGCTATCTCTTTTTTTCCCTGCTCCGGCAATTAAATGCGCGAGCACCGGTGACATGGGACGGTTATACATGCCTCGACATCGTAGGTACTTCACATCCCAATAACTGTTCGCTTTCGTATTATTATCATTCCTTCGGGGCTCGAAAAGCATTGGATTATATCGACTCGTTGACTCCCGCGGGCAATGAGACTGATGAGTGCCGTGCGGGAAAGTGACGTGGGTCTCAAATTACTTTCGTGACATTCTCGAAGAATTATCTCCATCCTCTCTCTCTCTCTCTTATCGTCGCCAGCGAATAGGATATGAAACAACTAAATCGATCAAGAGAAACATTGCTTTGGCAAAAAAATGAATGACTAAATTAATGATCATGCAGGAACGGTGAAGGGCAAAAAAACCCTGCAACTCCACACAATTTTAAATTTGAATATAAAACACTGTCTCCGGCGTTACCCTGTGGAAATCTTTGATATCCTTCATATTGAAATAAGTAACTCGGTATGATTCCACACTTGATTGCTCTAACTTTTCGATATTCATGCCATTTTCAAGACATAGTACCTTGAAAATGGCATCATATACCGAAACATGGGTCGGTTATAATAGTAAATTGTGGAATCATATCGAGTTACTTATATCAGTATGAAGAATATTAAGCCTTATTTACGCGACCACAGTTTCGCTGTGGTACAGCATCGTCACGTTTCATCTGGATATGGTCACGTATATGTAAAGTGTTCAATGTGGAGTTGCGTTTTTTTCTCATCGTTCCTTCAAGATTACAAAATTGAGCCTGTAAAGATTTCAGATATGATTAAGATGACGTTCAGCCGTCGAAGAGTTGGTGATCCTAAAGGCTTATGGGTGAATGGCCATGCCAAATGCTCGCAATCTGACCGATTTTCATTAAAATTGGCACGTTGGAAGAACCCAAAAAATAGACATTTCACATAAATTACTCATTTATCAAAAAATACACAAAACAGGGGAAACAGAGAACAGGATTTATGGATGGGATGAAGAGAGATAGGACGTATGGAGAGCTGAAGAAATAAATCGTGGAAGGAGATAGGACTTGCCTGCGCTATATAAGTCTTAAGGATATTTGCTCTCTTTTATTTAATCCTACCTTGACCGACAGATCACCATAATATAATAATAATTGATAGTAACGTCTATGATGGTTGATAGAAAACTTAAGAAATACAGGGTGATTACAAACGAATTCGTCGGTTTTAAAGATCTGTATTTTTCAAATAGTACGAGCTACAGAGCTGCGTGACCTCTTAAATGACCGGTACATTCTCATGTTTTTTTGGGGAAAAAACATCATAAATTTTCAATATGTCCTCCTTGAGTGACCCGAACAATTTCAAGTTGATATTGCAATTCCTCCCACACTCTGTAAAGCATGATGTCAGCAGTTATTGTCAACACCGCCAAAGTTATGCGTGCTTTCAATTCTTCTCTGTTTGTAGGCAGTAGGTATACGAGCGCAAGGTTTTCAATTCGTGCTGTGGATCAATGTCATATTCACGCCTTAAAGCACGTTGCACCATTGTAACAGACTCACATTTCGCGTACTACAGCACACAAAACGGATTTTTTTGAGCTGTTGCCATCGTGAAGCTTGCGAAAACAATAACTGATTGTGAGTGATAAAAGTTCTTATCTTGGCAACTAGCGCTTCCTAGAGGTAAACGATAGAACAAGAGGTCATTTAAACCGATTATTTTAAGAGGTCGCGCAGCTCTGTAGCTCTTACCGTTTGATAAGTACTACACATCTTTAAAACCGACGCATTCATTTGTAATAACCCTGTATTATACTGTCTTTATTATTTATTTCAGCTTGTCTAATTCTGGAAAAATAAAAAATGATCAGGTTGAGACTACCTATTTAGAATGAAACCCCGGCCTCTCGGAGTCCATCTCGCTATGTCTATCATGGGATTTCCTTCTTACTATAAACTCATATTACGCCCTTCCTAACACTGTTTCGGCGACCTAAGGCGTCTTAATTCCTTCCCCCACTCCACTGCCGAGGGCAACGGACGTGCCTAATCTGACGATGGTCCAGAATGCGAACTTAACCGTGAAATAGCGTCAGACTCCCCCGTCCATCCCCCACACCACCCTTTTCTCCTTCCCACCCCTCCCTCTCGTGCAACCCCGCGCGTTGCCTCGCAAGGTCCGTTGGATTATTCGAGGGAGCTTAATTGATTTAAAGTGGCTATACTGCCATCTCACAAGGGAAGTTCAGTCACCCTAATGCTCTCCACCGATTTAACTCCGGCAAACGAACAAAACTATTAGCTTTTCAGCGCTTCGTATTAGATCCTCCTCCCTCTCCCCCCCCCCCCGGCCCCGGCCGGCCCACAAAAACCTTCCTCCAAAGTTTCACGGGGCAAACGACGATTTAATTTTGGTCGCGCGTTACATTTCAGCCGAGGGATCAAATTTTGTTGTCTTCACGGGACCTGTTAACGGGATGTTCTGATTTAGTGGTCGTCAAAGTGAAAACGTCTCAAGAATTCCGGGTGAATACAGCTTATTCATTGTAGTATTACGTAAGACTTTTAGAGGGTGGAGGGGTTGGGCTTTTCTGGCATTGTCTTTCTTGATAAGAGCGTTGGGGTTCGAGGCCATCTTACGTACGATTTCATTAACTCCTGAGATCGTATTTGTATCACCTTTTTTATAACCGCCTGACAAAAAAACGTAGTTTTGTAGTACAGCAAACAGCTTGCAGTTTCCCTTAAGAAGAGATTTGTGAAAACGTGAGGATATTATCAGTTAAATAACTGCAAAGCAATACAAACGGGTGGTTATGCTAGTTCAAGGTTCACGTATAGCATATCTAGAGTGATGACGGGGGATTTTGATGTTTAATCCCTCTTGAAAAATGTTTTTAAAAATGCCATCTAATATTTTACGTGGTGAGCACTAATTTTCAGCAATCGTCAGCATATCCTGATAAAAGATAATTTCAATGCTTAAAAACCTATGTCAATAACTGCGACCGTTAGTATCAAGAGCTGATCGGGTAAACCGGGTAACCCTTGTGTCTGGAGACGGAAAATGTTGGTTTCATCGCTTCACCTGCAATATCTAGTGCTCAGTGTTACCAAGAGCATCCTTCATTGCCCGAAACATCGTTCATGGAAATCTTTATACATGCGCATGGCTCCAAAAATCTATGATTACACGAGTAAGATTGTGGTGAGAGGGAAGGGAGAGTTCATGAAATCAAGGGTGAAGAGGAAGTAATTAAGTACTATGTATACAAAATAGTTATAAGTAGTACCTCAAGTGCTGCTCCTAGGGCTATGCAATTATATTTTTGCCATCAGAAATTCATGTTCAAGAACAAAATTCCGAATAATGGAAATATTTAAAACGTTCAGTTACCTTAAAAAAATATTTTCAGGACATATTTTGACGCTTCGTTAAAAAAAAACAGCGTTCATGGTCCCTTTTGACGTCACTTTGCAGTGAGAATCGGAGCGGATGAATCTAGACTTTTCTTTTGGCCGGGAATATTTGACGAAAAGAGTATTTTTGGAGCGCGAAGTATTGAATACATGAATTTAGGATGTTCATCAACAACTACAATTCACGTATTGCATCGAACTCGCAGGACACATGGAAATGTATTTTTACATGGAAAATGAAAAACCGTTTACTACTTCATAGTAACAAAAATATTAATTCCGTTAAAAATACCCAGAATTGTCGTAGATACGTGTACAAATAGATATGAGCAAGGCAAGATTAATTGTTGGTCTATTTGATAGATAAACCATAGTTTAAGTATACAAAATTCAAGGGTGTATGAAATTCGTTTGCATGAAATGGTCTTAATAAAAGGAGCTAAATATAAGAATGAAAAGAAAGTCAATACGAGGATTGTAAGCAGGAAAGGTTTGATTCTACGCAATGGGTATTCCTGGATATCGAATAAATAAGATATCGTTTGACCTGCGTTGTTGGCATATTAGATTTCCTTTATTTTTTCAAGATGGTAAAATAGGAAAAGCCCACTACTTCTCATTTAGACCATGAATTTCAAGAAAAAAGCAGCAATTAGGAGTGTCCATGATAGAACAACAACTTGGTTTTAATCCACGCAATTTATATCAAGACGACCCGGGTTTCAGCAACTTACATTTTGTGCCAGGTCTTCAGGCAACAAATTTCACAGGTGGCCGGGTTATATATATATATATATATATATATATATTTTTTTTTTCACTTGGAATCGGCCATCATTCCAACTTCACATCACCATTGTGTCATCACATTTTATGTGTTTCCTATACTCTTTCTTTCACCACCTGTTTGAACGAAATATTTATTATTATTATATATATATATATATATATATATATATGGTTGAAGGTGGGGTTGGTGGGGAGTGAGGAACAAATGGGTTGGGCAGCATGGAAAGGGGGGGGGGAAGGTTGAGTCAATCAGTGTTTAAAAAAAAGTAAAAATAAATAAATAAAGCCGAAAGCTTGGTTAAAAAACTGATACGAGTGAACACAGTGAGTTATAATACAGCTGATTGAAGGACTAGGTTGTGGGAGCTGTTTGAGACTCGCGAGGCTACACGAAAAAACTCAGTTTCAGTACGATATAGAGGATATTATTTTGAACCCGTGAAATATATCTCTAGAACTGATAAGATTGACCAAATTAGAGAGATACACTTCCGAACTGTCAAGTACTAAGATTCCTTCTTTCCAAGCACCAGTAGTGATTATAACGAAAACAGCGTGACACTGTCTTTAGATACAATTCCCCGCTGTCCTATTCCCCGTCATTCTACATCGCTGGTGTTGTAACACCTTCTGCTACACGCACTTGCGGCAGATTGCAGGAAATATGAAGATGTAAATAAAGATTCTAATACGAGTCATGTGAAGTTCACACAATTGTGTGACCATCAGCGGGTGACTCCGTTAAAGTTACTGCGCGGCCAGTTCCGCAGTTCTTTGAACGAGTCATGTTACTGACAAAGGTGTATTATCCAATGCTTAAGAATCGGCGGACGAGGAAAATCCTCTTGTGTTTTCCACAATAAAATCAGAGTAGGGGATACAAGTATGTTGTTTTGTCTGTATGGCATTATGTAATCGAAATGTAACCCACTTCTTAATGTTAAATCGAGCTGAAATTTGGCACACTTACTTATTTTCGATAATAATACAGGAATCAGTCATTTATTTCACTAATTACCAAGTTAATCTACTAAAACTTAATGGTTGACATTTTATGTGGAAAAAAGTATTTTGTTAATAGGTGGCGATAGTAGGTATATTCCCGCTATCTGGTCCTGAATTGACAACATTTGTATACGACCCTTATTTTTTTAAGAATGCTTCTGATCCGGACCCTCAAATGCCTTCACTAGGTTTCAATAAAACCTATGTGTGCTTTTCATTCGCTATAATAGTGCCCTAATCACATCGTATAACACAACAGCGCACTTGCCTTCCATTCGTGATCAGACCTTGTGCACTAGGCACTGCGCACTTCAAAACAGATCGTGAGCAAAGTCAATGTGCGATAAACAACAAAAGAACACCAATTATGGCATCCGTGATTGTTGTCAAGTTTGTTGATTTTCAGTAAAGGCGTCAAACATGCATATTGTGAGGTTTTTAATTACTCTGCGATGAAAATCTGACGTTTTTTAAATAACCACTTATTTTGAACGAATGGAGGTTTATCACGTTTTTTGCTTTTTACTTTATCGTGCAGGGGACTATGAAAAATGATCATTTGCACATCAGCTCTTAAATATTCCAAAATTTGCCACAGAAAGTATAGGAGTCTAAATTTGAATGGACGGGCAACCTTCCCATAACGGCCGTGACGTCATTTAATCCATCGCCTCTTCCCGATCCATTCTACAAGATGCCTTAAAAAGGCTTTTGTGAAGATGTCCACTTCTGTCGAAAATACAACAGTATAAAGATTAAGAAAATACTTTGAAAAAATATCCGTCTTCACCGGGAATTGAACCACGGGCCTTTGATTGATGGATGAAATGACGTCAGAGGTCGTTTTGCGGAAACGGAAAAAAATGCAACTTTCTACGATTAGTTATTTGGTTATTCTAGGCATTAATGTTTCGAAGCAAATCCATAAATATAAATATGAAAACCTTTACAAATTTGATTTCAACGGTAATATCGAAAAAGCATTCGAATGATAATCCCCCATGCAACAACTTAAAACTAAACATTCGGGCGTGATTGTTGTCCTCCCACAAAATGCCACCTACCGGTAGGCTAACAAAACATTTCGCCAGCGCGCAAATCGTTCCATTCAACGACGTTCGTGTGTTTCGCTACAGTGCGCTGATGTGTGTTTCGATGTGCACTTTATATCTTCAACACCTTGAAGGGAAAGCTCCCAATATGCCACCCTTCCTGATCCTTCTTTCCCTGGGTGACGCACCTTACGTTACAACCTGCAGTCTACTCTTGCCCCAAAACGACGGCTGCTGTCGTCCAATGCTTAAATCCAATTTTTCCACACGCAATTCATTTTAATTCTCTTACGCGTAAAACTACTTTCTCCTACCCATGGTCCATACAATACCTCTTCTTGCGGCAGATTTACGTTTCGGTGTGCACTTCCTCCCCTACTGTTTTATCATCAAAACGACATCACTGAGATTCATAACAGAAACCAAAATCTTTCCGATATCCCGAAATACGCAATTAATTGGTCTCAAAACTAATAAAAGAAGAATCGTCATAATCATGCTTCACGAGGTACCAATCGAGAGGCAGTTATTCAGGAATACAAGCTTTGTGTGTTTTTTTCAATTCATTTCTCGAACTTCTTTTTATCAACTATTGGGTACTAAATTTATCTTCGGGATATCTGATCTGCATACGCGCTTTCTGTAGCGACTTCTCGATTTTGCTGGCTCTTGGTATGGGTCCACCTGTTGCTTAACCAGAAAGCTAATCCGCTGGCCCAAGAGTTTTTAAAACTCAATTCTCTTTACCATCAAATTTCACTGAATGTAGATGGTAAACAGTAACAACAGCCTTCATGTTGGGGAAGAGATTAGATTTTAAGGCTGGACTCACTCGAGACTTAGATCATCAGCAAGTGAAACCCAAAGAACAAAATATAAGGGGTCCCGTTTGTTTTCCCGAGAAACTTGTGGCTTCCCAACATCAGGAGATCTGATGATCAGAAATCTCTCAGCTTGCCAATCATTGTAAGTTTGAGATAGCAGAAGTTTCACGGCGGCTCATTGTTCATAATATTTTAAAGACTTCTTGTTTCTTGCATAATATGTATAGTTCATATTCATGTCTAAATAGTTTATGATCTTGTATGTTTTACAGTACACTTGTAGACGATTATATTTAATTTAATTTGTACCGAATTTCATTATAAAATATATTAAATCAAAGAACTCATCGTCCGCGATGCGTAATCATGAGCAAAACGTGATAACCTAAACATCAAAGAAGGCAATAAATATCGCATTATGCTCCTCAGCGAGAATTCAGATATCGTTTCCCCTTGGTTAGATCCGATATTAACGGTAAGGTTCGATATTTTCTTTTCCTAAGTACTACGTTCTTCTACCCACTATCTAGTGTTAAAGAAACTATGTCCAGCGAGGCGCGGTGGAAGGAAGACACGTTTGACGTTGAATTAATTAGTTCTGCGGAAAAAGACAAGTTTCTATACAACGAGATCTTCCTGGAGAGTCTCAAAGGCGCTCGTCCGGAGTCGAGCTCCGGACTCTCAGGCGTGATGCAGAGTGCTCCAACTACCGGACTCCAGAGCCGTAAGCAGAAATATAATTAAGCGCATATGTGCAGGCCTGGTTACACGGTACATGAGAATTTACAAGTTCCTGTACATTTGTGTGAATGGTTTCATGTACAGATTCTTGTACATTCTCATGGACAAGATCACTGAATAGGTGGATACACGGTACATTTTTTCGGACAGATTTTCGTACATTTTTAGATGCGCATTATGCGTTTTCGTTTGTTTTTCCTAATTTTAAACCGTAGGTGCGAAATTAAAACCAATTTTTTTTGCCATGGATACGACACATTTACTTGTCAATTGGCTTGTGAAAATGTGAATGTGTCATTTGCGTCGTCTGCCACCAGGTGTCTCTGTAATGAGGTCAACTTGTACGATTGTCTGAATGGAATTAGAACCGGTTCTATTTTCTGTTCATACATTCATACAATCGTACATTTTCGAGTGGTTACACGGTGCATTTTCGCGTTCATTCTGACATTCTCACATTTTCTTGTACATTCTAATGTACCGTGTAACCAGGCCTTGCAAGTCTCGCCAAAATGTAGTTATGTGAACTGAAATATTTTCCTTCCTATTTAAAATGCGTGCAAATCCACGTATTAAAGTTTTGGCGAATGCTGAGAGTCCATAGTTCCAGTCATACCAGTTAGGAGGTTCCCGTGACCAAAATGAGTCCGTTCTGCGCATGACGTCATCCGGATGGCACGAGTGGTAGACGACTCGAGAATTAGCATATAGGAATAATGGATGAAAGCTCCGATGAGTCAAGTTCTTAGCAACGACAGAATGGAATCAAGTTATTGAATGGACATGTAATTTTAACTTAAAAAGCCCTACAATACTAATAAAAAACAATTGTTGAAATGACATAGACGACTCAAGAATTAGCAAATAGGAATAATGAATGAAAGCTCCGATGAATTAAGTTCTTTGCAACGAAAGAAAGGAATCATGTTAATATTTGCAATCTTAAGTACTGATATACAACCTGTTTGATTAGTTATAATTACAAAATGTGTAGCTTGCGAAAACAATTTTGTCCACAGTGGAAATAACCCTAGCAACAAGCATTTTGACAAATAAAAGTTGAAACTCAAACCAGTGCAGTTTGAGAACACAATTTTTCTAGAGCGGAAATAACACTAGCAACAATTTATTTACAAATGGAAGTTGAAACTTAGAATTTTCAACATTTAAGTTGTATTGTCTCCTGCATACCTGAACCCGCTTCGCTCGTGTACATGTATCAATGGGACATCTAAAAAAATTCTCTTCCCTCATATGTTTCCTCGCTTCGAGTTTGTATCAAAATACCGCACCAGTATAAAATACACTCCGTACCTAGATAGCACTTGATGTAATCCCAACTACGTCACAGCGTTCAACGCAGACGATGCGCAACGACCTACCTTGTTTTAGTTGTAGTATGCTGACATTCTAATAGGGGGTCTCCGTATCAGCAACAAGTAGTGTTGCTATGCAGTTGAAATATAATCAGCGCTGGTTTCGGCGATTCGCTCCCAAGGCAGACATTTCTCCTTCTCAATATTTCCGACAAGATCAAATAAATGTATCTCAAGTACATGAACACATTTTTCGCCAAGATCACATTTTCCCAAAATCACAAGATAACCAATCTGTGTGATGATACTACGTGCTAAAGTTTGTTTCAGCTATCCGTCTTTTCCATGTGATTTACTTATTTATACATATACTGGCATATCCATATTAATTTTCCCATGATTAATTTCCTAAAAATAGTCTGGATGGTCCGGAAAATCTCACAAAATCTTAACACTTACAGCTGTTTTCTTCACCGTATACTTTAAACAAAAAATTCTACACAGAGCTAACGCTATTAATAGAAATGAAGTCGAGAGAACAAAAGCCGTTTGGTACTTGCTTATACGTATGCGGTATGTATTCTTAATTTGTCCTACAGCCCTGAATAGCCTCATGTGCCTATTTTCAGCCCATTCATCCGCGGAGACTTGGCTAGGGATGCGAAAACCTTTTGAGAGTCGTGTGTGTATGTTTCAGCCGACCTCCTCTCTCTCACAAACATTCCGTCGGATATAATTATGCGAACGCGCTCTCTCTGGCAGTGTTCACAAAACCGTCCACAAGTGCTTTTTCGGGTCCACGAAACTGTCCATCGCCTTATCCCACTCCTCTCACCTCCCTAGACCTCTCGGGACGAAGCTCTGTGATTGTCTTTTCTGCTCCGTGGGTGGCGGCGACTAAAAGGGACCTTGCATTGTTTCCTCTCTTGTCCTGCTTGGGAAAAATCCCCCGACAGAAAATTAAACCTCCCGTGTGAGGTCAGGAGGAACAGGGGAGAAGGAGGGAGGGGGATGTCGAAAAAACATAAGCGGAAGGACCACGAAAGGTTTGGGGAGCAATTGTGGAGGGCACCGCCGAGCAGGAAGCGGATTCGGTTGCGACGTACGCAAGCACTCTCGGTGGAGAACGTTCGGACGCGGAAATCGAGTTTGTTTTGTTTCGGAATTTCCGTTGCCGCGATACGCTTGATCCGTGCATAACAAAATGAGCGAGCGAGATGTGAGCGGGTGAATTACGATGCGAATTTTATGTTACCTCTTCCATTCTAAAACGACGGGAATCGTGGAAAATGTATTTTAAAAATAAAGTAACAGAACCAGGAACTCTAAAGTGATATTGTTTTTTTAAAACATGAGGAAAAGATAACTTGATAAAAATCCACGCTTAAATTTACAGACCCTATAAATTTCGACATATATTGCGTCATTATCACGGGTAAATAATTAAAAGTCTGGAATTGTATATTAAAAGCTGTCTTTTTATCATATTTTTTTTCTCTGTTAAGTTCCAGAGAGGTGATGCGATATTCCATCAATCCCATTAGAATCCTAGGTGTAACTTAAGTAATCTCGAGTGTAAAAAATTAATACAGGGTATGAATAGTAAATTACCTATTAAATGTGCATTACCTATAAGTAAGCCACTTGCTTTATTTTTGCAAAGCAGATAAAAAATACAAGACATTTATAACGTTTTTAGTTTTCTAAAGACCTGGTAAAAAACTCCGAGAGAAAATCGTAGTTTCTCTCTCGAAGCTATTATAAAGTAGTATTGCGTCATCTTATAGGTACCTACTGAAAGCCCAAATAAAAAAACACAAATTTTACAGGGGACACAAAAAACTTTTTTTTGTCTCATTTTCTGGATATCGATACTTTTTTATTTTTTAATTAATATACATCATTATTGGTATTTATATACGGTTATTACGTGCTGATTATTACGTGAGAAGCAAGGTTTTCTATCTAAAAATGCAATGAAACATTTTTTCCAATTGAGATACGTTTTTACTCTAAAAGGCGACGATTATTCAGATATTTGTATCCCTCTTTTTTAATTAAAGAATAAAAAAACTACCAACCTAAAGATGTAAACATTGGGGATTCACGATAAAGGAATCACGATGTAGGTTATAAAACTTGAAGTAAGAATACGAAGTGCCTAATGTTCGAAAGGTTTATGTAAAATGGACTATTTTATTACAAAGGACAAGGCGCATATGTTAATAGGCTTATACAATGAGAAACATTTATATTATGAACCGTTTAGGTGAGACTCAACTGAATGTTTTTTTTAGCAAAACGATTAAATAAAGCAGATAAATAAATATTTGATTGAATTTTTGTTAAAATAGATTCCTCTTCAAAAGTTATAAAGTGGAAAAATAAATACATATTCACTCAAAATTTAATAAAAATCATGGTTGTATACAGGCACGTAGCAAGAAATTTGTTTCCCGGGGGGGGGGGGACTAAGTCTTGCTCAGAGCATGAGTGGCCCTTGGCTAGTAGTCCTCTTGGCGAAAGCCAGTCACCGCACCGGGAAAAAATTTCAGGGGGGGGGGGGCTGAAGCCCCTAACCCCCCCCCTGGTTACGTGCCTGGTTGTATATATAAAGACGTACTAAAAATTCCCATTGAGTATATTTAAATTCCGAGAATCATGAAATATATGTTTTTTCTATGGGAAGTTCTGCATGTAAGTCAATGCTCCAAATTCTTCCCACGACATTCCACGATAAACAGCCTCGAAAACAAATTCAACAAATCTCAGATTTGGGATGAAATATTGCTCGACGTTTTGCCAATATCAAAAGATTAACGGCTCTCCGCAGCCATTCAAGGTCGTGGTTGGATAATTAATTCACACTACGCGAGCAATTCTGAAAAATAAAAAAATAAACGAACGATCTGATTTGAGACCATGGACCACTCACGTTATGACCAAAGTGAACCACTCAGCACGCGCGCTGTTGCGCTTGGAATTATGGGAGCTGGGAGCAATATAATGGAGGAGGAAATGATCGAGGAAAGGAGAACGTGGGATGAAGGTGAAGGGAGAAGAGGAAGGAAGGAAAGGAAAATATAAGCGGCAAGGAAGGGATTACCAAAGCACCAATGCCATAGAAATTTGTCCCTCTTAAGATTACGCCCAGAAAATTAAATACCTTAATGAGTTTCGTGTTCGTGGGGTAACTTCGTTTGCTTTCCCATGAATTAAATGCCGGAACCCAATTAAACTCTACAGAAATTAAGTCGCGGTTACTCCCGTGGTTAAGAAGCTTTCCGTGAAGCTCGAAAATCCTGGGTTCGATTCCCTCCTCCGAAAGAGGGTGCTACGTTATACTCTAAGTATTTTCTTGTTTTTTTCATGGGTTTTGCACAAAATCCCTATTAGCACCATGCATGCCACCACCAAAAACAATTATCCAACTTCATATGATCGATATTTAGGTCGTCAAAAACAAATATTGACAAAAAATACTTATATGCAAGCCTTTTTGCAAGTTTAGACGATTTACTCATTGTCAAAGTATTTTATACACTTATAAGTTGTTGGACGTCTTAATTTCATTTATTTACGCAAAACGAGAAATCAATCAGTCTATTACCAGGCAGGTAATACTGAAAGCCACAAAACTTATGGAAAGCGAACACATCCAAAGCCAGCAATCAAAGGCTCGCCAAGTACTAATAAGGACTGTTTTTTTTTGTGAGAATCGAGTAAGAGGCATGCTGGTCCATTTCACAACTAATGTTGTGTGCATTCTGTAAAATTAAAGTCATCATCCTGGATATTAGGCAAGTTAAATGAATTCATGCATAAACTTTTGCCTGTCTTGCAGGCGTACACCCCGCCGCTCCGTGACTCGTTCATGAGTCTGAAGTCAAGAATGTTATCAAGTCTACTCGAATGTTAAATGTCAAGCTATCCTCTTCTTTTATTTCAAATCCAATTTCATTGACTATCATTGTAGATTGGTAACCATGAGCCTTGATGGTGTAACTGGTAGCATACCTGGCCGGTAATCGGGAGATCCGGGTTCGAATCCCGGGTAGGGTGAAATTATTTCTGTCTGGATTCGACACATTTTCATCTTCCCCACCAAACTCTGTGTTCGTCCTATTATGTGTATATATATAGAAAATTAAAAAATTAAAAGGACACTCACAGAATAATTTGCGGGACGTTTCGACGGGCTAGCCGCCATCGTCAGCGACAAGAGAATAACTAGTGGTCTGTTACCTCGGGTGGGGGGGGGGGAAGCGGAACAGGAGAAGGGAAGGGGACTGGTGAGGAGCGGGAGCAAGGGGTTGCTATTGGTCAGTGGGCCAATTTAAGCCCGGGCGATTCAAATGCTCTTAAGAACCAGATGAAAGCCATCTCGCGAGTCCTCAATTCAATATTAGTTGCTGATTCGGGGAGGGCTTCTAATATAGAGAGAGAGAAAATTTATTGAAGGTCTTACGATGGGAAGCGGTATGTTTAGGAATGGGATCAATGAAGGTAGGACATGTGGTGGAGTGGCGGTGCCCATTCATTCGTATTGAAAGCGGGGTAGTACATTCGCCAACATAAAATGCCGGGCAGAAATTGCACGAGAGACGGTAAACGATATTTGTGGAAGTACAGTTGGCTGCTGAGGAAGATTTATTTGAAGAGGGCGTAGCAGAAGAGCGTAGGAGGGAGCAACATTTGCACCTAGGATGGTTGCAAGTTGTGGAGAGTGGTGGAGAGGGGGCGGTCGGTTGAAGGGTGGGTTTCGTAGATTTTAAGATATCTCGCAGGTTTGCGGGACGCTTAAAAATACTGTGGGACATGAAGGTAATAGGAGGGCAGTGGAATTATTATTCTTTAAAATTGGATATAGATCGCGGAGGATGTTTCTGATTTTATGGGAGCCAGGGAAGAATGTGGTGATGAGGCTGAGTCTGTCAGGATGGTGGGTTTTGGCCCGAGGGGTGTAATTGGCAGAGGGGGGCAGGATTTGATTGGTAAGAAGCTTTTTGGGGTACTCACGTTCTCTGAGGGAGTGATATAGGTTATCGGTGTATTGTTGAAGGGAGTGGGCGTCGTTGCAAATTCTGTGGCCGCGGACAGAGAGGGAATATGGAATGGAGCGTTTGGTATGTGGTGGATGGCAGCTATTGAAATGAAGGTAAAGGTTATGGTTAGTGGGTTTTTTATGGACGGAGGTGATGAATTTGTTGTTTTCTAGTAGGATATTAACATCCAGAAATGTGATGGAAGAGTCAGAGACGGAAGAGGTGAAAGAAACCGAAAAGGAAGAGTTTAGCGCAGAAATGAAGGAAGATAGAGATTCACGCCCATGAGGCCAAAGGACAAAGATATCATCAATTTAGCGGGCCCAGAAGAGAGGTTTGAGGGGTTGGTTTTTGAGGAAAGTGCTTTCAAGATGGCCCATGAATAGATTTGCATAAGAAGGTGCCATGCGAGTACCCATGGCGGTCCCTCTGATCTGAAGGAAAACTTGATTGTTGAAGGAAAAGGCGTTTTTAGTTAATACTAATTCTGTTAATTTAACAATAAAGTTGGTGGAGGGACTCAACTCCCCCACTGAACGGATCTCAGCACTGATTGATCATTACCTGCAACCATTAGTTATGTCTCTCCCCTCCTTCATCAAAGATACCTACCACTTCCTCGACCTCCTGCACGCCATCCCTATCCCTACTAACACTGACCTTCTTATGGCCACAATAGATGTCACTTCCCTCTATACGAGTATACCCCATCATGAAGGAATTGAAGCTCTCCGTTTTTATCTCTCCCAACGCCCTAAACCACATAATCCCAATCGACTAGACCGGGAATTGAACCACGGACATTCCGGTGTCGCGCCGGATGCTCTGAACCACTAAGCTATCTAGTCTACTAAAGAAACACTGGAATCGGCGGGGGGTTTATATGAATCAAACACCCCCAAGAGTAGCCCGTAAAGTTCACCGAGAGATGGCGACAGGGCGTTTTCACCCACCGGCAGAGAAGGAATTACGTTCACAGAAGAGGAAAGGAAAGCTTGACTCAGGCACACAGACAGTGGTAAAGGTACAAAATAGGCGTTTCGGGGCACGCAGAGCCCAATAAGTAGAAATGAGCCATTCCGGCCATACAACCGCTCACAGACGTAAATAATAATACTCTTGGGGGTGTTTGATTCATATAAACCCCCCGCCGATTCCAGTCTTTCTTACAAGACTAGATAGCTTAGTGGTTCAGAGCATCCGGCGCGACATCGGAAGGTCAGTGGTTCAATTCCCGGTCTAGTCGAATTTTTTCACTGTGAATCGGCCATCTTTACACCACCATTGGACTTCACAATTTTGTGTGTCAATTTATTACGGCCATAGAAAAATTTTATACCTTGTAGAACCTCTAATTGTTTAAAGTAATCAGAAAGTGAATAATTATTAAAGATGCGAGGCATTCACTGCCTTATTCGTTCTATTATCCGTTTCATCCTTCTTATTAAACGCTGTTTTGTGCGTAGTGGACAAAAAGCAGCAGAAGCCATAAGCTTGAATTGATGGGCGGACGTACGTGCTAGTTTCTTAAGGGTGGAATCTAGAGATGATAAGGGAACCTCGAGTCATTTTCTTTCAAAAATAGCTTTCTTGGTCGAGCGGAGAGATACAGGATGGTCTCAATCTTTCTTCACCCATTTTTTTCCATTTCGGGAGATGTGAATAAAACTTCGCAGCCTTCGGACGGAATGGCGAAGCAAGACCTCTCGTTTTTTCCCCGAGGCCGCCAGGGGGAGAGATAATACTTTCGGACAAGCAATTTCCTTCTCCCCTTTCTGCTTCCCCAAATCTTAGGGATATGATGTCTTGCCCTTAAGCGATACACGTTGCAATATCAAAAATGACTATGGGAACCCGTGTACCTCACCAATACTACGTACAGGGAAATGCGTACGCCAACACCGATGTGCGCCGATCATTTTTTGTTAGCATAATGCATAATGAGAACCAAGGCTTCATTTTAAAAAACGGCTCTTTAAATCTGTGACGCACGTTGAGTATAGCAAGCATTACCATATTTTTGCCCGGTATTTTTAATTTCTGGTTATCATTAACCGCAAGATGTTGCAAGCCTTTACGTTAACTTGATGTTAGCTTAGAGTTAAGGATTAGTATAATACATCTGACGATCGGTTAGTAGATGTGAGGGTCGTTAAAGGGAGAACGTATCAACTTCGGTTATATATCGCAATAATACAAAATTGCTAATACGCACAACGTAAACCATTGAGTGCAGAGACTGGACATTGAAAGCAGGCTGGGGAGAAGTGCAAATACACATAGAGCAAAATAATAAACACTAAGTAAAAGTAAAGAGCTGATATTTAAAAAATCATTGATATTAATGGGCATAAATATCAACTATAAACGGTTGAACGCTCGCTTTCGGCATAATAATTCATAATTCCACCATACACAGGAGGTGAGATTTACCTTTCACTGGACTGGAGTTTCATCTCATTACTCTTCATAGAATGTTTGGGTTATGGGAAGTCCCCGCTCGCCCCCAGGGACTAAACAGTTGAGTTAAAACGGGGTGAGCAAAGGGGAGGGAATTTCATCGCAGAAGTCTTATTTCCAATTCTTATCTGATCAAAATGCGGCGAAAAATGTGAGAATTCCGCAATGTTCAATTGTGATAACAATGGTGGCAGTTTTGGATGTAAAGAATTGCATTAGTTTATGAAGAAATCACGAAAAGAAATAATTTGACAATGGAATAATACATGAGAGGAAATAATAATGATGAATGAATGATTTCAGGCTTTCCCGGCGAAGATTTATATCAGGGTTCTTTCGGGGTTTGCACCGGGTAGTTAGGTCCATGGCGGCCGACGTTTCGATGCTCGACTCGAGCATCGAAACGTCGGCCGCCATGGACCTAACTACCCGGTGCAAACCCCGAAAGAACCCTGATAATAATGATGAAATTGCTTTTAAAAGATTTTTAAAACTCTCACGTGTATCGTAGATTTTTACGGTTCAGAAACATAGCCGGAACGAAAGGGATTGTAGATTAGTGGTTTTTTAAGTGTAGTAATGGAGACAGATTGGAATAGCAAGCTTTGTGTTGAGAAAAGCAAATGAATGAGAGTTGAAAATGGTGGAAGAGGAAAGGATAAAGGTCGCTGAAACTCGAAGGAGGCAACTTAAGTGGCTGTAGGATGAAATGGAGGGTTGCAACATGCTGAAGCGGGTGATAGAGGGGAGACTGTTGGGTAAGTATGTAAGAAGGTGGACAAGGGCCGGAATTTCGGAAGGTTGGGAGAGAGAAAACAGGTAAAAATAAATTATAAGAAATCCATATACTAGACAATTGATAGATAAATGCAGGAAACGCCAGGGAGGACTCCAGGCAGTCGGGATTTTTGCAGACAGCACTGTCCACTGATCCACCATTTAAATGAATAAACACCTGGATCTCCTTCACAATGATAGGAGGGAACAGCTACACTTTATCATAAAAATATTTATCACAGTAATAGTTTATCTAGGGAAGGTCGAAGATCAAACTAGTTATTCCTTGCCGACGCGGCGTTTCGGGATGCAATTACATGACAACAAACACGATAGAGAAGGAGAAGAACAACATAAACATCAACCACCAATACCCATACAATTAAAATATATAATTCTGCCGGCAGTATTTCCTTGGAATTATTCAAAAAACTAAACTTCAAATGGTAGATGTTCTCGGCCAAATGTACGGAAAAAGGACGTGAAAATACACACAAGCTGAAAACTAAATCCATTTTGTATGCTGGCAAAGAATAATAAATTCGATTTTCGACCTACCCTCGAAAAGCTATTATTATTGAATGTCCGAAGTCGAGTTTCACAACACCTAATGTTTATACTTGTGGTGGGAATTCTAAAGCATTTTACGACACATTCATTGCAAGTTTTAATAAATATTTGCTTGAATACTAAACGATTACAGCATCTTTCCGAAATATAATTAACATTGATAGCAAAATTCCATTTTATCTTCTTAAGCCCGATTTAATAACATTTGGCTAACCTTAATCGTAAGTTGTAGTAGCCTTTTTGTAAACTTGAAGTTAACTGAGTGTTAATATTCTGTATGTTACACCAGGCTGTCGGTTTGTTGACGTGACACGCTATCGATGGGAGGACGTATTTAATTCGGTTTTCATACAGAGAAAGTATTTAACCAGAGATTATAAATACGAGGCTTAAACTTAAAATTCGACAGTCACACGCATACAAAATGAGATACGTTTTTAATAAATGTGCACAATTTTGTTCTGCTTGATGGAGTTATACCTTTCGTTGTTGGAACGCATCAACGAATTCGTTTGACAACTATTGCATCATTCTCTTTTTGTGTATCTCCTCATTAAGGGATAATTATAAAATCGACGGAGATCGTGAAGTGGGTGCTGGGCTCTCAAAATCACCTTAGTGATATAAAACGCGTACTTAATCCATGCCGGAATGATATCTGAGCATCGATTTCTGCAAATAGAAGTACATCATGGTTCCTAATTGATTATACTTAAAGAAAGGAAGTTTTTAGATGGGACGCAGGCATGACATGACGGAAAACAAAATCTTGGCTCGCAAAACAATTCCTCTGGTACCTTGCCTTACATTTTTCTATACTTTTCCTTCACTCTCCGTTTGCTCTCATCCGTATGCGGAGTCTATGTGTAGTGATGAAAACTTCGTGAAGATGGTTAGAACTCCTGCGACGATCCCAGAGCGGTAAAGAAAAAAGTGATGAGGCCAGCGCTTATCGTCTTAAGCAGCAATAAAAACAGGACGAAAGGACGTGCCAAGACTTTTCTGACGAATTGGAGGCCGAAAGCATTCTCAGAAGTCATCAGTTACTTCTGCGGAAATATGAGGGCGTAAACTTCAGGGTTTCGGAGAGTTGATGGGGAAACATAGCGAAAGAAGGAAAATAAAGATGATATAAATATGAGTTCGTTAGTTTGTTATTACGAGAGTCGACCGAAAACTGAGGTCGATTGCTTCATTGAGCACAGGCAGGTAAGGAAAGAAAGGTGGAGAGAAATACGGCATCGGTTCCAGCTTACTCTTTAAGAATGACGCCTAAGGGTTCACAGTTCAACGTTTCATCTAACGGACGCAATACTGAACCTGAAGGAAGGCACAGGGTTTGCCAGGGACAAGCACTTTGCCAGGTTCACCAGACCTAAATTTTAATCTTTCAGGTGAAAATATCCTTTCTTCGGTGTGTAGAGGACGCAGGAATAGGAGCACAAAAATCTGATAAACGGAGTGCCGCTGCTATCGCTCTGGGGGAAAATCTGACTCCTTTCGGACGGCATATTATTCTTAGGTCACACCTACGACGAGGTAAATTGAAATACAGTAGAGGACTCATCGTCCAAGTCGGTGACGGATTATCAACCGCTTACCTGTCCCGAGTTTATTCACACTGGCCACCAAACGGAGGCATATTAGATAAACTTGTGTGAATTTGAAACGTTCTACTTAACTCTCTCATTCTCCCCACACTTGGGGGCATCATTTATTGTTACACACCAAACAAGAGCTTCACTGTCTCAGTCATACAAGGTAATAAAAACCCTACCACACACCGTCACACATTACCTACAATGGTGCTCCTTTCTTATTGAAAATAAATTAATTTAGACTTGGGAAAGCAAAAGTCCATTCCAATTCATCGTTTCCAAAGACTTCTCTTAGTTTTTTCAGGCCCATTTCCATTTTTCATGACTTTTCCAAGCATTGCAGGTTTTCCAGGCCTGTAGCAAGTCTCTTCCAGCCGCACCAACTCAGCACCCCCGAAGTTGGGATGAGTACCTAACACATGAGCGGTTATGCGCTAGCATCGTGGACTTGACAGAGTTGGTATTACGTGAAAATAAAAGGGATGAAAATGGCTTGCAATACTATATCAGGAGTAAAAAAATGGACTGAGGAAAAAGTAATTAGATCCCAAAAATCCTAATCATCAATTAGTGCCGTAGGATGACAAGGAAGCAGGGATTAAATACCGATAGTGAAATTTTTATTAGGGTAGTTCAGCGTCTGATATAGATTTGAATGTAGGACACCCTCTAGATGTCTCTTAGATCCCTCCATATTTTTACTGGGCTGTATCTCCTCACACGATTCCTTTCTTCATCCAAGCATGCGCACCACTTATCTCCATCCCGTCCATAAAGCCTATTCTCTTTCTTTCCCTTAACCACCTACCCAACATCCTCCCCTCTACTAGATACGGCCTTCAGCATCCCTTCGCCTCTCAGTACTGATTCCAACCACCTACCTTTCCTAATCTCCTCCAGAAGTTTCCTCTCCTCACCCACCACACCAAACACTTTTTCGTTCTTCTTCCTTTCCGTCCACCACATTTTTCCCAATCTTTCTATACACCCACATCTTAAATGTCTGCAGCCAACTCTCGTCCTCTATAAAACTAAACATGAACGAGAGGAGATAATTCAGAAAGTCCTATGGACTTTGATGACACCTTTCAGTCTGAAATGATACGATAAATGGTACCGGGATAGGAACAGCAGTGAAAATGGAAATTTAGTTTTTTGAGTGAAAATCCCACATATTATCAAAGTGTGGACTCTCTGGGGTATTTTCATAAAATTCATCATCTGCCATCGTGTTTCTCCATATGAAAGCCAAAATCCACAGATATTTTGTAGTATGTGTAGAAGGGGTATTGATGGAACTGTTGATCTTGGAGTCGCATTTTGTCAGGGTAGGAGGAGTGGGCTATCACACGCGTATTCAATCACCTCCCGCTCATGTTCCTCCGACCGCCGTCAGAGACACGTTTCTTTCGGGGAAGCCCCGACCCTGTCTGAAGGGTTCGTGGTGTCGCCACCCTCCCCTCATGAAAGAGATCATAATTGCCTATCCCTCCTCCACCTTTAAAGGCTCCAATTTGCCTCACTTACCTTTCTCCTCCTTCTCCCTAATATCTCGTTCCTTCAACCCCTGTCGTCTCCTCAACCGTTTTCTCGGAACCACTGTCTTTAAGTGGCTCCAAACGTCTTCTCCCTTTCCTCTTAACCTTTCGCCAACCCACACATACCCTCTCACAAACCGATCTCCCTTATAAAATTGCTCGTGACGTCAGTTTCTCGTAATTTTCCGATCATTTCTCTTCAGCCCTTCCCGTTACCCCCTGCGAATCGCTCCGTTTTGAGTCGACAAGGCTAAAGGAGAACGGTTACTCGGGAGAAATTATCATGTTTTCGGCTTTCTTTTATTTTTCCCAACCTTTACGTCGTTCATTTGTGAGCGCGAGGTTTCTCCCTTCGTTTTTTCCAGTTACTTGCTCCATCTCGGCGCTAGGGACATTAAAAGGCGAAGATAAAAAATAAAACGATTGATTCGAGGCTATCGCGCGAATGCGGTAACATTTAAAGCTGGAAAGAGTCAACAGGAGACCGTGGGTGCATTGATCGCTATGCGTGGGCGAGACATTGCTAGAATGTGTATCGAAGTCTTCGTCACTCACAAACAAGTAAACGGGAACGGAGTATTTTTTTGGCAAGCTCAAAAATGCAAATTACAAAGAAAAAAACATTGGAGTTTAGCTGGACTACGATTCGGCTTCGTATATCTTCCCCACTAAAAATCCCGTTACATTTGGCCTCGAAGTACTTCGAAAAAACACATTTAAATATAGATCATATTCCAGTTGTGCCTTCATATGGCTTTCTATAGTCTGCGTTGCTGCGTTCCGTAAAACTTAAGCTCCTTACAGGAGGCAAATTCAATTCAATATTAAATGAAATAATGTTTAACACATTTAAGAAGATGCTAACGTCTGATCAATAACGTTAGTTTTTACGCTGATGGATTTCAGTAATAAACTGATAGCTACTGAAAGACTTATCCTGCTTTTTTATATAATGCCAGCCAAATGACAATATTTCATATTATAATATCCATAATGCCATCGATTATGAAAAGTAAAATGACTGTCTCATTTGTCCACGCATGGGAAAACGAACATGGGAGTTACCAACTGAAATTAAAGTCCTCAAAATAGGACCTTCATCGTGAAATATATATTGAAATATAGCTCTTATATATAGAAACTTAGCCTTTGCTCTTATTCGAAAAAATCCCAGATAATATACACTGCAACACTATATACAATATTAGCAGTATGAATTCCTATTAATATTATAATTAAGTAATCTTCAAGTACGAATATGTTTGAATAGAAGTCACTAAAATTCTCTCAATGTTTGCGAATATAGGTCGTCATTTACTTATAATGTTTCCTTCTTCATCCCAGCGTACGTCCTACGCTTCTTCATGCCGTCCTATTCTCTTTCTTCCCCTTCCCCACTTGCCCCAACGTCCTTCCCTCTATCACGGCCTTAAGCAACACTTCGACCCTAATTAACTCTTCCGATCACCTACTCTGCCTCCTCCTAATCTCAAGCAGAAGTTTCCTTTCCTCACCAACCACACCAAGCACTTCCTCATTTGTATTTTTCTCCATCCAACGCACCTTCTCCATCCTCCTCCACACCCACATCTCGAACGCCTTCAGCATATTCTCGTCTTCCTTTCTCAATATCCTCGTTTCTGCCCCATACAACGCCACACTCCATATCAAAACTCTTCATCAGCCTCTTTTTTAATATCCTAACTTAATCCCCGTCATTAGCTACCGCCTATTGCTAAACACTTCTTACACATACCTGATGAGTTCTTCTCGGGTTTCCCACCGGGTTAGGCTTTCCATGATTGCCGACGTTTCGGCAGGAGACTTTCCTGCCATTATCAAGGCTCTGATAATGGCAGAGCCTTGATAATGGCAGGAAATTTTCCTGCCGAAACGTTCGCAATCATGGAGTGAGCCTAACCCGGTGGGAAACCAGAGAAGAACCTGCCGGCATCATTCGCCGGGAAAGCCTGAAATCATACATAACTCAATATCTACTAATCCTGTTGTCACGTCAAATCCCATGTAACTCGACTTTCCAAGAGTTTCTAAGTAAATGTACCGAAATACAGGAAACTAGGATATGGGGATTGAAAATCCTATAGACTGCCCTGAATCACCCCGTCATTCATGCGCAATAGTAAGTGAAAATACTTGTCAAGGTAATTTATAAAATCTAATCATCGACTATCTGATTAATATTCCGATTGCCAAGTTTTGATTCAAACCTAAAAAGATGCTTACTTGAAAACTTTTGGATGGAAGCGGCTTTACAATTACTCGTCAATTTGAGGCCAACACGAAATTAGTGCGCAAGAAAAAATATGACACGGAAATATTTTTCACATATTTTGCATATTTTTCGAAATTATAATTATTAAATTAAAAATTTTACTCAATATATCGGTTACGTCGTATTTTGACGTAATTAATCGGTATTTTTTGTCTCGATGTTTGAAAGCCTACGATGTCTTTCTCCGGAGCGTCAAATCCCAACCTGAGGCGGATCTTGCTGGGTTTGGGGTTTTGCGATAAAAACTGAATTTAGGCGTCGTGACATACAGTAAGTTTCTTAGGCGTTCACTCTATGAAAGTGTGCTTACAATGGATATAAAGTTGAAAACGTTTGGGAAGCGCTCTTGTATATAATTTTTTGGTCACGATAAGGGATTCATTACGATAGCCGCGCCGTGATAATTATTTTGTGGAAGGAGGTACTCTTGGGTTTGCACGTGTCGTAATTGAAGATTTTCACCCATCTTTCTTCGTTAAAGACATTCTCAAATTAACTCTACAGTTTACATTTTGCACGGCAATGTAAAGCCATGACAACAGAAACCCATAAATAACCAACTATGAAATATGGACCGCGTAAGTCTTAACCGATTTATTACGTTGAATATGTAATAATATCAAAAAAATATGGATTTACATGTAGCATTTTGTGCTTGCACTAATTTGTCCTTAATTTTCAACTGAAGAGTAAATTATTACATTTCTAGGTTATGTGTCCTCATTACTTAAAAATAAACAAAATTATATAACTGTTACTGATAAATAATTGTTATGTGGTTGAAGAGATTGAAATGCTAAATTGTGACAGCGTCTAAAAATACTTATGTCCTGCAAACATGCATACCGACGATTTGTATTGCTTGTTGTTTAATTGTTGCCTCGTGCTATATTGGTTGTAATATAACTGTACTACTCATTTTTATTTTTGTCATTGCTTCTCATCCTCATTTTTTTGTTTGAGAATCTGAAAAATGTCATTAATTAACTAATGTTTGTCCCAAACAGCATTGCCCCTATGGCAATAAATGTTGTTCTAAATCTATTTCTACTTTAGTACATATGCCTATTTAACACGAACGTTTTTGGTAGTGAAGACAGTTCGGCTTCTCCACCGGGTCAAACTCTGCATTTCTGTCGACGTTTCGAGGTGCGACTCGTCCATCATCATCGGTGATGAATACTGAGGGACGTCAATCGAAATCCTACATCAAAACGACCGGAATAATGCAGAGTTTGACTCGGCGGAAAACCATGACGGCCTTCACTAACGTCATACGATGTGGAAAAAGCATCAAATCTTTCTTCACAATTGTCCGGGTGCTTGCCTGACGAGTCCTAAAAATAATTCCATGGACGACCATGAAACTTATGTAAGTGTCGGTTGGGATGGCGGGAATACAAACCCTCCTCCTCCTCCTCCCAAACCAGAAGGGGGAAGGGGAGTAACGAAATCCGATCCTGAATCTAATAATTGAAAAACCATAAACTTTCTCCGCGAGCAGTGCGTGGGATCCTTGGACCGGCCGTTCCTTCATCCGCCGATAAAAGCGATGGCTTCCCCCACCATCCTCTTCCTGCCCCTCGCCCTCCTCCTCTGCCTCCTCGCCTCCACGGCGACCCCCGCCCCCTCCTCCCGCCCCGCACTGCCCTCGAAGCCCGGACTCTCCAAGTCGAGCGCCTACTCCAGCGAGGGAGCCTCTGCAGCGATGGACCCGGTTGATGCCGCTTCCTCCGGAGGAGACGGCCAGGAAGAAGTGACAGCGGTTGGGGAACACAAAATAAGAGGTGAGCGGAAAAATTCAGCGATGGGCCGAAGAAACGTTGTTTTCGGGTGAATTCACGTCTCTTTCGGAAAAAATGTTCCATCGCTAAAAAAATACGTCTTTCCTTGATCTGGATAGTCCTGCTTCATTATTTTATTAGGAGGTTCCAATAATACCCCGTTTGTATTAACAACTTCTTAACATTGTAAAAAAAAAGTTGGTGATACCAACTCGCATTCGCTCCTGTCTTAAACCTTTAAAGGACACTAGTGAATTAAAAATCACGCTGGGATGTCGAGTCCTACGGCAATGTGTATGGCATCATAATGTACGCTGAAGGTGGCATCAAACTCATAAGTGTTTCTGCTGGGTGTTCAAAATTAAATCCGGCCGGCAGCGCCCGCAGCGAGAATTTTAATCCGCACGATATAGGTTAATCATCATGGTGCAATTGATAATCACTACCATCAACGAGCACCATGTTTGTTTGTCGTCACCTAACGGTCACTTGAACACGATGACGAATGATCTCTTGACCAATGAAACTAACGTGCAACGTTACCATTGTCGGGGCGTTCGCATTCTAACTCTTACCCTTGCAATGGATTGCCATGTTAAAATGCTAGTTATGGGACATAAGACTGTCAAAACCAAAACATATACTGGATTCCACCTTTTTGTTAGAATTACTTTTACAATATGGCTTCACTGATGACATTCCCTTACTTAAATAAAAGATAATTAAGGTACAGAGTATTTATGCAGATTATTCAACGAGTATATATTTAATTTACACTTTTTCCAGCCTTAATAATTGGTATCAGCCCCATTTCTATTAATAAAAAGCATTTTGAATTCAATTATTAAAGTAATTCACATACATCTCAATAATTAAGATGGTGGATAGGCGGTCTTAGGTCTGCTTGTGAGAAATTGTAGGATGAAGGTTTCCAAGAGGAAATAAAGATAACTTTCTTACGTCGCAACTTCTGCCCTGGAATGCTTATTCAACCAACATACTCTGGAGGTCAGTTGCTTAGCACCCAATTTCGTTTTCATGCTTCAAACATTTTGCTGCTCAATTGTTTGAACCTTACATAGGGGCGCTACTGATAGCCTTTTTAATCATTATGGACGGTACGAGACAATTGCAAAGCTGAGTTACCGTTATTACATTAATTTTTTAATTTATCATCATCAAGAAGAAACATTTTTGGCATGTTTTTATGATAAACGACGTAAAAAATTTCCCCTAACATTCGTTTTGAGAACGTCTTTCATAGGATCATTTTTTCAAGCTACCCATCACCACCTTCGAGCAATTGACGACGCAGAAAGAAGAAGGATGATTCGGAAGGGAACTGTAAACCCCTCCATTTTGTAGACACGCGAGGAAATCTTCAATTCATTCATGGCTGTCGAAGCCTTCAAAAGACAGGGAAAGTCAATTTTCTCGCATTTGCCGGAAGACATGCAAAGGCGATTGATTCCGGCGACAGAATCCCCGGAAAAGCGTTTCTCCGCAGGTAGCGCGATATAAATATAATGAAAACCTTCGATGTGATTTCAAAAGGACAAGATTTTTCACGATTCCACTCCGTCATCTTTCCAGTGAAATTGTATACAAGATCCCGAAAAACGTCCAATGTTACTCTCAAAAGCCATTTGCATTTCGAGGTCACTCGACGATTTCAAAAGGCCAAATAAAAACCGCTCAGAACCTTGCGAAATTTTTTCCGAATCCAACATTAATGAATGCCCTCTTTATTCCCAAAGGAAGCAAAGGTATTACGTGTTCTCAAAAGGAAGCTGAAATAAACCATTGCAAAAAAAAGTTTTAAAAAATCAAAATTGGAAATAAAAAATTCAATCCAATACTGAAACATAATTCTTATTGGTTCAAAATTAAGATTTGTCGAATCATTTTTTTTAGAACCTTTGTTAATTTTAATAATTGTCGTTTTTGCCTTCGAATTTAAGCTGGATTATTTCATTCGAATCGAAGCGTTTCACTTAAATCAAGGAAACCTATATCGCAATGATTCTTTTTTAAGTGTTTTATTGTTGTATTGCGTCAAATTCGACAAATTTGGCCTCATCATAAATAACTGGTAGTTTCAGGCGTTACTTGGTGAAACTTATTCATTTTATAAATGATCATATCATTGTGGTATAAATATCATATAAATGATCGTATCATTTATCATTGTGGAACCACAAAGTTTAAGTTTTTCATTTATAAAACTCATCATAAATAAGAAAGACCGCACTTTTCTAATGATAACAATATTTCATCCACTCATCATAGAGATATTTGCTAAAAAAATACCAGCCATTTTCTATGGAAAATGGTACGGGTATGCATAAAGAGGCTCATTATTTTAAAAATGAGAAATATCTAACGTCTAGATCTCGTCAGAAATATAATAGTGTGTAATATACGATTTAAGTTTTTCCCGGTGAATAATATTCAGGTATTGTTCTCGGGCTCTGCACCAAGTAATTGGCTTCATATTGGCCGACGTTTTGGAAAACGACTTGTTTTCCATTTTAAAAGCGTGTTACTCTCTCTATGTAGGATGTTACACTGAACTGAATTGACCGTTTGACGAGTCCAACAATTAAGCTCAGGTGTCGTCTTATTGGCTGATGTTCATTTGAAATCTCTTCTGTTCTTTCCGTATGTTTTTCATGCAATATATTATAGGTGCCCAAGTATTGCCCAGATGAAAGCCAGTATCCCGATTGAAATTTTTTGGATTGAGGCGGATTTCGATGGCTTCCTTGATTATGCGGTCCCAGTAGCGTTGTGAGCGGCAAAGAATTTTTGGATCTCCCCTTCGAATGGCATGATGTTCACCGATACTATGCTCCGCCACTGCCGACTTCTCTGGTTGCGCTAATCTAAAATGCCTTCGGTGCTCTCTCAGCCTCGTCTCAACCGTTCGGCCTGTCTCCCCCACATATACTTTTCCGCACTCGCATGGAATCTGATAAACTCCTGGTGTCTTCAGGCCGATAGGATCCTTCGCCTTCACCAGTTGGTGAAGTAATTTGTAAAGTAATTAATGTACCACGTCGGTAGTAGGATAGTTTGGATGTTATACCGTCGTAGAATGCGGTGAATCTTGCCATGAAAGAAAGAAACAGAACAGAAAATAAAAGAACAGAAGATTTCAAAAGAGCATCAGCCAATCAGACGACACCTGAGCTTAATTGTTGGACTCGTCAAACGGTCAATTCAGTTCAGTGTAAAATCCAACTTAGAGAGAGTAACACGCTTTGAAAATGGAAAACAATTGCCGTTTTCCGATATAACGTCGGCTAATATGAAGAGCACCAATTACCGAGGGGTGCAGAGCCCGAGAACAATACCTGAATAGTAGTGAGTAGTTTTCATGCTTTCTCAACAATTTATAAAAACCAATAAATTAGTCCCCTCAGTAAGTTTTACAGAATCGCAAAAAAACCTTTGGTTGTAAGACGTTATCGGCGTACGCGTGAAAAAAATTAGTCAAGTTAAAACCATATGTATGTAATATATTTAGTCAATTACTGAGAATTTCAGTAATTAAAAAAAACAAAGTCTCCGCGTCATTAATATTACAATGTTTACTGTATGCTTCTTAGAGTTTCTTTAATTTAAAAATAATTATTTTAATAAAAAATAATTTTAAAAACACGTTTTTGAAACGGGCCTAAAAGTATATAATAATTTCTCCTAGCCCCATTAAACACATTTATATCCCCGCAGTACAGACTCTTAACCTCATACACAGATTGCGCTGAAAATGTGTGATTGTGAATTTTAATAGCTATGAAAATACATGTTAGGTTGAAAACGAAAAACATGGGGCGCACGAATTAGATAATTGATGCATGAATAGTTCACCTAAGTCACAAACAATTTTATTGCACTGCAAATGAAATGAACTGTTATGAGAGTTTTCTCAACGACAGCTACTCCCTATAATCCTTACAATTATCTACAGCATACGAGACCAACCCAAGCATACATTTTTTTTTAACTGTTGACGACCCTATTAATTGATCTTTCTCTTTGTTCCGCGGGCAGTTCGCGACGCGGGACCCGTCCGCTTCTGGAGCGGCAGCCGATACGGGAGGAGCGGCCGAAGTTCTGGTCCCGTCGGGGCCTCCGAGTCCCAGTCGCACGGCTCCACCTTGGGCATGGCCATGTCCCTGCGGTCCAGCGGCCCCGTCATCCAGCCGCGACACGACAGGTTCTTCCTGGGCAGTCGCTACGGCAAGAGGGCGGGTGCCCGGGGCGAGGCGGAGTGGAGGCGCAGTGGTGCGGCCGAGGAGACCGCAGAGGGCGAAGAGGCGGAGGAGGCGGAGGACGAGGAGAGGCAGGGCGGCGAGCAAGAGGAGAGGGGTCCGGAAGAAATGGCCCGAGCCTTGAAGGAAGCACTTCGCATGAGGGGTGAGTAGTCCTCCTTAATCACGATGCCGGCCCAAAGCGTGGGCAAAAGCCACAGCCAGTCTTAGTTTGTGGCTCATAACTTTGGCTTATAAATTTTGCCAAAAGGGACAGAAAGTAAGAAAATCGAAAAATGTTACCAACTTCCAGCATGTATTCCCATCTAAAATGACCTTATTTAGTATAACGTGAAAGTGACTGACACTCATAACTAACTTCGATAAAGAACACGAAGCAAGGCTAGTCATAAAAGTAGGAGGACACAAACTGGAGCAAAGAGAACAATTTAATTACTTGGGTAGTACGCTAGAAGAAACAGGCCATGGTAGCAAAGACATTATGAGGAGAATAGCGCTAGCGAAGGAAGCGTTCAGTAATAGAAGGGAACTGATGACGGGGACCTTAAGTAAGGATGTAAAAAAGAGGCAGGTGAAGAGCTTCATATGGAGTGTGGCGTTGTATGGGGCAGAAACGTGGACCTTGAGAAAAGAAAACAAAAACAGGCTGAAGGCTTTCGAGATGTGGGTGTGGAGGAGGATGGAGAAGGTGCGTTGTACGGAAAGGAAGACAAATGAGGAAGTGCTTGATATGGTGGGCGAGGAGAGGAAATTAATAGATGAGATTAGGGGAAGACAGGGTAGGTGGCTGGAAGGGGTAACGCGGGGTGATGGTTTGCTGAAGGCCGTGATAGAGGGAAGGATGTTGGGTAAGCGGGGAAGGGGAAGGAAGAGAATATGTTTATGGACGTGATGAAGAAAGGTAGTGCTTATGCAGGGATGAAGAGAGAAATACTAGGGGTAGTAGATATGGCACTGCACGTGTAAGAGTCTGTTGGATTTTCTCTGGCTTTCATCACGACCTACCTTTAACCGGTAGACTAATCAGATGATGATGAAAGAACACCATGAGACCAACGGGCTAATAATTTCCTTCATTATCATTCTTATCAACATCCCATTGATAGGAACAGTGGCTAAAATTGTGCTACAGTCTACGTTTGAAATTCCACCCACCCACAAGAAGTAGGTATCACTTCAATGGCTCGCGAGTTAACTTTGTGGAATTAAAAGTTCATTGCGACATTAAATAAACATTGCAACTTCCACATATGCTTATTGTTAACAACCCTTGACCGATTTCAACACTTTCGCACCATTATCAAGAGGATACTAATACAATTCTATCCTGTGGAGAGTTCGTATTAAAATCATGTTTCGGAAAAGTATGGGGGGATTAATAGGAAGGATGACAAAGATAAGGAATACTAAGGATGAACATCGAGTTGAATGTCAACTTAAAAGGATCATTTTTTGGGATGGGACAGGTACTAGGTAGAGGTGAACTATTCAATTGTACTATGTCGTTTAACAAACGCATACCAAAATACTTAAGAGTGTGTCATGATTTTCAAAAGTCTCAATAAATTCACCTTTGCACCTATGGCATTACTATGTAAATATCTACGTTGAAATCGGACATATGATTAAAATTTGATAAATGATTAGCAAAAACAGATTTGTTGTCAAATTTTGACAAAAAATGACAAAAACTTTCAATTATGTTGTCAACAAACCTGTCCCTAATCACTCCCTCACAATCAAAATGGAAGAAAGTACCTTTCATGAAATATTTTTCATGTAAAATTAGCAACATATTGAGACATGTTAATGTATGTTTCTATGATTGTTCAACGCTTGGGCGAATATATTTTAATTCCAAAGACATGTTTAGTACTTACTGAAGAGAAAAGTGTATTGCATGTGTTAGAGCGTGATACACAGGACTGCAATGTAGGACAAACGGGAAGATGATTTAGTACAAGCACTAAATAAAATTTTCAATATTTTACTAATTGTGATATTTACGATATTTAGGGCCGACGTAGATGTAAAACTGTTCCCTGATGATGGCACAACGTGCCGAAACCTTTGTCGGTGGTAATTAAATAGTGTGGAAATTTTAACCAGCGTTTCTGTATCTCTTTCTTCAAAGTGGAAATAATATTATTATGTTTCCAAAAATTAAGTGCTATTACGCTAATCTTTAAAAAACGCACATAAAATGAAACTGCTAAAGTTTATGCCTCTTCGGGTAATTCTTAGAGGTCTTTCAGGCGTCTAAGAGCAATTTTCAGAATGTGTGCCTTTTAATGCGAACTCAGTCCCCGTAGGCTTGCCCTAAAGAATGGGCGAAACTTTGGAAATGTCGGAGACACTTTTTAAAAAATTTGGGAGTTTTAAAAATGATTGTGATATTAGCATATTTCCTGGATCTGGCCCTTTTACCACATCAGGGTGGGCTTACACTGGCAAGTTACTTCCGAAAATTTCTTCTGCAACAGCTTACGGGGGATTTTACTTGGACGGGAATGCTTTCAATAGTTGGTGCAGAGCCAGATGCCGTTTACACAGGAAACAATCGCTTCTTTAAACGACTTTCCGGAAATTTAAAAAAGTTCTACAAGCGGAATTGCAGAGCTGTTTGCACCTGCAATTTACGTGGATAAATTGCATGCTGCAAGTAACTTGCGCAATAAACTTTCCAGTGGAAACACACCTTACATAGGTAGGCATATATTTAACCGTATATGCATATATATAACCTTCACGGCCCCTTATGGCTTTCGACAATACAATAATAATATAACCAAATAATGAAATAACCATTGACTCACTGTATGGTTCCGTCGGATGTAAACGTACCGTAATGGAAAGGATTTACAAGAATCGTTAAAGCAGCGTAAATTAAACACATTTATTGTCACAAAGCAACTTGAAACAGCTGAGGTGAAAAGAATTATCAGAAGTATCATACTTTGGTCCCTACTATACGGAAAAAGAGTGACTTCTATTTTGCTTATAAGTGGTATTTCGATACTACTATTAAAAAACGGATCGCATCCGGTGAAACGTTGATTACTCCACTATGAACGGGGATTAAAAAACTTAGGCAACAAATATGACGGAGGAGGAGATTATATAATTATATTGTTACGCATGTAAACATTTATTTTTACCTGTAAATGTTTGTTGTCGTTAGAGGTTACTTAAAGGTAAGACATGTGTTCTTGTCTAAATGTTTCACGGGTATTCCACCAATAGGTAATAGGCTTCATATCTGCCAGATATGAAGAAATCTAGACAGATATGAAGCCTATTACCTATTGGTGGAATACCCGTGAAACATTTATACATCAGATTCACCGGAAAAATCTCAGATCATTTATCATGTGTTCTTATAGTTAATGTAAAGAAAGGAAATAATTGTCTTACTTAGCACGCTTTATATACGCATATTAAAATATTAATGTAATTTATACAAATGTATAAATTCCCCGAATGATAACGGAACTCGGAGATTGTTCATTGTTTACCTCCATCATTTATTTTTTTGGGACAAAAACGGTAGTAATGTGAAAAGAACACGAAGCCCTACAAGTAGCGATACACATCGCTACATTCGTACTTCTTTAGAAACTTCCATGAGTAAAGTCACCTCGTGTGATAACAGCGCATTCCATGTTGTTCAATTAGGTACGAACGTGAAGTTAATGACTCAAACCTATAGAGGCCGGGGATAGTATACACATGGTCAACATATCGCGGGCGATAGTCAGTATGAGCATAAATGGTGATATCAAAGTAGAGGTTATGCATTAACTCGAAACAGGCAAATGATGGCTAATATCGAAGTTGGAGCATGAGAGACATCACAAATCCTGATTTTGATTTGAGGACATCGTAATGTTTCGATGCCATCTCATCGCAGCTTTGCCATCGCTGGGAACCGAAATACGTTGAGGTCCACTGAGATGATAAGCAGAGGTGAAGTTTTTTTATTTTTAGAACCGTGAAAATTGTAACCCGGATATCTATTATGTCAGCAGTCATTCAATCATGAAATTTAGCGCACCTTAAATAATGATATTTTTGCTCTGCGGGCTCTTCTAGTGAACCATGGGGCAATAAAATGTTTCCGTTGGCTCAAGGATTTCCAAGAGAATAACTAACTTTAACTAACTAAGATACTTTGCGCTCCTTAAGTTGATACTGGTGCACTTTTCTCACTAGGGAGCTTAACGTAGGAAATATTAATGATATCTGGCCTCTTAAAATCCTTATCTTATTTTGGCGAAAAAAATTCGGAACTTCTTATGACTGCATAGCTAATTTAAGGATTATTAGATTTAAAAAAATTCTCATTATTCGTGGAGAAGTGGCTAATCTACCATTGCTGGCGTTTCAAAAATTAAAATGTGCCAAAAATAGCAATTTTACGTCTTATGCAAATCCAGATATTTTTTTTTGAATTTTACCTCATCTTTTTCTGAGCTTTACTTCCCCATTACGACTTTTCAAACGATGCTTGAGCTCACACTCAGAATGGCTCATTTGAATGATAGCATAATCTCTGGAAATTACACCTTGCTTCACCTCTAAGTTCCGTGAGCGACTCGTGAGCATTATTCCATGAGCTCAAAACTTTGACCTTCTAACCTCATGATTTCAAAACTACTAACCTCTAACGATTAAAAAATATATCCAGGCAAAAATAAATGTTTAGAGTTGTGACAATAAGTCCTCTTCCGGCATATTAGATTGTTGGTTACGTTTTTGATCCACACCCATAGTGACGTAATCAACGTTTCACCGGATGCGATACGCTTTTTTATCGAAGAATCAAAATACCAAAATAGCAAAATAAAAGCCACTCTTTTTTTCCATATAGTTGGAACCATTGTTGACAGAGTGCTGATTATTAGCCCATATTTGACCCCCACCACCATAGAAGTCCGTACTGATCAGTCCATCACTCTTGCAACCAACTTCTAAGGCTATGCTGTCAAAGAATTAACTTCCACGTGCGAAGCCGCTTGAAGACACTCGACGATAGGGTACAGTTTATAAAGTTTATTTTACTCGCAACACTCGGCAACAAAACTGCCATATATGGAATTCGAAACAATCAGATCGGAAAGCTATGGAATCGAGGTCCAGAGTTGCAAGGTGTCTAGTGCCAACTATTCCTCGTAGCATCTACTTAAAATTCAGTAGACGAACCCGTGACCTCTGGGTCATCGAAGTGAGCACCACCAGACTAGCCCGGAAAGCTAATTAGAATTACAAAAATCATACATAAAATGGAATGAAATTCGCCATGACAAAATCATTAGACTTGACCTGAATTGACTAACACACCTTACCGGCAATTGAAAAAGATCCGAGGTCGAATACCGGTCAGGTCAAATGATTTTTTCGCGGCGAATACCATCTCATTTGGGGTATATACTTTCACCCGTGCGCGTGACAGAGTACAATATCATTTTTGCAATCGCAATGATGGGATAATTTGAGAATTTAAATTTTTCACGCGTGAGACCTCGTTAAATTTTATTATCTCCAGTCTTTTATTCCTCCATTCCTTCTATTTCCGGATTCATTTTTTTCCACGAAGGCTGTCCGGATTCGTTGAAAATCAAATATGTGTCACTTATCCTCCTTATGGTTCGTGGCGAATCTTAATTGTCCATGGAGGCTGCACATTGACTATATAGTCGGAAAAGCCTTTAAGTCGCTCCACTGGGTCATGAAACATTTCAAAGGAAGCAACATGTCTACAAAAGAAATGGCTTACACAACCATTGTTAAGGCCTATTGTTGAGTATGTGTGGGTGTGGGACCCCGAAGAGTTAGGGTTAGTAAATAAAATGGAAAGAGTACAATGGAAGGTACGTATAATTAGACGCAAGAGAACGGATAGCGTGACGGAGATGGTAGAAGTTTTGGGTTGAGACTTTCTATAAACAAGAAGGAAAATCAACAGGCTAAGTGCAGGATTGTCTCAGTAGACAAGGGCTGGGAAGAATTAAATGGAGCCATGAAGAGACACCAAATTATACAGGCAGAAATGACCACCCATATAAAGTAAAATTAAGAAAACAAAAAAACTAACGCGGCCAAGAACTCGTTTTTAGATATAGGGGTGTGTATGGTTGGAACCGGCTGGCTGATGAACCTTTTGAGCCCTTACCCAAAAACCTTAAAATCAAAAATAAGTAATTGTTTAGAATATTTAAGACTAAATTAATTTTGATATTGATCCATCCATTCTATGTTTTTTCTTTCTCTTCATGTAATCATGTAAGTGATCAGTTTATTTTATGTGAATGTCTACTTTCATCGCCACCAGGCACTTGCCTACTTGCAATGTAAATTTGAATAAATAAATATTTGACAATGCAACAACATTGCGTTTGCAACTATTATTGAGGGAAAATTATACCAATGAGTCCAATATTCTGACACGAACTGTATTTGTATTTACCCACTAGCCTCACTGCCTGGAGATTCCAATGAGGTGTTGGGCGTGGCGACGCAAAGGCTATCTTCTGCACTGCAGCCCGCGGCTTGCATTTACTTGGGAATTGGAAACTTGTACCGCTGCTACGAAGGGAGGTTAGTATTTGGAGAAGAAATATGCACTCTATTTCGAGTTTAGTAAAACATACGGTAATTAATAGGTGGTCATTATTCAAAAATAAACCATGGGACAGATTTTTCTCCATATATATTTACAGACAAACAAACTCTTCTGGAGGAAAAAAATCCTGAAATCAGCTATAATCTATGGTAATTTCTGGATTTGAGGAGAGATTGCGCCATTATATGGAGATAACATATCCCCAGTTACATCATTTCAATGTTACCAATCACTTGATCGCCAGTCATTTTGCTTTTTTTTCAGTCCTTGTTGATAATTCTTTATATTATACAGTATTTGTTTATTATAAGTTTGATGAGAAATTTATCATCCATCAAATTATCAAAAAGTTATTGCACGTACTTCTCGTTTGTAGAATGGAAATGATCAACAAATGATCGGCAATCGATCGATGATTATTTTTCTGAAACCAGGCCTAATAAGGGTAATAACGAATAAGTATCCAAACTGAAAAGATCTTTGAACCAGAAATATTTCTCTTCAAATAAGATATGATGATAAGTAACGTCTGAGTGAATGCTTTCTCGTCCATCCTGTTACTTTTAACTGGCTACTTTAAATATAAGTCACCGTTTCAGGCTTAACTTTGTGTCAACGCGACATATGAAATAATTTCTCGCTTTGTACATTCCACACATTTTTATTTTCACCGACGATTAAGTACGACATGCAATGTCATTTTCAAGGTCCTTGACATAAAATGTCATTTCCATCCTTGAAAATGACAATGTATATGAATGAATTATTCACGGGTTTCCCACCAGGTGGTGAGATGTTCAGCCAGAGCCGACGTTTCGATGGCTTACTCTGCCATCGTCCTCGTTGAGTGCCGGGTCAAAATTTGTCCGGGTTTATAAACCTTCCGGCCGTGGTCGTTTCTGATTGTCCGTCGTCGATCTTGTGGTTGTTGACGTCGAAACGTCGGCTCTGGCTGAACATCTCACGAGGTGGGAAACCCGTGAAGAGTTCATTCACTTCGTGCGCCAGGAAAGCACCAAGTCTTACATGACAATGTATGTCGAAACCAAGGTCGGTGAAAATAAAAAAGTGTGGAATTTACAATGCGAGAAATTATTTCATCTGGCTGCTTTAATTGAATAAAATTAAACATGAATAATCGGAGGAAATCCCTTCAAATCATAGGATTACACCTGCTTGGTAGGGAGTAGCTTTTCATGTTGAATGTCCGTTAGGTTTAAGAGTACAGTTACATGTGTTGGCACGTAATGGATTACCGAGACCATTTGTCTTATTGGGAAATGGTGGGTAGGGATTGGTAGGATTTTAGAATGGACGATTGCAGAGACAGTACGTATCTTTCCAAAAGAGCTACGAGATCTATAAAACAAGACATCTGTTAAACGAGCGTTGAAGAAAAATTCGAAGACATATTGATCTCATAACTTATTGGAACTGACATATGGTGCTAATTTATGAGCTCCGTAGGTTGCTAATCCATGTTGGTTTTTAACTGGACCGTTTTAAGGTGTAGTTAACTTGATTAATGACTTATTGTGCGACGATTTTCGAGTTTAATTATTCATGCTGACTACATGCAATGTGCATGCGTAATTTAATACATGGGTTTTTGCCAGCGGTTTGAGAATGAACAAAATGATCGAAGTACAAAACTTATTTGGAGATAGGCCATGAAGGCGGTATTTCCAATTCATATCATTCAGAGGAATGGTTTTGCTATAGGTACCCAAGATACAGATTAAAGGACATATCAGTCATTTTACGTTGAAACCACCTAAAACCTTAAATGCCCGGTTGAAGTCTGGGAATCCTTCTCCAAGCTTTGGTGAGCTTGAGGTGGTCCAAATAATCGCTAAAGAAGGTAAGTGGGTCTGGGGTCAATATTTACCCACATCCGATATATCCTCAGAATTCCACTCTTTTCTATTATTGTAATTAACGGAGGCAGACGGCCGTGGGTTATTTTACGGATCCTCCAGGCGACTTTTAACCCGGACCAAATCGGTGGCTGAAGACTCATTAATAAATAGCAGAGCAATCCCCGTTCTTAGCTCTTAAAGGTGGCTTACCTCGGCCTTAATCCTCTCAAATTCATTCACCCCCTTTTCGTTCCACTGTAAAGTCAACAGATTAACCTTCCACGCATGGGAAATTAAACCCCTCGCGAAATGGAATTGAAAACGCTAATGGAAGCTGTTAAGACGAGACGGAAATGTCCCTCTCAAAATTAAGAGATCGCGTGGGTCAGCTTATGAGAACGATTCTGTGTTCAACGGTTGGATCTCGAGGGAAAAAACTAACAGATAACGTCCACGACGCTACCGCAGGTGTTTATGACGTGAAACCTTCGAGCATGAATACAATACGATAGAGATGCTGTTGGCGGGGACAAATGTCTTCAGAGAAAACCTCAGATTTGTGACGTCAGACACGGTAAGGATGCCGATAATGTCTTGGCCGAATATGCTAAAGAAGCATCTTTATTATTAAAACAAATCTATTCTCTGGATTTATTGATAGAAATTAGAACTTTTAAATTAGTACAGTAGTTTATGGAAAAGGAGTGATAGCGAAGAAGGTGCCATCAGCGATTGACAATGCTTGCTTTTCACGGGAAAGTTCACCCTATCAGCTAAAGGTTAACTTGATACAACATTTTTTTGCTCAGCTAACTAAAATGAACCCGCTATCCTTCAGGGTATGAAACAAGCTTGGGATGAAAACTACATGAGAAAACGCAGTACTCTAACTCACTCTGATGATGGCATGAGATGCTGAAACCTAGGTCGTGTTGTTTCTAATAAAGTGTGGAGTTATAACCAAGTGATTGTTTCTTCATTAACTTTAACTAACGTTTAAACCTCAAAGGGTTACCATTTCTGACATCACATGTTACAGCTTGCCAGGGCACTCACAATATAAATTGCAAGAGAGCGCACACGTCCTCTACTACATAATATATGCTCGAGGCGTGAAACGTCTCCATGTGTGTACAACTACATATTACCCAGCGAGCCGCCGAATGGGTGTGTGGCAGGGGGTATTAGGACATGAGTAAGGAAGGTATGCGAGATATTATACATTCCAAAGGTCTAATACAAACTCGTAGTATAAATCGTTGGTTTTTAATACGAAATCAAATTCAATAGCATTTTCCTCGCAATGCGATGGAATGGAATAAATACAATGATAATCTAGAGCATTTAACTGACCCAAAGGAACTGTAATAGAGGGGAAAGAGGAATATCAATACCTTACTCATAGAGAAAAATGTTATATATAAAAATAAATATTTGATTGTTCGTCTTCTTTGCGTTCCAATACCATTCATCAGATTACGATGAAACTAAGGTGAGTGGTTGTCGCTTGCCCGCGAAGGTTTCTGAATTATTACGTCCATTGTACAATAGGTGGGATTAAGGAAGGGATAAGAAAATAGGGATAGGTAGAGGGAAAGGACGAAAGAGGAGTGTATACTAACGAAGTGTATTAGGCCCGATTTTATAATGCCAGTTTACAATTAACCTCAAGATGACGTAGCCTTTTCGTTAACTCGATGTCAATTTAGATATCGGGTTTCGTATATTAAGGGATAATACTTAACCAGAGCTTATAAAACCGGGCCTTAGTGCCTCACTTTGTTATTTTTATCTTGAACATAAATAGGGCAGAAACGTGGACCTTGAGATAGGAAGACGAGAATAGGCTGAAGGCGTTCGAGATTTGTAAGGATGTAAAAAAGAGGCTGGTGGAGAGCTTGATATGGAGCGTGGCGCTGTATGGGGCAGAAACGTGGACCTTGAGAAAGGAAGACGAAAGTAGGCTGAAGGCGTTCGAGATGTGTAAGGATGTAAAAAAGAGGCTGGTGGAGAGCTTGATATGGAGCGTGGCGCTGTATGGGGCAGAAACGTGGACCTTGAGAAAGGAAGACGAAAATAGGCTGAAGGCGTTCGAAATGTGGGTGTGGAGGAGGATGGAGAAGGTGCGGTGGACGGAAAGGAAGACAATTATGAGGAAGTGCTTGGCATGGTGGGCGAGGAGAGGAAACTTATAGATGAGATTAGGGGAGGGCAGGGTAGGTGGCTGGAAGGGGTAATGAGGGGCGAAGGGTTGCTGAGGGCCGTGAGAGAGGGAAGGACGTTGGGCAAATGGGGAAGAAAGAGAATACGTTTTATGGGCGGGCTGAAGAAAGGTAGGACACGCTGAGATGAAGAAAGAAATATTATAGGTAGATAAGGCACTGCACGTGTAAGAATCTGTTGAATTTTCCCTGACTTTCATCATCACCTACCTCTAACTGGTGGATTACTCGAATGAATTAATTGGTGTGTGGAAAAAAAGAATTTTGTACCCATCAGTCACTTTTATTAGTTCTATAAATATATTGTGGGGTTAAAATAATATCCTCTTTGCCACCCTCAAACTTCGCGTGATCTTAATATGTCAAGTAATCTAAGCCTAGCAGCGTGTACCCTCCGTGGAGTCTCTTTAGCGCCTCCCAACATAATCCTCCTTTCATCACCTGTGTGTTACACTTTCTATTCACACATGGCAGTTTTTCGCGAAGCGTGCGGCTTTCATTTGTGTTTTGTTAATTTCGCATGTCATTCTATCTGTGACGCGGTACCAACGACGACGACTTCCATTGTTTGCACACTTGTCGCAGGCGCTGACTGGGCAATCGCTATGTGTTTCTGTTGCTCCCGATATTTTCTGGAACGTTCCACGTTACGCATTCTGGGCTTTTTAGATTCAGAATCCGATGCTCTATCAACCTATAACCTTTATTGCTAGGCACTCACATTCCCACTATCAATACAAGGAGGCATTTCCCCGAAATGCGCTAACTATTCCGTTCGTTGCTTACATCTCTCCATTATTTTAACCTTTATAAATTATATTTTTTCATGGTTTTATCCATTAGAGCAATCTTAAATTCGAGTTAACTCACTCCTAAACTCCTGGCACGATTTTAAATCGGGCTACACAAATTTTAGACTAAAAATGCCCAATTTAACAATCTAATCACATCGGCGGCGACTTGTGATTTTATACTTATAATTGGCAGCCATCTTCTTTTGCATGATGACGCTATTAATTCCAAAGCATTTATTTTGCTCTATCAACCTTCGTCTTTTTCATGAGATATAGTACATTTGGATATCTCTCATATTTTCTGAACTATAGAGAAATGTTTGATGCACACAATTTTATTGCTTCGCCGTCAGCCATATGCAACTAGCCGTGCAGATTTATAATATGCTTTGCGTCATATTTGGCGTTAAGATGCAAGTTATAAAAATAACGCTATTCCAAGATTCAAAAATAATAGTTATTTGCTAGTTAATAGATTCAGAACGTCAGTAAATGTCGATGACTGACCTCAAGCAAATTGTATAAACTCAACAACAGGTATTGATCGAATGAAATAAGAAGTAAGAAAAGATAAGCTAATGCAATTAAAAACATCTAATTGATGAGTCCAAGTTCGATGGATAGGTGAGAAATTTGTACTTGATCAAAGTTATTCTGTACCATAAAATGATTCCATTTCCAAAATAAATGTACAGATGTTGCATGTGTTAACCATGAATGGAAATAAAATCGAGCAAACGTATTAAAGCAATGAAAGGAAAAAGTGTGCTCTTAAATTATTTTTTAGATACATCAACGAGATAAATCATTAATTGTTTAACACTCTCACACATCTGTTTCGCCGTGACCGTTGAATATAATCCCTCTGAAATTTACACTATTTTTGTCAATCGCTTGGTTTATCCCTTGGCTAGAGATTCGGTCTCAAAACACACAACGAAAAATAAACCGCGATGAAAACTTTCAAGACGGCCCGCTTCGTCCTACGCCAACAGCTAAGCCGGGAAAACCTTTACGGAGTTGATTGTTGAAATGGCCGAAAGGAATTGAGTCGGACAATCCCAGAGGATAAAAATGTTGACGGCCAAATCGAAGGAGGTCAGTCATATCCAGTCAAAAGACTCATTCATCACGCGATCGGAGGACGTTTAAGACCTTTACCCACCGGCTGTGTACCAATCACACCCTGACGACTAGTGTGCGGCTAGAAGACATCTTCCGAAGCACTTATGCGCGGATTAAATCCTACAAAGTCTAACTTTAACGGTGTGGCGTCTTCTTTTGATGACACATGTATTCGTGAGCACAAGGAAGACAAATTAACTGTCTTAAAAAATGTTTCCACCTTGGAGCTATACTTCCAAAATACTTTTCAGCATTCGGAATAAAAAATATTATGTTCTCACGCTCGCGAACGCCGATCAATAGCCACAAGTGCAGAACTTTTTCTGAAGAGTTTCTCCACATTACTTTAGTCATTTTGCAAAACAAGAACTCTATTTTTTACAAAGTGTGAAGACATGCACGTGATTGATAAAAATAGGATGGCGCCGATGCATAGCCTACTATTTCCTCTTGGATTTAACTGCAAGCTGGAACAGTATCATACATTATTATTTCGCAGATTCTTTCAGAATGAAATTATTTCTTGCCATGACAGAAAAATGACCATGCGAGATAAATGAAATGAATGCATAAATGTCAAATATTATGAAATGATGTACAGCTCTCGCGGAAGCTTATGGCATACGGATGCGCAGAAGAAGACGTCGGGGAGGGGTAAATTTTGGTGGAAGGGGTAGGGGGGAAAAGGGATGTAGGGAAAAGCGAAGACATGGCATTTGTGCCATGCATGATTTAATTTTAAAAAAATGGAATTTATATGACGCGGAAAACACAAACGCCGCGCAACCCAACGCCATAAGCTTTCGCGAGAGCTATATGTGTATTCAACTGCGAATTTGTAGTCATGCAAAGCTAATGACTTTTTTCCGTTGTCTTTTGCAGGAGGGAAGGCATTGACCAGCCTTAATGCCACCTCGAGGCTCAATTAGCATCAGGGACAAATGAATCGACAGAAGAAAGAAATGTATCAATCTTCCAGAAGCCAAATCTTACTACCAACGACATTCTGATGAGAGAAGAAACATTACGAACTCCTGGGAGAAATTTTCGATAGTAACTTATTCAAAATATAATAATAAATTCTTCCCATTAATTCCCATCCGAGTGTAAAAATTGGCTTTTTCGTGAACTTATTTGAAAATGATTGAGTAAGCAACCCATGTAGTGTGCAAGCAAGACTTTCGCCATGGTTCTGTATCTGATGTTAAAGAAGCACTTCCAATATGACATGAGCAATATTATATTTGACATATAATACATAGCAATTACGCAGATGCAAATCATGTCCTTTTTACTCACAGCAGGTCCTCTAAAAAAGAAATATGACCCTTTCAGCGTAACAAAAAAGTTTTAAAATGGAAAAAAAAAATTATGCCTATTAATAAATATTGCGGAAAATTTTGCCAAAAGTGCGGATTTATTTCCCCCCGAAAAGCACTGCCAAGCATTTATTCAACATGATTCATTGAAGTTTTCATGATCATCATCATGTTCTAGTGCATTGTGTTGTCTAGTGACGAGTGTGAGAATGTATGATTTGATTCTCGTTGAGAACCTTACAGACTAAAAAAATACTCGCTCGCAAAAATTCATGCTCCTGAAAAAAAACGAAGCTGGTATTCAAAGGAGGAGGTTCCTTCGTTGAGATCTATCGTAACTATGACGACCCCTTGTAGTCCACCGAAAAAAAATCACATTTTAAATCTAAAGTTTCTGCAATCTTTTTCTTTATCTTATGCCTGTGTCTACCATATTTACCTTAATACTTAGGATCTAAATGCTTATCACAATAGATGTTGAGCATCAGTAATGCTTGTTTCGCCCGATCGCGTCTTCTGAAACATCGCCAATCAACATCAACAATTATTGCATTAATAATGCTATTACTTGGAATAAACAGTTAACAAAGCCATGTAAACTGACACGTAGCTTTGAGAAATAGACTCCTGGGGGCAGAAAAAAAATTAATATTGCACCCAAAACAAGAAACTGGTATGCCACCAGTTTTATCTTCCGACGAGTCCAGTTAAAACAGCCAATGGGTGAGAGAGCATAATTTAAAAAGACGAAACATTAAACTCTCCAAGTTTGACACAAAAGCTCAGAAGTTATAACTATGCACATGGGTTTAGATTATGCGTTACAACTTCCAAGAAATGATGTGTGAAGTCATTCAAGTCAGTTAGCTAACTAAAAACTCACTTAAAATTTCGACAATCGTGATTATAAGTATTGAGAACAGTGTATTCTCTTGAGTTGACTGATAATCAAGATTCATAGTTCTTCCAATCCCGTTCACAATCTATGTGGTACAACGATTACCTGAAAAATTAATTGGGGTGAATTGACTCGGAGGATGTGATTTCGCTTGAGCCTAGGGACCTATTAACCAATTTTCAACGGCCTGAAAAGTAGCCACAACTTTCATTCACTATCCACGCATTTTGTGAAAGTTTAAAGTTTCGATGAATTCCCCTCCTCTATCAAAAAACAATGGTTGAGAATCAGTCACAAACTGGCTTTAAGAGAGAGCTTTGGATTGTTTCATCGATTGCGATATGCAGTCCTTGTAAGAACTTGCACAAATGAAAAAAATTGTGAATTGAAACCATCTGCGGGGAAAATTAACGCAAACAATATTTATATTACAAATTCACTCGGTTATTAAAAACGCTTTAATAAATATTTACAGGGATTGGAAACCCCATCCATAACCATACATATAGCTCCGAGAAAACTATAGAACTTGATTCAACCGCAATTTTCCGAAATTTAGCACGCTCTATAATTAGTATATACAAATCAAATTAATCGATTGTGGCGATACTTGGAGGAAATTATTGATAGAATTCATGATGAGAAAAAACATAGTACAGATTCCAATATTTTTATTGTTGTCAACCGGTTTCGACGTCTAAAGCGTAATTATCAAGACAGATAATGACGCTTAAGACCTCGAAACCGGTTGACAACAATAAAAATATTGGAATCTGTACTATATTTTTTCTCATCATGGATTATAGTACATACAAGTTTCCAGCTAGCTGTACAGATAGGATTGGAAATTGGGACATATATATCCATGTCGGTGCCTGATGTTAAAACGCGCAAGTAATGAAAATGGCACTTTTTTCTTTCTGTAAGACTGGTCAATTTGTGAAAGCTGTAATGAAATAGGCATTATAGTAATCACTTTTTGGAAACTGTTCACAATTTAACTATTTAAATTACGGAAGTATAGTCGTAAAAACCTAGTATACGTTATGAAGTTATTATGACGAGCGAATGACTTTTTCCATCCTTATCTGATCCAAAAAAATATATTTCGTTAAAAAGATCAGTAGAGTATTTGAGAAATATTAGATTTCCTTACGTTTAGCAATATGAGATAATGCCTTTTACGGGATAAACCAATATACCATTGATTCGTACGAGTGCTATCCACATAATAAGGAGCAGAAGCTCTAACAAAATCTTGAATTATCACAAATAATATTGGTGGATGCCAACAGAAGCCTACCAGCAAGATATGCGGTCTACCTCGAATTGAAAGAAACTCATTCCATACATCAAGAAGAGCTACTGGACCAATAATCTTCCCTGTTACTCAGTTTAATATGGAATACAACAGCTCCCAGTAGATGCTGTAGTATTTGGAAGATAAAGTTTGACGCAAAACTCTCCCACATCCATTACAACACAGACTGGAACTGACCAGTACTCAACAACGCGTAAAATATTTAATAAAGTCAAGAAATAAAATAATTGGAAATTTCTGAGACTTAATTTTCAAATTGTCCTGGGTACAATAAATTTAAGTAACTGATATATGATTGGAGAATCAGAGTAGCAAGTCCATAGTAAAATGGAATCGAATCACCAAAAGATGATGTCGTATATCAATTTCTTAATTAAGGAAAAGATCCAAATTTCTTCTGTTACCAATATGCTTGGGGGCGATATAAAACCAATGGTTCAGTTCATCCAGATAATTATATCCTTCGGGTGAGATCATTTTTAACAATAGGGTTGTTACATCATTGCTATAAAAAACTATTTTAAGAATGGCCGAAGGAATACCGTACCGAAGATATTGACTCATTTTCACTCATGTTGCATCCTTGACGTGATATTACTCTCGAATAAGTACCCGAGAAGGTTTGCATCTACAAAATGTGAAATGAAGTGGAAGAAACAAGATGATTTAAAAACCGCACGCAAGGACCAAATAATTATCGAAAAAAATTGAAATGGTATAGAAAAATTATACTCTTCGCGTTCATAAGATGTGAGATGAAGCTGTAACCATGGTAATGAACTCAACATTTTCTCTCGTGAGCATGATGGCTATTCACCTTCTCAGCGGAGTATTAGCGATATTATTCCTTAAGGTAAGGTTTAACAACTTAAAATTTCTTGTAAATCACTTTGTTTAATTACAAAAAAAAACGCGTCCTCTGTCTGATATGAACAACGAACTCTTTCCTTTAAAACGCTCTTATTGCCCGGAAATTGAACAAAAAATTACATTAAGTATGTTAAATTCGAGAATGGATTTTTTTTAAATGGGTGAAAATATTATTTTTCTATCTAATATAGACTCCATAAAAAAACATTTTATACAACGAAAGAGTTCTTAAAGGAGATTCCAACCCAACTCTGTGAGTCGAAGCAAATACTAAATTCCACTTTTTCGCAGGAAAAGCTTAAAAAATACTGCTCACACTGGAAACATGTCTTAGATATTAAAAAAAACAAAATGAAGCCACAAAATGCGACGATTAGTGTATTATTAATGAACACTTTTACACTTTTATTTAAGGCAAAGTTTTGGTCCTATGAGCGGTGATGGTTTCACCTCAGGTGGCTAGCCTGGCCTAAGAACCCTCCTCTTTAAACCGGGCTTTGGACCGGCGTCATCCAGAAGAATAGTAAAAGTATCACGTGATAAGTTAGCATTGGGAAAGAGACGTATGGGGAGACCACAAGAAGATGGTGTGATAACCTGACCACACAGCAAGAATGAAAGGCGAAGGGACGAAGAAAGAACAGGCAATTTGCCTGCTATTACATAGAAGGAAGAATACTTTTTACCCTTGTTTCACTCATTATCGCACTTAACATCATGTAATTTCCAGTTCAATTTGCGAAAAAAAGCGTGGAAAGGTATGATGTGGTAGTTTACATCAAACGGAAGGTATACCATTCTATTAGTAGCACGAATATCAATAAATTATAGTGTAAAGTCATTTAATGGCGTAACCAAACCAAAGGATTTTAAAAAATTAAATAAATTATCCTCTTGACCGTCCCACCCTACCCACCATTTTAATCATACCCTCTTCAACCGACATATGCCCGGATTGGAAAAACCTAGAGCAACGACGAAAGTCCTCGATGTTTACGCGAATGGCGAATTGGCTTTGTAAAAATGAAAATAGGCTCGCCAAAATACGCAACGGTGCCGCCCACTTCCCTCGCAGGAGAGAGTTTCCATTTACCGTCACCCATTCCGGGAAACAATTTTCATATCCGGGACGTGACGAAAAAAGTAATTTTGACGCGGGATGGGGACACCAGCTGAAACATATTGCAGACACGGGAAACGTCATATGGCTTCGGCCGACGGATGATTCTGGTCGGCAATAGGACTGGCATCTCGGAAGGACGAAGGCTATCGATAAATATACCTTTACAACCTTGTGCGGAACCAGTGGAGGCTGATGAAAGACTGGCTACCGGAGTTTACAAAAAAATGGGACTGCCGCCACAGGTAGGTATGGAAATATAAATAAAGGGTTTCATTCTCTCCCCTCTGCGTTTTTCGTTTTGATTTTTCAGCGGCCCGGAAGGCACAGAAGCAGGTCTCCGATCACACTCGGTTACGCAGCCTGATCCGAGCGGGAACCGAAGGCCGCGGGTCGATAATGAGATATTCTCCGAAATTAAACATCCGGCCCAACAAAAAAACACAATTCTCGAAATTAAAAGCAAGTCGGAAGAGTGCCCATTTCAAAACAATGAATACGTCTGGCGATCACCTCAATGTCAGTGGTAGCAACACGCGTGTCAAATAATCTATAGAAGGGACATCTGAACCAAATTCACTATTCGAGAACTCACTTATTTTTTACTGTGAGATTACATTTTGGTGGGTCATTCCTGGTCGACTTTTCCATCAAAATTCGTCTTTTTTCACGTGCAACTTTGCTCTGAAACCCTTTTTCTGCTACCTGCTCGATAACGTGGTCGTCCCCAAGGTATTTAAATGTGGTTGGCGCAGTAATCGTGGGTTATAGAGTGCACATTGTTATAATTTTTTGAAGTCGAAAAAAAATCTTGGACCGCATATCACTTTAGCGCATCTCTTCATGCGTTGGAACTCAAAGCAGGCAGTAATGGAAATGATACAAAAATAATTTAAAAAAAATATTTCCTTATTATAAAGAGCGTTTTAAACGGGGCACGAAATTGCACAACTTCAAACTGCATTTTTTTCTCAATCGGGAGTGCAATCATTTTCGAATTAGAGCAGGGGCAATTTTGCCACCTCGCGTTCATGCATTCGCGCATGCATTCTCGCAATTCACAGCTTTACACGTTGCAATTTGAAATACACGTTCGTACGTACGTACATCAGATTGTGCAATTACTTGCCCCGTGTAAAACGGGCTTAAAGCACGTTAAGCCTCGAGTTTTAGGCGCTGTATTTGAAATTTAGTCGAAATTATATTGAAATATGTCGTTTTCAAATATTAGACTCGGCATGACAACTTGATATTGGTTATCAACATAATAATATGAAATGTCTTACTTCGCCTTTTAGAAGAAAATCTGTGCATATGTACTCAATTTTTTACGAAATATGTTATGTACCATAAGGCTACATGTTAAAATAGCATTGAATTGCCAAAAAAAATGATTACTCAGTGGTATGATGCAATTTTTTCACTTTTATCTATATATCATTGATGAGAAAACGTACGCTAAATTTCATGCAAATGAATACGTAAACAAAAATCGCTTTAAAAAGAATCTGTTGAAAGAAGTTAACACTAATGCTTGCATGTGCAGAAAATACACTGCACAGAAATATGTCCGCTAAATTGTAACCAAACGAAATAAAAATACTATGTATAATACTAATACATATATGTAGGGTAAGGGCCTAGCCACGTTGAAACACAGGTTCCCGACAGAACACCGAGGTTAAGCAACGTTGGGCCCGGACGGTGGTTGGATGGGTGACCCTCCTCCATACCTCGACCAGGCGTGTATGGAGAGGTGATACTCCCTCCATACATATACCGGGAGGCCGGAGGGAGACATACCCAGACCGGGAAGGTTATAGGAAAGACACCCTCCACACCTGCACTGGGGAGGTTGGGGAAGGACACTTCTCAGGTCAGTGGCAGACAGGTATGGGGTAGGCACAATGGACCAAGAAAGGTCAAAGTGCCCGGGCTCCTGTCGAAGGCCCCCCCGACAAACAATCAAATACAAATATGTAAATATGGTTTTGCACTGTCTGTCTGTTTTGAGGCTATCAACGTTCATAACAAAATTTTTCTAAAATGGTCAAGCTACCATTGTAAGACCACTTGAAATGGATTGACCCGGAAGAAAAACGTGTGAAGACGCCTAAACAATAATTTTAAATGCGTCACTGAAGGCACCTGCCAGCTTCCACCGCGAAAGCTCTCTAATTGATATGCCGAGTCCATTTAAGGATGCAGCTTTGGTTCGAAGAAATCTTGAGTAACTTTTTGGTGACAAATGATAAATAACTTGAAATTCACGCAAAATTACGTTTTTGAGCACAAATTCTTTCGACGGCCCAAATCATATGAAAGGGAGGTTTTTGGAAGATATATACTTAGGACACATCAACGATCACTATTCGCGTAACTTAGAATTTTAAACTCAAAGATATTATTCAATTAGGATTGAATTAAAGAATGTATGTGTTTAAGTATGAATCATCCTAGACAAAGCTTCCGCTCATACGCCATTACATTATTAGGGGCGAAGTATATCGGATATCGACCCCTAAACTCTTAACCGACCAGTAAACTCTGTTTCATCATGAGACCGAATTATTTTCTTTCCACCGCATATTCTTTCCCAATACTGCCTTCTTTGATGAGTTGCTATTGTAAATTCCGCACGATGAACGGTTGGTTCTGAGTGGTAACGAAGACATCGGACGTGGACTGTTATTAAAACAGGTCTTCGTGGAACAAACTTGCTGTTAGATCAAAACATTTTATAGACGGTTAACTCCGATAACAACAGCAAAACAAAGTGCAAGAAACAGGTATACCAATGAGTATGAAAAGCCACAAAGTACCACCATTTGAGCAGTTACACCAACGTACGATAAATGTGCGTGATGAGATACAATTTGCAAATAAGACGAAATTAAATTTGTTATAAATATGCAAAAAACTGACGATATAGGAAATATTCACGATGAACTGCATAGGGATCTTTCCTTTCGCTCTATGTGCTAATCCATGGCCCCCGGGGACATGGCTAATCACGTCGCAACATAACAACACAGTAGTCTTCAATTGTTTCAGACCCTGCGCACTAACAAGCTCACTTCAAAACAGATAGGGAGCATTGTGTGCTATACGCTAGAAGAAAGTTGATAATCGCATCCACAACTTTTTTTTCAACTGATATTCATTTAGGCAGTTTGAGCGAAAAATCACTTCACCTAGAATTTGACTTCATTTTCAAGAAAAAAAATCCCATCTTTCCAATGACATCAAAATATTAACCTCTTGCCGTACTACTTTTCGAGCAATTTGCCTGAAAATATAAAGTGTTTTACGTGGGATAGATTACGGCTGTGCGCTCCACAGGGAGAATATTAAAACAATTAGGAATGTTATACACCTAGATTTCGTCAACAAACTAACGGTGTGTACTTTGTACGTTTTCTCAAATATTTATGAAAATTAATCAATTACTCACCACAGTAATTTTTAGAATCTAAAAAAAAACCTGCTGTTTTGAAGGCTTTTTAGCCGTACGGCGTGAAAAAATGAGTCAAGTTAGTGACTTAAGTCGATATATTTATTTAATTACTGATAACTATTGTCATATATAACTATATTTTTGCGCCATCAATGCTACAACATTTACTTCATACTTCTTACCGACGCTGAAGTTAAAAAATAAAATTCGAATATGGTCACCATTATGAATAGGGAACTATCTCGCTCAAACTACCTTAAAGAAGTCAAAAACAAATACTTTTTTCACGCAAATCGGATCGCGGAGTTTTAAACTGTGTGATAAAAAGCTTTCGTTTTTAAATATTTATTTTGAACGAATTCAGTAACTATAGACAAAACATTACGATCAAGCTGTTATAAACCTCATAATGCTACATAAAACAATCTCACTCACAATGCTACCGACCGGCAGATTACCGAACGCGTCGCCGGCGAGAATCGTTACATTCACCGTCGTTCGTCCACGCTAATATGTTTCAATCCGTGCTAACTTCAACACCTTCAATGAAGATATCCAAGCCTGCCAAACGTATTTCAACACCTTGATTGGAATGCTCCGATACACAAATTAGAAACAGACGACAACGAAAACATAGCCGATCAAGAACACCATTCCCACAATTTTTCCGATGGTGGAAATCCCAGCATAATCCGCGCTCTTCCCGATTGGAGGACACCCTGAGAAATGAAAGCTCAAGTCACCTTCAGGTGGTAATATCATTTATTATTCACATGCACCAGAGGGCTACCCTTGCGCGCGACAATTGCAAGACTCCTCGGTGAAAGACTACGATCAAAGACCCTGACCAGGGACGCTTCGATCGTGTTCCCTCCTCGCTCCAGCAGGAAGGCCAGTCTGTCGGCAATCACGAGGCCCTCAGCTATGGCTTGGATCGTCGCCTGCAGGGCGTAAAGGGCGGTCGTCAATCGAAGAGTCTCCGGGGTGCACTCCTCCTCCGTCAAAGCCTTCAGTTTAGCACGGTGCACTTCTACAGGGGTCTGTTCCCGGCCAGCGGCGCAGATCGTAGGACTCACCGGGTCGGCCTTGGGATCTTCGGCGGCGTTCGGCACTGTACCGGGCCCATAATCGCTTCCCGAGGGCCACGCAGTCAGCGAACCGTCGTCGCATTCGTCTTCGTCGATGAAAGGAATGTCCGGGGAGGGTGAACAGAGGCCTCGGTGAATGCAGAAGAAGGAGTTGGCTAGAAGGGAGGGCGAGTTGCCGCCGGCCCCCTCCGCGAAACATTCCCCGTTGTGATGATGCCCTGCTGACGCGGGACTGTGACATCGGCCGTCGTCCCCGCAGCAGACCGGGGACAGGTGCGTCGTTCGCTGGCTCGAGTGCGTCAACTGGAAGCGCTGCAGCGCATCCTCCACGTAGTCCTCGAAGTTGGACCGCTTCGTCTTGCGGACGCCCCGTCGACGCATCTTCTTCAGCTTGTAGCGCTCTGAGGATGGAAAAAATAACAAAAGAAAAGAGTTTCATAAAAACGACAATTCCACGGAGGAGAAATCATTCGCCTAGACCGAGACTCCGAGCCCGGATCCTTCAATTTCGCACCCAGTGCTTCAGCCAGCTAGGGTGCGTTCAATTTCAGGCATACACTGCTTCGATAAGTCACCGCATTATTAACAGTTTCGCTTCAATTTGGAGCGTTGAAACGATTGGTGCGACACGTGAAAGGAAACGACTTCGGTGCCTGTGGAAGAATTAGTAATAACTAGCTGAACCCGCGCAGTACTAGGGCGTATATTATTTAATAAAATTTATGCAGATTTAGAAGTAGGTATTAGAGTTATCATTAGTAGCATTGTTTAAATACTTAATTTCATTGCAGAATCTATTAAGAAGTATTTTTCAAGATTCATAACATTTTAACTACAGTAATTAAACTCTGTGATTACATAGCACATGATTACTAATATAAATTTGAAGTTTACGTCCTTATAAAACCATCGCTGTGGATTGTTATAGCATACATTTTTGAAAATGTACGATCACAGGTTTATAAAATTATGATAACCAGCATAGTTTAAAATTATAAGTATATCAAAGCTATAGTAAAAGCACTAAACTATAGAACAGCATTTTCATAGGGAATTCCGCTTAACCTGTGTAATAGCTATTCAAAGAACTTCGGAACTGGCCGCGCTTTTAACTTGAACGGAAACGCTTTCAACTGCAACTTTAACGGAAATACCCTCGTGAGAAATTCACTGTAAAAAATCATTCGCCTGGACTGGGATTCGAACCAAAACCCCTCAATTTCGCGCCGAGTGCTATAACCAGGTAATCTACCCAGGCGTCCTCTTCCGAAGCCAATCTCATGCAGCGAGTTTTCCTCAATCAGCTAGAGCACTATACGCGAAATCGACGAGTCTGGGTTCGAATCCCAGTCCAGCGAATGATTTTTTTACCGTAATTTTCACACAGGGACGTATAAAACCTATGCGCATTTCAATAAAAAATAAAATAAATAGCATTCATGTAGCAAAGACATTTGAATAATTAGCATCAACTAGGATCAAAGATGAGGGGGCCAATTTTCACACATTTTCAATTCAAACCCCAACACTAAAATGAATTAGCGTTTTACTGTTATAAATACACATTTGATAGACAATGAAGCACAGAAATGGCAATTTTCCACTAGAAAAAATTTGATACGACCATGGTTTCGATGCATTGTATCATCAGCAGGAAACATCAGCAGGCTTACTTGTTGATGATATCGAAACCATGGTCGTATTAAATTTTTTCTATTGGAAAATAACCATTTCTGTGCTTCAATATGCTGAAATTCCACCATATCACGCCTGATGCTTCTCTTTTTGCACATTTGATAGAATAGTTTAAACAGCTAGAAATTTGAAAAAAAATAATTATACGAAGCCAAATATGTACACATCTACGACGGGAAGAACCTTAACCTCTCGCTGAAGAAGGTGCTGGCGATCCACCGAAATAGTCGAAGCCCAAGTGCCTTTTCTCCGAGTTTCTCCTGTATATAGTCACCCTAGTTACGATACATGTATGTATGTATATATACATTTATGTATCTACGTGAACACATTTTTCCGCAAGTTGCGAGAATATGAATGAAATTTAAGTCATTTTACGCAAGAAACCATCTTAAATTAATAACAATTGATTTTTAAGCACAGATGCCGTTCCGCTGCGTGTGTTACTGCATTGATGGGGAAAAATGAGTACGCCTAAACGTGAATGGGAACACGGCAATGCAGTTATGTAATAGTGTCTGGGCGGTCACGGGAGGTGGAGTAAAAAAGAGGAGAAGAAACATTACCGAGTGCCCCTAGGGTCACGACCTTTTCCTCCTTCCCTCGTGGAAGTCAAGCGAAGTCATGCGAGGAGGCGGTGGTGGTGGCAATGTGGTGAAACGAGAGGAAATCTGTGTTCGATGCAGAGGGAGAGAAATCGGCTCAGCGAATTAAATGACCCTCCCCCGATTCAACGAGGCATAACCCTCTGTGAGAGTGGCAAAGGGCTAAGAACCCTTTTTAGGGAAAGCCGTTAGTCGGGTGGGATAGAAGAAGGGAAAAAACCCTTCTAATCGCCATAGGGCTTTTTGACGACGCAAATAAGAGAAGGAACGGCAATTAAACCGACCCGAATCACAATGGTAAAAAAAAACAGTCGAACAAACAACAATCTGAGGAAGATATCAAGACTAACCTTTCCGCCAATTTTTTTTTAAACTGAACTTCAGACATTCACACGGTGAATCAACTTTGAGTGCTTTTGAGTTTCGCAAATACTAAGCCACATACTCCGATGTACGTTAAGCCTCGATGTACGTTACTCCATATTCTTCTACTCTAATAATCACCTATGTGTATTTACAATATACGTCATTAACTTTCACACAATAAATACACGTGTTCTGCTGAATCTTCATTTGTCTGCAGACCTTTTTTTATTTCCATAATGAAATTAGAAACAGTGGTTTTCTGTCATTGGGAAAGGTACAAATAGAGAGATAAAATAAAGATTATTATTCCTTCAATCGAATTTTGTATTCCGGTCAATCTTCAGAAATGTTTGCTAAAACGTAACGATTTTTCGCAACATTTTAGCTTTTTTTGAGTCATCGCCCCCACAACGACCATACTAATCCCACGTAGCACACTAGCTGGCAAATGCGCTTTAAAGGCGCCTAAAATGGGCACCTGACTACTTCATGCGCCTTGAAGGCGCCCACTATAGGCACCTACCCAAGTAGCCATGAATGTTGGCTGAATATTGGCCCAATATCGGCTTCAGATTGGCACATCGGCCCCTCATTGCCATCGTTTTGCCGATGTTGGCCCGATATGGGCAGCCTACACTGGACCGACATCATCTGCTGATCTTATGTTATGAGGCGAATATTGACGAAGTTCTGAAAGCATGCTGAAGCTAACGTGCGGGAATTGGAAAAATTTTGTTTATTCGCAGTAATATTGCATTTATATTCATACTATGTGGCAAAATAGGATAACAGTTATCTGGCATTAATTAATGGTGAAAAACTTTTTTTAGATTTTATTGCATTTCCTCAAACTATCACGGAATAATCATTTAATGATTATAATTCTCGAAGTCACATTTATCCATGGAAGTGACTACATCTATACGTCTTTCTCTAGTCTCATCTAGTTTAAGGAGCCTTAAAGAGCTGGAGGGACAAAAAACCGACCCAGGTCGGGCGACACAACTTCACCTATATTTCAATTGTGGGTGCGAGATTAGGTGCGTTGAGTCGTAGATAAACATTCGATACAGGTAGGTATTAGGTAGATACGAGGTATCATAATACGACGTATTATATCATGCCAATGCACAATAGAACAGTTAAATTGATTAATGGTAATGTATCTTTTTTTTATATTGCGAGAGCAGCGAAGTCAGTGGAGAGATAATACGATATTCCGGCTCGTGAACGTTTTCGTCCGCTAGGTTTCCGGCTCACATTTTCTATTGAATATTTTAGGAGCCATGGGATTGGTTAGGATATATTAATGCTTGTCACCCTTTTTACAAAAGTCTTACTAGTGCCTAAAATGTGCCTCAAAGTGGTGCCTTTTTAAGGCGCCTTGAAGGCGCACCGTGAAAAAGGCGCCTAAAAGGTGCCTTCAATGTGCCTATTACAGGTGCCTTCTGTGCCTTTTTTTATGTGCCTCCGAGGCGCCTTCAAGGCACATTTTCGTGGCAGTGTGCTACGTGGGATTGTTTAAGTCAACATTCCGTGTACATCCATTAACTCAATGATTCTTTGCACTGAATAAGATATGAATGGTTTATTACAATGTATAAGTGTTGACTTTGTCCCTTCCCACTGATATTCAACGGACACTTTCTCCAGTCTTCCTATAATTTTCCATAACAAAGATAGTAAATATATTGTATTCTATGGATCAAAGTAGGTTTTTATGGGTCACTCATGCTACTCTCCCATTACCCTTGATAGGGTTGCATCACTTCCACTAGGGATCTCCCTCCTTTCAATTCTGTAGACTTTCCACGCCTTCCAACTCTCTCCATTGCACCACCATGCATCATTTCATCTTGCGATACCCAGCTTGGACTCTTCATACATGAGCCTTCATATCAGTTGTACATACATACCTAGCGAAAAAGCAAATTGAAGCGTTTATCTGGATTTCAAGAAAGCATTTCTCAAGGCTCTCCACAAAAAAACCCATTTATTCAAATTAAAACGAACGAGAAAATAGTGTATTGGATACGTGGCGTTCTTATTCACCGCAAACAAAAAGTGGCTATCCACGGTATTAATACCGACATAGCTAAGGTGGTTGCAGCGATTTTGGTCTATGCATAGATTTGTTTGAAACCTAGCATTCGCGTTCTTATTAGTGATATCTATACATAAAATTGAAAAAAAAAATTGCAGCACACCTATTTGTATTTTTTTTGCAATCCAATGCTATTTTAACACGTAGTTCTGTAGCACATGGCATACATTTCGTGATACATAATTGCATAACAAATTGATATGGTTTAAATCAATTTGTAATTTTCCACACTTTTTTAATAAACTGACCGGTTTCAATGTCACAATATCACCATCAGAAAAAACGAAATACATGAAAATGTCGGCCATGGAAGACAGAAGATGGACTCAAAACGTTACATTTGGACAGTACAACTTTGAAAATGTAAAATATTGCAGTTACCTCGGTACTAATTTAAACTGTACGAACTCAATGACAGAAGAGATCAACAAGAGGATAATGGCTGGAAATAGGGCTTACTTTGCTAATATTAAGCTCCTGAAGTCAACTCTGCTATCTAAGGAGATGAAAGTCAAGATCTATAAGACACTTATCAGACCGGTCGTGACATACGGAGCAGAAACGTGGACCATCTCTGCTGGAAATGAGCAAGCTCTGCGGATATTTGAATGGAAGGTTTTGCGAAGGATATATGGCCCCGAGACAGATGGGGTAACATGGAGGATAAGAGCAAACAGGGAAATAGAAAATATTATCCGAGGCGAAGACATAGTGAGATTTGTGAAGACCCAACGGTTAGCTTGGATAGGTCATGTGGAAAGAATGAGTGAAGAAAGGATGCCTAAGAAGCTGCTACATGGAAATATGGATGGAAAGAGAAAAAGAGGAATAGCAAGGAAAAGATGGATGCAGGATTTGGAAGAAGACATAAAGGCTATGAGGATCGTAAGATGGTGGGAGAGAAAGTGCAGAACAGAAGAGAATGGACAGGCGTGTTGAGGGAGGCCAGAGCCCATACCGGGCTGCAGTGCCCAGGAAGTAAGTAATATCACCATCAGAGTTCGACTCGCATCTGACCTCTGAACTCGAAACCGGTCAGTTTATTAAAAAAGTATGGAAAATAACAAAGTGATTTATTCTTCAACCACGTCACGATTCCACAAAGTCACTTCGCCAACTATCACGTTAATGGATTAAATATGCACAGATTTTCTTCTAAACGCGAACTAATTCATTTCATGGAATTATATTTGTTGCAAACAAAAATAAAGTTGTCACGCCGAGTCCAATATTTGAAAACAACTGAGTGATCTCCTCTAGCTGAAGAAGGGTTCTAAATCCCGACACATCTCGAATACGCCGCGAGCATGGTACTAATACATGTGTTAGTACCATGGCCGCGAGCATCTGGGACCCTGCTCGGAATGATTTAATTCACGAAATAAATAAAATACTAAGGAAAGCGGCACAGTTCGTTAAAAATTGCCGCAAGCTGTAACACAGCTGATGGAAGGATTAGCTTGGTAGCCGACAGCAACTCAAGAGGCTAAGCTTTGACCGACCATTCAGACCGGACGAGTTTCAGGACGACACGGAGGATATTATTTCGACCCCGAGCTACATCTCAAGAGCTGATAGATGCGAGAACACAAGAGGAATAAACTACCGAACTGATAAGTACAAAAATCATTTCTGTTTGAGGCTTTCGCAGCGCTGTTGTTCTGGTATCTTCATGTTTTTCGGGTAAAGACACACAGACACAGCTTTACCCGAAAAAACATGTAGATACCAGCACAAAAATAATTTCTTTTCGCCATTTGTGACTCCAAAAGGAACAGTGCGTGACATTAAAATCCTCCGTTAACATGACCTTTGTCCTTCCTCCTCTCCTTTTCCTGCCCTTACAAGACAGGTAACCTAACACCCCCTGCCACACGCTTCTACACCGGCTCCATGGCAATAAGCACATGCAGATGAAAATGCAAAATCTATCCTTATTCTCTGTCTTCTCTTCTCTCCCTGCATGAATCCCTTTAAAATGACGGCCTTCAGCATCCCACATCCCTTTCTTACCAGCTCAATCAACCTATATATGCTTTCTTTTCGTTTTCTCAAGCAACGCTTTTCCTCCCCTACCATTACGTGAGTTTTTTTCAATCACAAAACCATACTTAAAAAAAATCACATGGCTCAAAGTACGCCTTAATATAATTAGAAAGAAAGTCCTAGAAAATGTTTTAGTTATTAAATTTATTAATTCATAAAATCCAGTCTCTCCATCTTTTCCACAATAATTCCTACAATAATTGAGCCCAACTCATGGGAAAAAGTAATGGCCATACGTACGCCTAAATGTCATCCTTTTCCTGAACTCACGGCATGAAACTTAGCGAGATCATCCCCCACTGGAAATTTCCTCACCCCGCGAAACGGAGCGAAAATTGAAATTTTCGAGGCTATTTAATTCGATCCTATTTAACATCTGAAGACGGGCCTTAAATCGGATTACAATTTCTCTTTGAGGATGTTGGAGCGAGATATCACTTCACATAGAATTCAATTAATTTAGTCTCTTTTTAAATAAAAATAAATTACCTTCCCAAAGATAACAAAATATCAGCCACTTACCAAACTATTTTAGAAATACATATTTGCCAAAATATAGAACCGTTTGCCATAGGAAATGGTACGCGTATATACTCCAGAGGAAGTATATATTTATTTTAAAAAATAGGAATTTCTAACCCTTAATTCTCGTCAAAAATTTAACAGAGTTTAGTTTGTACGCTTTCTTAACTACTTCTAAAACTAAACCAATTACTCACCGCGGTAGTTTTTACAAAATCGCAAAAAACCTGTTGTGAAGGCGATTTCACCGCACGGAGTGAAAAAAGTGTGTTAAGTTAAAGACTTACGTAGGTAAGTATATTTGTACGATTACAGATACTTTCAGTTATATAAAACAATATTTTTTCGCCATTAATATTACTATATTTACTTCATGCTTCTTACAGCTGCTGAAATTAAACAATAAAATTCGAATATGGTCTCAATTATGACTGGGGAAAAATCAATCTCGAACTACCTTAAGCGAATCCACGTCAAAATCACAAGTGCTGAGCAAATAAATGTAAAGCGCGTTCCTGAAAATCACGTCGTGGCAAATCCACTAATCGCCTACTTCTCTGGTCAACAGTTTTGTCCAATACCCCTCGTCTTAAATGTATTTCATCATGTTTAAAATGTATAAAATAAAACATTTTACCTCTTTCTAATAACAATCTCTTCAATGCTCAAACTCGGTTTGTTTAACTAAGTTTCCCGAAGATGATTAGACCTAACCCATTTAATTTCTCGTTCCTAAAACCCTCATGATGTGGTGTATCTTTAAAATCGTTTGAAAAAAAACAGTTGCTGTGAAATTACGAAAAGTACTTCCATTGTGAAATTTCATTCCACGAAATAAGCTGGTACATATAAACATAGCTATATCTTACGATCAATGAGTTATTTTTGCTGAAGCAGAATTGCGATATGAACAAAGGCGGATCAAGGAAATTTTACCAGGGTGAGGAACTGCTAATCGACACCCGTCCACTTAATCCTCGGGTCCCAAATTCTTACGAGGATTTCTAGGAGAGACAGTTTTTAAAAACTAATTCCTTACAAGTTATACAACTACTATAAAAAATATTACCACGAATAAACATAATTTACTATAAACATGTTTAAAAACTGGTGTTTTTTATGGCTAGATATTAACTTGAAGTCCCCCAAAGCGACACGCCCAGGGCAGCTGCCCAGGGCTACAAAGTAGTTCGAGTGAGATTTTTCCCTAGTCATGGTACAGAGCAAATTCAAATCTCACTTTAAATTTAAGATGCTGTAATAAGTATGAAGTGAATATAGTAATATAAATGACGCTAAAACTTTCGTTTTTATTACTCAATAATCGAGGAAATATGCATATTCGAGGGATTAACTCGATTTGACTCACACCGTGAAAATTCTTTCTTAGCCGAAGGTTTTTCAGCGATCTTTCAAAAATATTATGGCAAATAATACTTTTTTAACTGAGAAAACATATGAACTTCATACCGTTAAGTTTATGATTGTCAAAACTGTGCGTAAGGAGTTATTCTTTTTTTATAAAGTCTCTCTGGAGCGCACAGACGTGCCATAACCCATAGAATCCCTTCCTATCCAAAGGCGGTTTAACGTAGTTAAGCAGGTCTTGTATCTCTACTCCTAAAAGTAAACGAATTTTTCCTCACTATGAAGGAAAAAAAAGTCTCATATTTCCTATGACACAAAATATGGTTTCCTATGGAGAGCTTTCTATTCAAAGTGCGAAGTCAGCGCAGATAGGAATACATCAGCGCAAACGAACTTCTATGAATGGAACGATGTGCGCTGGCGAAACGTATGGTAACCTACCCGTATTCTTTAGGTAAACAACATTCAAGGTTGAATGGATTTGTGCATATTTAACGATTTCATTCAAACAACGTAGGTACCAAATCAAAAAAGTGTACTTTTGACCACGCAGTAATTAAAAACTATACATAATACATGTTAAACTCCATTTAAGAGAATCAACACATCCACAACAATCGCGGATGCGCGTATTGACCATTTCTTTTCAAACATACTCCAGCGCACATCAACAGTGCTCCCGAGCCGAGTGTGTGAAACGAATGGAAAGCTCGTGCGCTGTTCTGTTGCGAAGTCAACAGCGCACTAGAGCGAATGGAAAGCTCCCTTAAAACCCACGGAAAGTTCGAACGAACCTCTTTTGGCGTACAACTCGAACACAGCGCGCCCGAGCACGTGGACGGAATGCTCGTGTCGCTGCCTCGCCGTCATGAGGCGCCACATCTCGACCGTCATCTCGGACGCCAAGCGCAGCAGTGGACGGCGCAAGAAGCTCCGCCGGCCGCGAACGTGACGCTCCAGCTCCGAGCTCATCGGGAAGTCTGGGAAGACTTCCTCGTCCGCTTCGCCAATCGCGGCATCTCCCGCCGAATCCAACAACGCCGCTTCGTCGCCGCCTTCCGACGGCATTCCCCTCGTTTTGCTTCCGCCATGCTGCGCCGTCTTCATCTTGTGGAAGCAGCAAGACATGACCACGAGGCGCCTGGCCTGCTGCAGCTCTAAGAAGAGCCTCAGGGCAGTCGGGCTGAGGTCTCCGCAAGAATGGAGGCTGACCATGCAGACGGGATCGTCTTCCCCCGAAGCGCCCTCTGATTCGTCCCCGGCCACTCCGTCTTCCGTCCCCGCAATTCCGCAAGAGCATCGCCCTTGCCAGTTCTCTCGATCCTCCAGAACCCCTCTCACTTGATCCACCGTCGTTCTCCACTCTTCTTCCCTGTGAGCCGGCCTCAGCGTGAGAGCCACGTGTTTCACGCCAGAGGAGCAGATTGGCTGCTGCATGTTGACCGCCTTTCCGACGCAACCAGCGTTCGCCTCGAGTCCCAGTACGCGGTAACCGCTTCGATGATGCAGCACTTTTCCCAAGTAGCCCTAAGAATATCAAATTCACACTGGTAACATCAATTTATCACCTTGAAAAAATATACAATAATTTAGTGTTCGTTAACCGGCCACAAAAAGGATTAAAGTCTCGGTTACACACATTTAAGAATTAGGATTAAAGATGGCTCAACAGTAAACCTATTTCAAAGAGTATTTTTAGAATTAATAATTTGATTCAAACCATATAAGGAGGACATGATCTAGATTTGACAATACAGCTTAAATACTTGGTTAGCATTGTGAAAGAAAATTGGTAAATTAATAAGGATATGAGGAGAAGAAATGTACCACTGAAGAAGGCATTCGCCACCAGAAGAGATGAGATGGGCTATACTTAATATGCTGAGTAAAGGCTTAGTGCAGAGTCTGACAAGTAGCATAGCACTGTGTGGAGCTGAAGCCTGAGCACTGAGGAAGATAGCTGAGAGCAAATAGAGGCAGAGTCATGAGTGAGGAGGAGGATAGGAAAAAATGGGTTTTCCACGTTTATTTAAAAATGCATTCAATAAATGCAGGCGTGAAGATTCAATAAATTACTTCCACAAGTGAACCTCCCGGAATTTAGAAATGGAAGCTTCATAGACCTCAAATGACAAAGAAAAATGCATCAGGAAAAACTTAACCAAGAAATACACTAATGATGGATACACTGGTGATGCCAGAAAATAAATTTTACTTCAGTTATCATTGGGAACAAGAAAATCAATCCATATTCTGGTCCACCAGATTGGGCTAATTCCCTCCCCTGCTCCCTATCTATCTATGGCCACCGCATTTGCAACAACCCAGATTCACTCATAAATTCCTCACCAACCTTCACCACTCCCACCTGAAGCATGGTTAACCAGAATTCCTCCTTCATCAAAAAATTCAGAAACATTCCTACTTCACCAAACCTCCTTCCACCAAAGACTCCTGCATCCTCTCTATTTGTACCACTTATTTCCCAGGCGTACAGTCCCATGATTTCATTTTGAAAGACCTCTATCCCATCCTTAAAAACCACGTCTCCACCACCAAAATTTTCTCCAAACCTCCCTCAATCACCTATAGGCGTCCTGCCAACTTGTCAAATATTTTCAAATCCACCAAGCCCCTCTCCAAAACCCCTATTGTTTCCAAACCCACTTCCTCCCCCCTGTAATCGTGCTAGATGCAACCTATGTCCTATCTTTACTTCACCTCCTCCTCCCAAAGCCTCCATCACCTCTCACCCTCCCCACTCCTTTTGCATCACCAGTTACGTGGTCTACCACCTACAATGCAAACTCTGCCTGGCTTTTTATATTGGCAAATCCTTGATTCCCCTTAACATAGGCATCAATAATCACTGCTCTGATTGCAAGAATCCTCCCCAAACTGCTTCTCTTGCCGTTGTGATACCTCGCTCCACAAAAAATCCTTCAACCACTGCTACAATGTCCCAATTCTTTATTCCCTCCCCCGACTGTTGGAACTGAAATCGGTGGAATTATCTTATTTGTATTTGGTTGTATGTATATTGCTTTACACTCTCCAGGCATTAATGTATTTCATTAAACTTCCTCCCCTCTTTCCCCTCCATTCCCCTCCCAGCCTGCCCCTCCCTCCCTTACTTCCCCTCTTTCCCCTCCAATCCCCTCTCCACCTGCCCCTCCCTTCTTTTCTTACTCAAGGGTTTATCAATAGAAGGAAAACAAAGATTTTGCCCAAAGAATTCTACTAACCAAACCTGACCCCAGATCAAGTATTCTTGAGAGATTGCTCTCACAACACTGATGATAAATAAATGATGTCAGGTGAAGAACTTCATGCTGTTTCTTGGGAGACATTCCTTTCTGCAATTCAGCAGGAATGTAGTCCCATCCCTTGCATTGAGAAAAGCTTCCAATATCTGCATGAGGGAGCATCAACTCATGGCATCGGTTAACAAAATCAGATAGGCATGTCGGCCAACCATCCTGCAAAATAAAAAGATATGATATCAGCAAAGGTTGCATTAAAATATTACCTAACTCCAGCTTAACACCATCACCGTAAGTAAAGTGGAGAATTTCATTGCATTTACCTCGTATTTAATAATATTCGAATGTAAGTACATAGTTTTATTAATCATAGGCTGAATTTAATAGAACCTTGAGAGTTACGTTCTTATACATATTCAGATTCAATTCCATTACTTCAAAAGGCAAAGGCAGAAAATATTTGATTGTGTAGGTGAAAAACTATTATACATTGACCCAAATTAAAACTATTTTCGACTAGCTTTTCCATTCTTCCTCCTCATCTAAACCTTGTGTTAGATCATTTTCATTACCAATTACTTACATATAGAATCTAGAATGGTTCTGTCAAAAAAAAGCATTAATATTTATCATTGTTGTGTTCACTGATCAATTTATAATCATGACAATATGAGCTAACTGACACCCTCATGTATTTCCCACCATGGTTCATGAGTAACTATGCCTATGATAGTGTTTTAACCAAGGTTAAGCTAGTTTCACATGATACTTGATCCAGCACAAGGTCGAGGATACTTGCTAGCATGATAGCTTTCCAGTACCGTGTGATATAGAACCAGCATGCTGGCTAACAAGCATGATAGCTATTATACTCGCTGAGCTACTTGATTCGTAATTGATGCGGTACTAGTTTGCTACTAGCTCACAGTAGGATCTAGTAGCCATCGACCAATCATATTAGCTTTTAGTCACCATCTTCACTTTTCTAAATCAGCACCTCACTTTATCGCTGGTGTTATGCACTCTTTGGCAGTGAAAATGTGCTGTGAAAATGTCGCGACAATCCCTTATCTTACTGCAGCAGCCAAAAGTCACCTTCTTTCATAGAAATTTTCCATTTTCTTTTAACAGTGAGCGACAGTACCGCTTCATCGCAAGCACAAGTTCAATGATCGTGTGACTCTTCTATCATACTGGGTTCCGTCCTCATAGTAGGTCCTGTGCTGAATCAAGTATCATGTGAAACGGGCTTTACAAATTGTTTCTCCCCATAAAGACAAAAGTGGTCTCACCAGTCACTTTAACCTTCATAACCCATACCCTCCCAACATTATTTCCATACCTCCAGTTCCATAAATTAGGTACATTATGAGAGACTTAAAGTACATTTCATAAGTAATGTTTTCAAACTAAAGGTAAACATCTGTTGCGACATCTGAAGCTCACATTCTACAGCTACCAAAATATCTGCTTTTTCATGGATTTGGGAATGATTATTTACAGCATCCCACACTTTAAAAGAGTTCAAGCTAAAAGATATTTTTTTAAATTAAAAAAAAAACAAACCTTAACAATACCATTGGCAAGGAGGGAAATGTCATCATCTGAGAGATCTAATAAGGCTTGGATCCAGACTTTTGGTACATGATTAAAAATATTGTTGACTAAAAGATGAGTGGCACGAAAATTGTAAACCCACTGGTATTCATGCAAAATATCTGCTGCTTTACTCAAATATGTAGACAGGTCAGTCATCTGTTTTTTTATTCCAATGATCAATGCTTAAGTCCTGAAATTGGATAAAAATATATTACCAAAAGCACACTTTCATGGAGGTAAATTTTATGAGATGATTTGTGTTTAAGCAGACTATGAATCAACACATTACCACAAAAAGACTACGCCACTGACCAAGGTGTCAGGGTTCAAATCCAGACAAGGTCACTTAACACTTTGAGTGTAGACTAAATGTTTACTAGTTCTTCCCTTGGGCAGGATTCTCAAAGTCCAGCAGTGTTTACCAGCTGGACGCAGTGCGAGTGAGACCCCTGGGAAGGATGCACCCATGGTGCACACATGTGAGTCATCCGCAATGAAAGGGTTTGTAAGAAAAGCATAGCAAAGCCAATGCTTTCTTTTTTCTTTGATAGACAAAATTAGATTTTTTTGGAAATCACATACAGCACAGGGAAATACATTGGTCCTATGATAATCATTTGCAAATTCCATTCCAATTTGAGCCAGAAACTGTGGCAAACAAAAAATTACTCAATTTCATCAGTACAATAACAGCATAATTAGATTTATGATACAGATGAAATTTTTATGAAAATACATAGAAATTTACTTTTAGCAACTTTAGCATTAGATTGGTACCTAATAGTAATGTCTTAAAATAAAAGCAGGCTTTGCATGAATGCTAAGATCAAAATCAAATCCTAAGATGCAAAAAAATAACAGCAAAAATAACTATAAATTAAGAATAAAAAAAGATGCCGAATTCATGGAAATTTAGCATTAAAATTATAATTTAGTCATGAATTTCTGAAAGGGTTCATCTTGCAGTTTTTTTTTAAATGGGCTTTTTCCCTCTTTTTTTGTGTATGTAAATGTATAGACCGATGTTTTATGAGCGAGACAGGGCTCATATCTGCTTTTCATTAAGCTTTCAGATGGAGTATCAGAAGAAAAAACCTCAATCTTACTTCAAATGGCTTGACAGAAATTCAGTTTTTGGAGTCTCCTGTAAGTTTTCAAAAATCCAAGATGAGCTCTTTCCGAAATTTGTGATTAAATTATTCAATTTATTCAGAGGAAAGAGAGAGAGTGATATTAATTTTTCAATAAAAAACCTTACTCATGCATAGTATTTGAATTACTTTGAAGAGTATATAATCATTAACCTTTGTGTATTTCAGTACCTACACTGAAGAATTTTTATTTCCTTAACATGATAACACTGCACTGATCACTTTGCTTTTTGCTTTGGATTCAGGCAAACAATGATAAGAAGTGAACATTCCACAGAGGAAAAATTATTCGCCTTGACCGGGACTAGGACCCATATCCCTTGATATGGTGCCAAGTGTTTTGCTTTAGTCTGAAAATGTCTCATCCATTTCTCACCAAAACCTTGAGAAATTCCATAGGTATGAAACTGATTCCTTCAGTCTTGTTTTTTCTTCATGTCCCTCATCACTGCTTCCATCTCACAATCAAGTATTCTTGGTCCTGTGCAATCCTTCCCAATGCACTACTCTTGCTCTCCATCTAGTAGTAGACCTTCCATCCTTAACATTAAGTTCTTCAACATACACCTTCCATCCCTGGTCTCATAAAAATCCCTTTGGTGCCTAGGAACCATTACTTCTAATGAATTTCTGTTCACTGCATCTTCTTGAAATTTCTCCAGAGAACCAATTTGTAATATCCGCCATACATCTATGACCATCATTTCTTCTTTTCAAAGTTTAATAGTTGAATTGCCATTTTGCCTCTGTGTCCACATTCTTCCATTTCTCCACAAACATTTCTTGTGATCTATAGTTTCAATTTCTAGTTGAATTTAAAACTCTTACTGATACTTTTACCTCTCTTTAAACTCCTCCTATTAGACATCTACATACACTTTCCACAGATATCATTCCCTTAACTAGGGATTTGGGGATGGAGCCAGATCTCCAGTTTTTTTCTGGAGCTAGAGCTCAAAGGTGTATAATTTTAAACAAATGGTTTCACGCTTCACTTTACAAAACCCTTCATGGTAACAAGAAAGAAAAAAATGTAAACAGTATTCACTCACTCAGCATTACAACCCTAAGGTTGGTTTCGATACGTGAGCATAGAGCTCACCCCGTACTATAAGCCATTGGCGTGTGAAATTCAGGGGAGGGGGGCCAGTTCCATTCCCTGGGCCACCTGTGATTTTCCATGAAGTTCTGACAATCAGACAGTCACACTGCAAAGATTTTTGGAGGGGGTGCCCAGATAGGCTTCACCCAGATTTGATCCCGGAACAGGGATATGGTCGGTAGCCCAGCACTCTACCCACTAGGCCACCATGACCCCTATCAATAGTATTAATCCACACAAATTTATTTCTATTGACCAAGGTTTGAATGGGTCACCGTCATTTTTTAAAACTTTAAATACTAATTTATTTCTACCAACCAAGGTTTCAATGGGTCACCTGGTTTTTTAAAAGGTTTTTAAACCTTGAAAATGACGGTCACCAGTTGAAACCTTGGCAAGAAGAAATCAATCCATGGATAAATACTACTGAAAGATTTTTTTCTTTCCTGTTACTGAATACTTTTTCCTGCTCTAGCTAAGACTACCGATTTTTAATTAACCTAGTCAACGATGGGGGTACCTGCCCTACACTGCAATAAAGTAAATTTCATTCTGTTAAGTTTTGGTGAGCTGAGGATTTATAAATTGTATTCGCAACAGTATTTTTGGTGGTGTCATAATATTGTCCTCACTTTGTATGGAAAACCAAAATGTCAGCGCAAGTTCCACAATTTCTTTCTTTGCCTTTTTTTCTCATGTAACTTTACCTCATCAGTTTTTCTATTGAGCCCAAAGAATAAATTTAAATGTCCAACATCCTTAGTCTCATTTACTTTACCCTGCAGGGAGTATTGGGAGTGTACAAAGCTTGAGGCCAGCAAACAAACCAAATATTGACTCATAGCACCAACATTTTGGGAGGTTTAAAGTTTCGTTTACAAGTCCAGCTCTTCTATCAATAAATTACATAGGTACATCAGTTCTCTTGAGAGCATCACAACGCCATCTTTAAAGGATTTCACAATCGAATCAGAGAATCCTTCAGTTTTTCTATCTCATGTTAATGTATTTTTTGTCATTTTCTTCATGGTAGCCTGGTCTTATTTCACCAAAATGGCTTTGGCAACAGTCATTTGGCATTAGACTCATGTGTGGCATGATCCACTCATTACAACTAGCTATTCATGATGGATGGATTCCAGCAAAGCTACGCTGGAAAGTTATTGGAGAAAATTCGAGCTATCATGAAAAACTTTTAGAGCGCAATGTATGATATCTATATCAAGGAAACAGAACAAAATTGTCAAAGAAAGTGTTGGATAAGGAAACTTTATGGGACTCAACATTTCCCACAATTGAGTGACTTCTTGCTTTACATCCATTCTGTGAGCAAGTTGCTGCAATAAATTCTGCACCTATATTATTCATCTCCAGAAATGTCAGGAAATATTGAGTGCCACATTGAAATACTGAGAGATCCATATAATGTCACCATAAGAAATAAGAGAAGTAATATGGCACTTATTGAATTTTTAAGATAGCGGCAGAGTTAAAACAAAAACTAGAGAAGAAATAAGGAAAATTTGTGGCATATACAAAAAAGAAATGCTGGAAAGGGACAATTTGCAATGCAAGAGATTGAATATATATGCTCAATCAATATTTTTCAACTTTTTAAAAATATGCTTCAGATATTTTTTCAAATGTCTAATAAACATATAGGTACTCAATAGGACATAAATAACATTTATTAATGTTACTTCAAGGTTGGGAAAATATTAATTCAACATTTTTAAGGCCTTATTCACAATGATTATTAGACTTTTACTAGATTTTTTGTTTATGTTGGCAGATTTGCCTCAATTTTTCCATTTTTAACTGCTTGGGCTGGATGAATATTTTCAGCACCAAAGTCCTTTTTCAGTTGCCTACAAACATAGATGAAAAATGACATAGTGGAAGCTAATCTATTTCTATGCACAAATCAAGAGATTTAGTTATACCTTCAGAATTGCCAAAATAAATTTACAAATAATATATGTGCTACGATTTATCTTATTGAATTGAAGTGAATTTTTTTATATTGCGCAGTTACACTTGCTCACTGTGAATTTTAGCAGATGATTTTACATCTGTAGTTACACATGAATTGGTGCATACTGTGTATTTTTTTTTAACATTGAAATTATTTAAAAGAAATTAATTGAAATTGGTTAACACATAAAACAAAGTGTTCTTTTTACGTGAAAACCATGGTAAATCTCTCATGAAAAAATTTAAATAATAATCATTATTTGAAATCGAATAGTTAAACCTGGGCCAGAGTAGAGGTGGAACTAATAATTAAATCACAGCTGGAGCCAGAGATATTCCTCCAGACCTTGGCTCCAAAGCCCTGCACATAACATAACCCAAAATTTCATCTCCCTTCTTTTGGTACTCATTCAATGCTCCTATATTCTACTTTCATACCCTTCCACCCCTTCAGACTCTATGACATCCTTTAACATAGCATTTCATCAAAACTTAATGTCTAACATTAGAAATAAAATCTAGGTGTACGCACAATTTACCTCTGGGCATTTTCCAAATGTACCTACTTATACATATGATGTTTGAAAACCATGTACCTATTCGTGATTACTATGGAATACTCAGTCAAAATTAATCAGCTTTTTTCCATTTATTTCTCCTCCCTAACTCATATTCCTGTGTGTCCCTACTACTGTGCTCCAATTCCCCATTACAATCGGGAGTTTACCTCCTGGTATGCTGCTTATAAATTTCTATGAGTGATTTTACACACAATATCAGGTTCTCAAAGGTTGGGAGTTGACATTAAAGTATAAATGCATTCATTTTATCTGCCCTGATGGCAATTACCATGGGTGCTATCACACACCTGCTGCTCTTGACTACCACTACTGCCAAAGTAACCATTATTTGCATTCAGAGCTATAAAATATTTTTAAAATACTTATAGAGATGGGAAAATTACCATAATTTTCATCCAAGGTGAATTACCACGGTAAATTACAGGTAATTTTCTAAAATTACCACAAATTTCCAGTATTTTTTAGTTTTAAGCATTTAACAGCAAATGTATGGTTAAATAAGAAAGCCAATAGCAAAAGGAAGGTAATAACGATGTTTAAACCATACCTAATGCAACATTAATCTATTAGAATTTTTCAATAGTAAAAAGAACTACAGCAGCAACACGAAATCTAGCTTTCTTTTGTCAAAGTATGAGAAATTTTCAAGAAGAATATTTTAATGCATTACTCTTATAATGTTATAATTTAAGTAAAATATTCCAAAAATGAGTTGTACATGCCTCAATTTATTATTAAACACGTAGGAAATGTGAACTTGGGTTAAAAGAACATGTTGGGAATTTATCTGTATGAAAAATTATCTCATAAATAGGTGAATTGTCTAGAAAATTACGGTAATTTTCAAGGGGCACGGTAAATTACGAAAAATACTGTGGTAATGTACAAAAATTACCGAGGTGATTTTCAGAGTGGCCCATCTTTAAATACTTATGGCCCCATAACCATCCTATTTTGAACTTTATTCAGGAGGTGCTTTGACTGCCAGATGGCTGTTTTATTGGCCCATGGTGAAAGGAGAAAAATTGCTGTAGGTGATGTAATTAAGTACCCAATGTGGGCTAATGCATTATATGAATAAATATTAATTTGTTAATTTTAATTAACTTCAAATTGGGGCAAAGGATTGCTGAAGCCTGAGATAGAGGAGATGGGTTTTATGGATAAGATGAAGAAGGGTAGGCTGAGATGAAGGAAGAAATTGTATTGGTAGATAGGAGGGGTCTGTAAAAATCCTCCAGGATTTCTACTCTCTTCAATTTAAACCTACCATTACCGGAAGATTACCCTAATAAATAAACATAATAACTTAGATAGCTCAGTATGAAGATACATTTCTTCCGGGTATTACACCGCGTAGGTCCATTGTTCAGGGACGACAGTTTCGCCGGCGTTGCAGTCGGCTTCTTCAGGTCAGTGAAGTGTGGATGCAGAATGTTGGCCGCCTTATATATCTTATCCGTAGGGGTTAGGTCACTCGTGATTGGCTGTTGCTGTTTTTCTTTTTCCCGCGCAAAACGCGTTTCCAGGCATTCGCGAGGGAATAGCCATCTTCCCTATTGAAATTGTCTTCATTCTTGCTTATTTCGATGGCCTCACGCAATGTAGTCACAAGGTTTAATTGTGTCTCCAAGACCAGAAGCCTTCTCGTCAGAGTAAAAGACCGTGTACCTATGCAGTCGAAGAGCGGAGTGTACGAAGTCACTTGCAACTGTGGGAGTAGCTACATTGGGCAGACCTCCAGATCCCTCAAGTGCCGCCTAATGGAGCATCAAAGGGCAACTAAGAACAGACAAATACGACTCTCTGCCATAGCAGAGCACACATGGACGGGCCCTACCCACAACATCAACTTTGAAGAAGCTAAGCTCATTTCCGAAGAAAGGAGATATTTCCCACGTCTCATACGGGAGGCCATCGAAATAAGCAAGAATGAAGACAATTTCAATAGGGAAGATGGCTATTCCCTCGCCAATGCCTGGAAACGCGTTTTGCGCGGGAAAAAGAAAAACAGCAACAGCCAATCACGAGTGACCTAACCCCTACGGATAAGATATATAAGGCGGCCAACATTCTGCATCCACACTTCACTGACCTGAAGAAGCCGACTGCAACGCCGGCGAAACTGTCGTCCCTGAACAATGGACCTACGCGGTGTAATACCCGGAAGAAATGTATCTTCATACTCATCAACCCGCGGAAGCCTACACAAGGTAGATAGCTCAGTATATGTTCTTACAATTTTAACACAATTTTTAACTACTTTTATGCATGATAAATGATTGGAAAGGATATAGCCAATTGTCAATAGAAGTAATGCATTTTCTGATCCTATAAAAAGAAAAATAATTTGTTGTGTTTATCTAGGGAGAGTAGGGTCATTTGGTTCAGTGCCATTTGAAGTCACTTCCTCTTCAAATATGTGTACCTCAATGAGGGTAATGCCCCGTTCACACTACTAACGTAATGACCGTGGTACATATCATGGTAAGCGCTAACCAACGTGTGAACATGCTTTGGTTACCGATGGAGTAGTAGTTCATAACGCTGCCACTTACCAGTGGTCAGGTGCTGGAGTCGCGAGTGGAAACTGGAAATGATGAAGGACGATAATCAAAATAGTGAAGCAGATGGTGGTACTTTGATGAATAAGCAAATAGGAGTGTCGTTTGCTTTGTAAACCATTTTGAAATCCTCTAAAGGCCTCAGTTACGAGGGAATTCCTTATTTTGTTCGCTTGCTCTGTACTTTTTCGTCATAATTCCTGGTGATGGCAGCACTGAGTTACCAAAGTAGTGTGAATGCACGTAGGGTTGCTACGTTGGTGCTTACAATAGTAGTGTGAAACCCCATAACTGCGGATGCTGCCTTGACCCAATGCAGTGGTCTGCATTATAAGCAGTCAGTAGTTACGTGATTGAAATGGACAGGAAGGGAGAACTAAAAATGTATCATAAATATAAGCCTATCTATCTCATGAGTTTATTTTTTTCTTCCTCCGTTCGGGTGCTTGGTCATAACAAAGAGAGTATGGCTTCCTAGTGTTCAGCATTGGATTTTAGTCAAAACAAAAGTTTTGTTCCATTTTTAGATATTGGTACTGTGATGTGGGAACTTTTGAACATTCTCTAACATCAGAATGATGATTTATCTATCCTAGTGGAGGTATCAAGATGCAAGTGTGCCTTCAGCCAAGACTAATTAAAGAATTTTTTTGTGCTTTAATATGCGTAAACACTATAATTTATTGGCACACTTCAAAGAGTATTCAAGAGGCCAGAAAAAGGTGAGAGGCAGAAGACCATTCAGGAGGCACCTGACCTCATGCTAAGGGTACACATGTTGGCCAGATTTAACTCTCATGACATGCAGTCCTGAAGACAATGGATGACTCGGCCATCGAAACGTTGGCAATGCTGGAAGAGATTGACCCGGTGAATATCCTGAGAAAGGGTAAATAAAATCTACATAGGTATTCTAATAGGGCATGAATATTTGAAAAAAGTCTGGCATGTGCCATTATCTATAACACAACAGTAAGTTAGCTCTCTCTATTTTTAATCAAACAATGACAAGGAAAGTATTGCTTCTACTTTTGACATATCTGCAGATAATGAACTTTTCATGGGGAGACAAGACTCACCGAATTGAAAAAATCAAACCAGTAACTGATAATTTGATTACAGTATTTTAATTGGGAGCAACATTCCTGATGATACCTCGTCCGCACACAAAATTTTACAACTTACGAAAGCCTACTTAAGGTGGAGAGTTTGCAGTCCAACGAAGATATATAGGCAAGATATATAAGATGGAGTATTTAAAATTGCTTAAAGCAAAATATGGTAAGACGATATTTGTCTGAAAAGACTGATGCTCAATTATGCGCTGCTCCATTATTCTATCTTTATCATATGTGATTGAACCATTAAAGTGAAATGGTAATGCCTAATTGTGGATTGCAAACTACCGTATATCTTTGAGGATATGTCGAAGTCAAATTGCTTGATCTCCTTGCTTCACAATTCAAACTCGAATAAAAGCCGTAAATGGGCATGAATGAATGTTGAAGCAAAGAGGGATAGATGTAGAAAAAAATATATACGAGGTGTGATAATAAAATAATGGGAATTTATAAATTTTGCTGGCCTTATAATTCCAATATTCAATTCTTGTATTTATTTGCCATACGGTCAATAAGTAGAGGTCCGTGAAAGTGGTTTCATTTTTTGCTAAAATTCGTTTTAAAACTATGTGACTTCGGTGTTATAGAAAATCTTGGTGGTGTTATTATAATTTTACAATTTTTGCAAATTTTTGCAAAACCAAATGAAGGAAATGGTTCAAGTAGTGTTAATATTATAGAATGAGCAAGAAAAGGTGCACCGTGAACATTTCACTTTAATAATTGCCTTTGTGAGGAAGACTAGAGCCAAAATTAACCAAATAGTACTGAAATTTGTTTACAGTTTCATTGTATTAATTTAGACCAATGTGAAGAGAAAAACTCTTTTCAGTGAAGTCTGTCATTTCGAACAAAAGCTTGCCTAAAAAGATCTGCAAAACAAATAAAAAACCGAAGTTAGACTTCAAGTGCTAAAACACAGAAACAAATTCTATGGATCCACACTACTGCAAAATAGAAATAAAATACCAGGAAAATGCAACCATGGTGAGGATTTCAGAATTCTCTGGCTTCAGGCTTCTCCTGCGATCAGATACCACCACACAATACTGTGATATCGATCGTTGTGCATCTACATTGGACGTAGGGTACCAAACAGCTTGCAGAGCAGTTGCTTTGAATTCCATGTAGTCTTCTTTCATGGAGCACAAAAGGCTGCAAACATCCAGGGGAGCTATCAATCGTTTGGACTGGGGAACACTGACTTCCAGGATCAAACAAATTATTAAGTGCTTCAAAAATCAACTTTGAAGGGTCTTCAGCCATCAGTTGGTTGAGTTTCAGTAGACTCTTCTGAGCAGTCATCTTCAAGGCATTTACAACTTAAGCTCTTTTAATGGCTTTCAATGCTTTTCATTTGGCATTGAGCTCTGGAGAAAAGACCTCCTTCGTGATCAGACCCAGCATATTCTGCAGAACCTTCAGTTTGGAATGCAGGACATGAGCTGTGGGGTAGCTATTGCCTTCCAGGAAAGTGATTAAGTTTACAAAGCGGTCACAGTTGTCAGCAACGAACTGCGCTTGGATTCTTATGACATCTAAAGCACTTGAATTTAAGTTTTTTAAGGAAATGAACACCACTGTTTTCATCTTTCATTTTTTCCATAAATTACTTTATGTCATCAAGGTGCTCATGAATATAAAGCACAGCCAGAAACTACGTATTCCATCTAGTTTGCACTGGCATGGGAAAAAACTTTACTTTACTTTCTTCATACTTCCCACGTAAAAATTCCAAATGAAGATGTTTCCTTCTTCTTGCGCTCAGAAATGCTGCTTTTGTTTTTGAAACTATTGAGTTCACTTCATCCAAATTGCACTGCCAAATTTGTCCCACTAAGTTAACTTTATGTGCCCAACATTGCACATGCGCAAGATTGTCCCCAATATGCCCCCTCAAAGTATTAACGCATGCACTCATGTAACGTGCAGAATCTGTAACAACACCAACAACATTGTGGTAATGGACCTCATATCGATTTAAAGTATCTACAATAGCTTGTGAGCAGGAAGCACCATTTGCAGCATCTAAAACTACACTTGCAACTAAATAAATGCTCTGGCGGCAACTATTTTCCAGTAAACGAAATAACACATTAAACACACAATTTCCTGATTTGTCCGTTGTTTCGTCACAAAAAACGAACAGCTTTCTGTCCTTAACACAAAATTTAAGCTCTTCCTGCTTCTTTTTCCCTATAATCGGGATGTAGTGTTGGCGAATACGATCGGCAGATGGCAAATCCCCACTACCTTTCATGTACTTCGAGAGCCATTCCCGAATTTTTGGATTATCGAGTTTCTCGACACTAATTCCAGCATTTTAAAATGCTTCAGTAGTAGCCACAACAAACTCCTCTTTCTCCTCCTTCGCTTTCTTTGACTGAGTAACTGTCTGTTCAAATGGCAGCTGTCGTTTTGCGGGGCCCCTTTCTTTCGCACGTTTATGTATATCGCTACCGATGTGCTTTAACAACGTGTCACGTCTTTAAAATTCAAGTCTTTTATCGCAAAATTTGCACAGTAATATTTTGTCGTTCACATAAAATCCTTCTCAGCTGAATTGAAGCACAGTGGAGCGCCGAATATCCGACGATCCGTCCGCTAATAAGTAGCACCCCCTCTCCTCCTATCCTTTCTGTTCCTTCCCTCCCTTCCCCCAACTGCTAGCGCTTCCGTTCCCAGCCAGTGGCCGTGTTTTAGTCTACAAAATTGCTACATTAGGCCCACACTTAAGGTTTTCCTGCAAGAAGTTATCCAATTACGCTCTCTACTGCGCCGCGGTGAGTCACCGGAATTACTATGCTCGGCATTGACGCGTGCCGGGCGTGTGAGCATATATTTCCGCTCTTCCGCGGCCGTGTTAAATTTCTTTCACCACATTATTGATTCAGAATATCTAATTCTTGAGGAGAGAAAGCGTGTTATTCTAGATATTTCCGAGAATTTCAGGATTGATAAATATGAATTGAAGAGAGAGGCGGTGATTAATTTAACGGCAAATTCCGGCGGAGACATCACTACAGTGCGCGATATATTACGCGAATGTGATATGCGCGTGAAAAAACAAGCCAATTGACCTTTGAATCGTAATGAGATAGAGCGAATGAACGTCAGCAGCTTTAAACAATGAAGGTTTAGGCTTTAATCGATTATGACTCATTGCATATGATTTTTTCGCTTATTCACATAATTTCGTTTTATTTTTCCGATTTCGCGATATTTCGCATTATTTCGCGTCTTGCGAATTTCACGGACCTCTATCAATAAGGAATATTATCTGGAAGTTATGCACCATTTGCGTGAAGCAATCCGATGACAACACCCAGAATTGTGGCAAAACAGCTCGTGGAAATTACACCACGATAATGCTCCCACTAACACCTCACAGCTTATTCGTGATTTTTTTATAAAAAAACAAACCGTTATTTTGCCTCAGTCACTGTATTTGCTGGGCATGACCCCCAGTGACTTCTTTCTGTTCTAAAGGCTGAAGAGAACCATGAAAGAACGACGTTTTGCCACCATTGATGAGATAAAAACAAAATCGCTGAAGGAGCTGAACTCTATACGTAGGTACCGAAAAAGTGAGTTCTAGAAGTGCTTCCAAAATTGGAAAAACCACTGGCACAAGTGTATCATATCTAAGCGGGATATCTTTGAATTGGGCCAAGGGGAGGGGCCAAAATTGATATTGATTAATAAATAAATATTCTTTAAGAAAAACGAAAATTCCCATTATTTTTTATCACACCTCATACAAACTTTCAATTAATTTATCGATAATATATTTACTTGCAACAAAATCATCCATATAGATGGCTATATCATCCCTTGACGTGATTGCCAGCATTTGCGATGAAGCAGTTACATCATCATCGTCCTCTTGATTGAAAGCATCATCTTCCGCAACATTCGCCATGGCTATCATGCCTGTAGTGTTAGCAGTTCAAAAGCTGGTAGTGGCGGGAAAAACGATAGGTCGGTGATGAGAGATGTGATACACGCTTTTGGCATAAAATGTTGCCAAGAAGTATTAACTTCAGGGAGTGATTTTGTACATGATCAGATATACCAACACCTGCCAAAGAGGATAAAGAAAGCATAAGTAAACTTGAAGGAGAAGATATTACAGGTTCTTCCAATTTTTTTGCATCACAGATTTCAGAAACCTGCCTTTTTGATTTCAACGAAAATTCACCACCGATGCAGATGACTATGTAAATGTGAATACTTGCCAGAAGAGGTAGATATTTACAAATACTTGGGTTTCAGATAGAAAGCTATAAAACTGGATCCAAGGAGCTAGTCCTTAACTGATTCAGCTGGTCATCAGAGCATGTGGTGTATCAGAAAGCATAGATGCCAGGCAATTCCCAATTTTTCGAAGAGAAGTCAACATGTTTTCATTTCATCATTGAGATTGTTTTTCACTACGTTATTTTCACTGACAGTATGTAAAATATGTGCATATTGTCGATCAGTATATCTAGTGAGATTTACGGCCCCTATGTCGGTTGTAGCTCTTCCATAAACCCTAGTGTTTCGGGTAGGTTATGCGATACTTGCAGATTACAATTGGCTTCATGGAATGCATTAATATTGCAAAGCAGAAGTACCAAGTGTACTTGTCAGTGGTAGGTCCTAATTGTACAAAACTTAGAACGTAAATCTAACACATATATCGGTGAATATTCTCCATGGTTTATCAGTATTGGAGATACATATGATTTTATACCATTGGTATGTACAAATATTGACCCCGAAAAAGTCACCTATTAAGTTAACACTTTGAACGCTGCACCATTTTTTGATTAACCTATCTGGTGACTGAAATGTTATTTACTAGTTTTCCAATAGATTTTAACCCTAAAAATCGTTATTCAGTGTTTAAAAATTTTCAAAATAAAAATTGTAATGAATATAATTTTTTTACTAAATGACAGGAATCTCCATCACGAGTCACTAGTTAGAACTTGTAGTGTGTGTTGCCTTGATGTCTCCCATTCCATTCTCTTTTCTTTCTTGATTACTTTTAGCATTAGGTCTCTATATTTTTAAATATTCTCATATTATGTCATAAGGATTATATGTACATTCAAATGATGAATTAGAGCAAATGTGAATGTGGGAATTGACAAAAGGAAGGTGTTATGGTGATTGTTACTTCTCCTTACATATCCATAAAATGACTTATGTTTGTGTCTATGTGAGAACCAATTCATACATGATTCCCCATTACACTTAAATTATAAGAAAGTTTATACATCTGCTTTAAAATGTCTCTTAACCAAATTACAATGAGATCACCACTTATTATGTTTCTTTATTGAATACAGTAAATGGTGTAGAAAGATCGATTGTTTGTAGGTGGGGCCTTCGACAGGAGAATGGACCTTTTTGGTCCATTGTGTCAACTCCATGCCTGACTGCCACATGCCGACAGAAGACAATAGTGCCACGGTGAAGGTATGTATAGTCACCCATCCAACTTCCGACCGGGCTCAACATTACTTCACTTTGGTGATCTTACGGGAACCGGTGTGTCAATGTGACTGGGCCCTTGCCCACTAGTAGAAGGTGTAGTTTACTTATTCATCAAACAGAGAACGAAATCAATTATATTATATCAAAATTAAAATCCATTTTTAATGATACTTTTTATATAAGAGGTGGAGATACTTTAACTTTTTAAATGGTTAATACTAAAACAAAAAATTCACTCGCATTGCGAAAGATATACTAAAATCAAGTATATATTTTCCACTACACATTTTTTCAATAATATTTTACAAATAAAAATGATAAATGATGTAGTCTTAGTAATAACACATAATTTAGAAGTATGTCATGTAGAAAATTTGTAATCACAATATATAAATACTATCTTCAAAATTGGTATTTTATACACATATTTTACATTTGTGATATTCCACAAAACATGGAATGAGACTTTAAGAGTGGGCAACCATCGCACGCCGGACAGTAAAAACTTGTGTCTTTCCTTTGTCCCTTTTTATATCCCTCCCAGCACCTTTTTTGGAGAGTCCTTTCCTCCTCTTTTGTTCATTTCAACTAAGCATGGCTGGGAAATGTTTTGATTAGCCCAGGATCCTTGGAGTGGGTGAAGGAGAAGGCCGCCGAATAGGTTTGTAAGAAAAACGATGGAGTAGAAATTTTATTATGTAGAGCCGGAAGGAATAGAAAGATTCCCGGGTTTTCCAGGGATTCCCCAAAAACATGAAAAATTGAATAATGAATCTGTGCTCCAATAATTACCTAGATATCCTACTTAGAGGGATGGTTCCCATGTGGTATAATAATCCAAGGAATGTGAGAAATTCCTCAGGGCCCAGACCCTTCCATTTCAGTATCCTAGCCTCCTTAGGAGCTACATTTCGTCGCAATTGTGTGTCAGCAAAGTTGTTTATGTCTGTCACTGTCAGGTATACATTGTTATCAGTCAAAAGAATGTAAAAAAAAGTCTCAGGGTTCATCTCCAGGTTCAAGAATATTTATTCCAGGGGTGTGTATGGAATTTGTGTGGGAGTCTGTCTGTGGGATGTTCAAGTGTATGTTCTTTCAGGTGTGCATGTTGTTTCTCCTTGAAAAGAAGGACCAGTAGTGCTAATAGGGCTTGGTCTAGATGATGTTTGTGGAGAGGGAGCAACATCTTTGCTTTCCCCGTCACTGTTACCCTACTCCGTATCCCCAGAATTATCGCTGAAATCGCTTTCTTCCTCCAGAAAAGTTTCTAATTCCTACGCAATAAGGATTTGGCACCCCGAATCATCCCTCTTATAGTATTTCCTGGGCGGAGGAGGCGAGGGTTCACTCAAGAATATTGCGTTGCCTTCCCTCAATCAAAATACACTTGACCTGATAAAACCTTGAATAATTTAAATATTTATGGCATCCAAATTAATTGCTTCATAGCAGTAAGTGTGATTATTATTAAGCATAAACTCTAAAACATTCATCCAACTGTACTTAGGTCAAATCGTTTTTTCCTTTCCTTCTCCAAAAATTCAATTTTTTCTCTCAATTATGCCTAGAAAAATAAATAAACTTTAACTGAAGCAAAATTGCAAACATATGATAGATGATTTCAAATATTGTTTATTTTGATAGATGAGTTTGTACTTGAGTGTTAATGCTAGGAAAAATTGAACAATAAGTTAAATAAGTTATCACCATCTGTAAATCTGAGAAACGTTAACACACAGCGACGTGAAAAGGATATATACTTTATAAATTTAACAATATACTTTGGAAATAAAAATCGGATTAAACCATGCAAAATAAAAATACATTCGCATCCTTTTAGGAAACCAATAAATATCACAGGTACTAATTCATCAAACATGCTCCAACTTCACAACTAGGAAGGAAGGAAAACTAAAAAGTTAAATGTTGTGCTGAGGGTAAATAATAATTCACCATGAATATATATTACGGAACAATTATGCGCTGCAAATGTAATACTTCTATAAAAACAGAATGCACGCCTAGCATAATTGTACTAGGAAATCCAGAAATGTTACCTTATATAGACTATATAAATAAAGACATAAACATATATTTCTGACGGAAGACGAGCATTACGTTATGCAATCTATTCATTTCCTAAGGTGAATATTTATTTATGAAAAAAGATGGTTAAAAATAAAAGTGAGTAAAGATATCAATGACCTAACCAGATATGTCTCGAAAAGCATTATTTAAAAAGAAGAAAAAACGAGTTTCTATACCCCTATAGTATACATAAAGGCAAAATGAAACTAAAAACGATTAAAAACTATAATAAAAAAGTACAAAATCATTTTTTTCGCTTGAACATTATGCCTGAAACAACAATGGTTGTTATATTGAAAAAACATGAATGGAAAAACACGAAAGAAATATCACCATTAAAAAAAAGAAACACTAATTAGCACTAAGAGAATGAGGTGTTGTCTAAAGAAAAAAAGCTCCCAGAACCAAAACTGACCACACTCTCTCTTAGTATGGTGACTGAAGCGCGACGAAAGAGCCCTTACACAAGACTGAGGGCAGCAGGAACCGTTAGAAAGACGCATATACCAACGACGGGAATTCCCAGCAAGAGTCAACGGATAGAACCTACAATACGGGAATTCCTGTCATGCCGCATTGGACGTGTTAATTGAGTATAAGTCGAAGGTGAATTTTCATTGACCAAAAAAGTGAAGAAATTTCTCGATTTACACTTCATTTTATATGCAAGTCAATTTTCTCTCCAGAGCATAAAAAGTTAGATGAGTGAAAAATTAGAAATTTATTCTATAACACAGGATGTTTAAATGGAGGAGGTAAGTATTGTTTAACACTTCCTGCCATTGACGTTTGAGAGAATATGAGGGCCCCACATACTGTTACATCAATATTATCAACATTTTCTTCGTGTCATACAAAATTTACACATTTATCCCTGAAGGCACATGAAACACTGACTCCCTAAGGCCTATACAATTTAGCAAACTGTAATTTCCTTGTTTTATGAGCTAAATGCTCTCATCAAAGAAAGTACTAACATGGGAACTACTTAAGGGCAGAAAAAATTATTTCATAATTTCACTAAGGAAATAAATCAAAATAATATTTTCAATCAATATTCCTGTTAAATACATTTAATATGTCTTGTTTGCTGACTGCCACTCTTACAATGCTTGATACAATTGATAATCTTCCCTCAAGTGTTCCCATTTCCTTTGCTTCACCTATGTTCTTTTTCACTAGGTCTTCCCTCTTTTTCAACCCTATCAATGCTTCCCCGTCACACCACTTCATCCTCTTACTTTTACTATGCCTTTTGAATTTAACATTACAGTTCATCAAAACTAAGCTATGATATGAGTCCACATCTGCCCCAATGCTAACTGCACGAGTTTTTGACACTTGCTAAATATCTGCATTACCATGATGTACTCAATGTGATATCTCCCAGTATTTTCCATATGTATCTGCTAGGGATGAGTCGATTTCACTTTTATTTTTCAATTCCGATTCTTTCAAATAGATTCCATCAATTCTTGTTTCTAATAACAGGTGGGATATTGATAAACCAGTAGCGTACAGCTATTATTTAAATTCAAGTACTGGCTGGAATAAAATTACAAAGACAATTAAGCCGCTCAAAAAGTATATTATTGACAAATAGCAAATATATCCACAGCTTAGAGTCAATGTTTAAAATATTTATCCATCTTAAATGGATTGAATCGGAATCGACTTTAGGTGATCAATTCATGATACCAACGTTAAGCCTGAGAATCCGTGGAATCGAGAATCGACATTTCAAATTGACTCATCCTTAGTATCTATGCCTTGGATGATGTTTAAAATAAGTGTCTGTTATTACTAATTTATTTCTCCTACAAAATCCACGTATTTATTACACTATGTAAAAAGTCTGGGAAGCACTGCATTGTAAAAGTCTAATACATCACCAGAATGCAAGTGAGAGATTTTGAATCATGGGAAGGCTCCTTTCTTGAATCCAAATGCAGTTTCCTAAACAATATTTGCAGGCACAAGAAAACAACTCAAATTTTCTTGTACCAGAAAAATCACAACCTTTTGGCCAAATATTCAGCTAGTTTCTTCAGGCATAATGCTAATTAGAATCCAATGCCACAGTCAGTAACCTAACGCTCTAATCACTCAACCTCATTTGCCTGCATTACTTAATTAGAAAAATGCATTAAAAATTAGAGAAGTTGCTATAATTACAAATTCACATTCACGGGCAAACTCAAACTGATTCTCCCAAACCAACATCAGGTACATATTTATTAGGCCCAGATAATTACCGATGAAAGTGGTCCCCGGAAACATGGCAAGTAGCTTGATCTTTTATACCTCATATAAGTTTGCTCATAATCGGATAAAACTCGAGCAAAGAATTTAATTGCATACTTCAGATAGGCATGTCTGATATAATTTAAACGAGGATCTATACACAAATTGCACGTTTTAGTCTTCATACATATCATTATGAACACTTTCTCTTCAACAAGTACTGAGAGCACAAGAGCATATGGTAAATATTGATAAATTGTAAGAACAGATTTTAACAATAAGCTTAGACGCCAAGACAATAATCAGGTAATGAAGTTGACAAAAATGAACTCTATGAAGCAACAAGTTTTCAAACGTAAGTGGTCAACGAGACTGAAATGAAAGCAAGATTTGTTTTGCTAAAATATATATTTTGACTTAAAGTTTTGTACAGCAATATCAGATTCTATTATAGAAAAGCACACTAACTTTATTACAATAGAATCACTTAGTGCCTTTCCGTGTAACTGAAACACCACTGAACATTGGCACTTATTGTAGAACTCAGGCACTTAATACGGAATCAACAGCAAAATCAAATATGTACACGTAACAATAAATATCTGCAACAGTTCCATTTTCAACTTTATTCTCAGTCTTCAGGCACAACAACTTTCCAACTAGAGTCCTTCTCCAGTACATCATTCTGAGGGCCTAACAGTGCACATGATACAGGAAGCTTGCTATCTAGTGAAAGGTACGTACTGGCTACACGAACTAAATCATCACAGGTCACAGCCATTAGTGCCTCTCTGTGCCACTTCAACAGATCATCATCCACACCCCTGAGAAAACGGTCCAGACCCCTACTACCAGGTGGCACAGGAGCATCAACTCTCTGGAAAATGCCTATTTTTGCTTCTTCAAGATATGTCTCCGTTAAGGGTTTGGGAGAGGATTTGACAGCCCATTTTTCAGAGTCATTGAACACTTCTAAGGTTTTAATGGAGTGAGGATCTCTAGATGAAAAGAAGCTAAACACACCATCAGAAGACACGTCTGCACCAGAACCATATGCCCCACCTTCCTCACGAATGTGAGGGTGCAAGTATCGGGCCGATAGAAGTTTGGCCAGGACCTTCAAGGGAGCATGATCAGGATGCCTAAATGCTACACCCGTTGCAATTGCTTTAGCGGCAAAGTTAACTGGAAGTGGCAAAACATAATGTGTATTGGGGGCAAAACTGAGGTCAGGATTCAAATTTGGCTCTATTTCCAAAGAATTTACCCTTGTGGAATTCTGGTTGACTGATATGGCTTTCAAAAATGTGGTAACCTCATTCATTATCTTTGGCTCAGATTCTTGGGAGGAGTTGATAGAAAAACGCAACCTATTACCACAGCTGGATCCCAGGAGGTAGTTACTGACTTCCTTTATTTTGCCCAGAACTTCCTGGGAACCACTCTCCGATTGTGATGCCTGTAATGCTGCTTTTCTGACAGTTTCCAAATACTTCGGCCCTAAAACTGAATGTTCCCTTCTTCTGGCAGCAGGACTCACTCTAGCTGCTGCAGCTGACACGGCATATGCATGTCCAGAATGGGGCACCCCATTGGCTAAAGCAGTAGCCTCCTCCCGCAGTAAAACAGCAAGCCGATTGGAATCCATCCAAGTTCCCTTGGCTCCTGCCTGCCACAGCTCAGAGCACAGCTTCAAAGCCTGGGAAGCATTCCTTTCAAGACACATTGTTGACATGATGAGGAATGAACACAGGGAATCAGGTGAGCACATTGGTGCAGGGGCTGCCACCACATTCACTCCAAATGAAATTCCCCCAGTAGCGAGGCCAACAGCACGATCAAAGTCACGTGCATCCCGCTCAGACGTCCCCATTTTTGAAGCAATCAAGCAGAAGAGAGGAAGAGACGACTGAAGATCTTCTGGAAGCCCTGCAACATCAACTGCTGCTCTAATGTAGGCAACACCATTGGTCGGCTGCACAGATGACTGTATTGGAACAGCTGCACCATTAAAGTCAACAGCACCATCAGGCTCGGGTAAAGGGCTGAGATCAGAAGCACAAAGTCGAGGCAGGCAAGACAGATCTTCATCTGCCTTCTGTTCTTTAGCTAATTTCAATCCAAACTGATAAATATGTTCCCTGTCATCAGAAGAGAGCTTGTTTATCATAGAATCAAGTAATTTTTCCTCTTGCTTCAGCTGTAATTCCTCAAAATCTTCTTTGGGAGACATGGTAAGAACTAACTGGTGTGGGTTTTCCTCACCTAGATATTTTTCTATTACCTTCTTCAATAAATTTGGATCATTCTTCAATCTTCTCTTCAAAGACTCCACTCGATCTCCTACCCTCAAGAAACTTACTATATCCCCATCATGGTTCCACAACGGAGTGATTTCAGAATAAAGTGACAACCCAAGACTAGAGCCCATGCAGTGTGATTCATCACGGGCTGCAAGTTCAACGCGGTGCAAAACTGCTTCAATTCTTTCACTTTCCAGACCTTCACCTTTAGTAACAGCTGCATGAATTGCATCTTCTATCGATTTAACTGCCTTCTCAACATCTGAATTTTTAAGACCTTGCAGACCAACAGCAAATATAGTATCTCTAGTGCTTGAATCATAGCCAGTGGCCGGAGCATAACCTGAGCCTAAACCAGGTTCGATTAAACGTGAATAGAAGGGTGCTTCTGGACCCCGAATCAATAGGTCAGACAGCACATCCAGGAGAAATGTTTCATCCAAATCATGGATGTCACAGCAAGCAGCGGCCACTGCAACCGTGGCTTGATTTTCAGGATTTGGAGCCATTGCATCCCGACAACAGTCCACATGCTCCTGACGTGGTTTTGTCCAACGAGGTTCTCGATTTATCTCTGTAACTGCAGGAAGGTCCTTTTGGGAGGCCTCTACGTAATTCTCTGTAATGTACTCAAGTACTTTTGGTAAATTCAATTCTCCATACGTAAAGAATCGAGCATTTCCAGGGTGGTAGTAACGGGCATGGAAGGATCGTAGATCATTCCAGGAAAGAGATGGAATCAAGAGTGGTTCTCCTCCAGAAACTTTTCCGTAGGCTCCCTTAGGGAGGAGTGAACAGAGGAGACGTTGACCAAAAAGTTGCTGGGGATCTGAGAAGGCTCCCTTCATTTCATTGAAAACCACTCCCTTAAATACAATTGGAGATGAACTATCAAACGGATCAGAATGCTCCAACCGCCATCCTTCTTGCCTAAAATCTGTCTCTCGCAGACAAGGCTTAAAGACTGCATCTAAGTAAATAGACATTAAGTTACCAAAATCAGCTGCATCCCTAGTGGCAAAAGGGTACATTGTATAGTCTGGGCCAGTCATAGCATTCATGAAAGTGGCCAGAGTTCGTCCACCAAGCATTTTAAAAAATGGATCTCTCACTGGAAACAGCCGACTTCCACAAAGGACTGTGTGCTCAAGAATATGAGGGAGACCAGACGAATCAGGCGGTGGAGTCCGAAACCCCACAGAGAAGGCTTGATTTTTGTCAGCGCGTGCCAAGTGAAGGAAGCGGGCTCCAGTTTGGGGATGTTTCAATTGCAGGGCTGTTAAATGGAAATCTTTGACTGGAGAAACTTCTTCAACCTGCCACCCCTCGATGCTAGACCCCTCTTTCATTTGGCGAACATCCCAAGACAAATTCCCATCGGTCTTGCTTGCAACCAAATTGCAGGGAAGTATAAGTAACTTGGCAGATGTGTGCTTCATTTTAGCAGGCAATGCAAATTTATAATTTCTCATAGGCATAACAGCAGCTAATGTAGATGTGCGCACTCCTCTGCTGCTTAGAAGGCGGGTATTTCGGTTAACCAAATCCAGAAGATTCATCTTATGTGGTGGCTGAAAATGACAATTGATACTTATGTTGGAAGAACTTTAAACAACTATCCACCCATAGCTATGCAAGTACCATAAAGTAAAAAAATGTATTTCCAATTTGTTTTAATTTTAAAGATACACCTACGAGTCAGATTTAATGCCCATAATTTTTAGTCCACCACAGAAGGTAATCTATAATGGCTAGGCCGAAAAAAATAATCATGGTCTCAAGACAAAGTTGCAAGGTTTGAGTGTCCTTTCGTTTTACCTCCATGAATTTTGCAACAACTTACACCGTTTCAATTAATCAAAGAAAATGATCTTTCAAATTTAATCATTTAGGGAAAATTTGATATAATATACCAAAAAAAAAGAAACATAATTCCGCCCTTATAGTTATCACATTCCTATGAGCCGAGAATAATTTCATGGAGCGCATACCTTTTTATGTGAATACCTCTCATAAGGAACACAAAACAACACAACGAACAACTCGTTCGAAAGCACACGCTATGGATTCCCCTAGTAAACTTGGCAAGAAAAAATTGGCGAAGACATTTATTGACCTCCGAGTAAGGAAAATAACCACTGATAAAGTGGCATTAAAGGTGGTAAAGATATAATCTGAAAGTTAATTTAACTCATGATGATTTGAAGTTCGGATAACCAAAACCCAAAAGGCGTTCGTGCGAAAATATTTTCCTTCTGTTATTAATGACGATATTGAATGCAACATAAACGAACACTAAAAAGAAGTCCTTCAAACATTCCAAATGGGGCTTAAACTTACAATTATTTCTTAAGCGTACCTTGTTATACAACTAAACCAGCCGGTACTTTAAGCTCCTTTTACCCCTTTTTCTGATGAAATCTTGACGCGCATTACGCATGTACTTTGTTTACATCACATGTCAACAGCATTGGATTATGTGCCCAGACTGTAGTTCCGTAAAAGGGATCAGTACATTTGAGTGATATCATGGAGAGAAATTTTTAAAATCAGTGCAAATAAAATATAAACTTTCCTTACCACTGACAAGTCTGCCGCTCTTCGATTACAGTCAGCAGCTCCCGTTCCTTTATTTCTTTCAAATGGTCCTCGTTTTGCTTCATTCCACTTGTGCAATCCATTCTCCTGGTTCACAGTGCACCAGTTCGCACGGTTCTATCGAAGAGATCGAAGTCGACGCAATCCATAATCGATAGACAACAACAATTAAAGATGGCGTTTCTTGGGGAGAGTGGACAATTCTCGGCAATACCATTTTGGCAAAATGGACCATCACCAGGAGCTTTTTATAATTTTCCAAATGTACGTCCAACACCTGATACTAATGGTTTCCAAAGATCAAAGTAAGTATTTGAGATAAGTCGTATTTGAGCGTAGGTGCTCCTAAAAATTTTGCTTGTCATGTTAGCAATTTCGCCGAAATTTCTGTATTAATGTCATGTTTTGTCATGTAGAGCACCTATTACTACCGCAACTTCGGTCCTTGGAGTAATGTATAACGGTGGTGTGGCTATAGCAGCTGATATTCTGGGTTCATATGGCTCATTAGCCAGATTCAGAGATTGTCCTCGAGTAATGAAAGTTAACAAGAACATCATACTTGGTGCTGGAGGCGATTACGCTGATTTTCAGTATTTGAGAGATATCATAGAACAAAAAATGTAAGTCTATGAATAATTTCCCATCGTGATGGTGTTTTTTCTAAGTATTGGCGACTGTTTTCGGATCTACCATATACTCACCAGATAAATGTTCTTCAATTATGTTATAGTATTGATGAAGAATGTCTAGATGATGGATTTACATTGAAGCCGAAGTCGTTATACTGCTGGTTGACCAGGGTTCTCTATAATCGACGCTCCCGTTTCGATCCATTTTGGAACAATTTTATTGTTGCAGGAATCCAAGACGGACAACCGTAAGTTTTTTTATGGTAATATTTGAAATATGAACTTCAAGTTGTGTTTGTGTAAATTTTAAGTACCCTATAGCATGTCATGATTTTTCTCTTCATTTTGTTTGTCTTAACCCTCACTTCTCACGAGATACTTCGCTCTGATAATAAAGAAAAAGCATGACATTTTAGTTGGATAGCTGTATTAATTATTAACAAGAATGTGGTTCTCCTCGCAAGTTTTTATTGGCACACCAAAACAATTTCTGTACAATGTTGATTAACATTGAAATGATTGAATATCGGCAGTCTTTGTGGGCACTAGGGACTACCTAGACCTAGATTTAATGGAAAAAATATGGTGACCAGTTGAATTACCTTCTTCACCCATCGGCGTCTGATAAGCAATGAAGTTTTTACGATGAACTTACATCTTTGTGTTTAATTTCCCAGGTTTCTAGGGACGGTTGACAAATTGGGAACTGCTTTTGAGGACAAACATATTGCCACTGGATATGGGGCTTACATTGCATTGCCACTTCTAAGAAGCGCCCTCCAGGAGAAGGGAGAACTAGGACTCAGCCGAGATGAAGCAAAAACCCTGCTTGTACGATGTTTAGAAATTCTGTTCTATCGTGATGCACGATCCTTTCCCAAGTACAACATTGCTACTGTAGATATTGCTGATGGTGTCATTGTGGAAGGTCCTCTGGAATTGAAATGCAACTGGGAAGTTGCGCACATGATTAAGTGAGTCATACTATATGCATCTCATTTTTGGTACATTGAGAGACTTCATATAATCTTCTTGCGTTTGGCACCAGGTAAGGCTTTTAAAGGCCAACGTTTTGATGAGTGACTCACTCATCGTCATCAGGGCTGAGACTGATTGCCGAGTTGGTCCTAGCCAGGGTTTTATTGCTGGCCAAGGGTGGTTGAAAACCCATTGTCGACTGGCTCGTTCAAAGTGGTTTGAATTTGAATTGTCTCCACGACCATTTAATTTTACTGAGTAGTGGTCTCCATATGCGGCTGATGTACTGCCCAGAGTCTCGATTTAGCTTCTTCTACTCCAAACTTATCTCGATAGCCTCTTTCATTAAACGATCCCAGTATCCATTTGAACGGCAGGGGATTTTGGCCCCGTTAAAAGCCTTACCCGGGCCAAACCAGAGCAGATTTTACGAATATTATTTGCAGGGAAAGCCTAAAATCTTTTATGGAGAGACTTGTTTCAGGAAACGTTATCTCTTCATTTAACTGCTTTCAAAGTCATTGCCATCCAGCTTCTAAATTATAATGTCACAAATAGTAGTGTTGATAAAGTTATCACATCAGAGGAAATGATGGTTTCAGCCAAGATGTAGCAGAAAAAATCCACACTTTTTTGTAAAATATCATAACAGAAGATTTTGTTCTTTCTCGGCGAATTGTATGTATAAATTGTTCTCGGGTTTCCATCCAAGTAAGGATTTTGGCTGCTGCCAACCTTTCAACAGAATGCTCCTCCATTGTCTTCAGAGCAATGATTTGCAGGACATTCTGTCAATGCTTATATACCCATCTAATCGGGGGGGCCTTGTTGTCTCCTTTTTTCTGTTATTTTTGAGTTGATTGTTTCCTTTCCTTGCTTAGGTTGTACCCGATTAGACAGGTATATAAGCATTGACAATATCCTGCAAGTCATAGCTCTAAAGATGATGGAGGAGTATCCAAAGCAGCCATAATCCTTACTCGGATTGAAACCTAAGAACAATTTATGTATCATAACAGAAGCTTATACATCAACTTCTACTGAAAATTGAAATAATGAAAGAGAACAAATGCATAAATCAGAGGTAGTTTCTGAATATTAGTGAGAAGAACACACATTGTTCAGAAAATTCATTGGAAAAGTATTAAGTTTTGATGTCTTGTGGTGGCAAATACGGAAGAAAAGTTGATATTTTGTTGAAGCCTTGTCTGCAATGTAACTTTGTGCGATCGACCCATTACTTCTTTCATGTATGAAGAAATATGTAGTATTTTTCCACTTTTCAATTTTTGCCCTGATCAATTTTGATGCATTCATACCATCCTCAAAGGTAGGTTACGATCAACCTATGGCATGCGAAAGGTTTGTTGTTGGCATTCCAAGAAATCTATTATTAACTCTCCAATACTATATGCCCTTACTTCAGGGTGGCAGGTGCCTGGTTTTTTATTAAATTTTATGTGAAATATAGCATGCCAACATCCATCAGTTACCAGTTGGTGTAATAATTGTTTGTTAGAAATTGGCAGTGTTTCTATTTGGAAAATATGGACATTCATTGCTTGTTCTTTATATAAAACTGCGTATACTAATGTATCATTTCTTGAATACTTCTGCTCTTAGGGTTCTGATGTCAATGTTTTGCAGATTTTAAGCTTGTTAAAGTCACTCTAATTTCATATTAATTCATTGCTGTAGTTATTAAGGCAATTTCCGTATTTTCCTGCTTATTAGACTTGTGTTTTCCCTACAGAAATTCAATGGAAAATTTCTTTGTGACATATATGGTCAGTACCTAAGTCAGACTTGGTCCTAAAGCTACCAGCTATGAGCTTTTAGTGACGTGAGGACGAATGTCAGGTCATTTGGCGTACAAATTTATTATCAGCTGAATTTGGCCAAATGTTTCCTCTGTCATTAAAAACATACAGATGCTTTTCTCCCATAATACACTCAGATCTAAACAATCTTAAGCAAAAAGTAGTTCTTGACGGAATTAGCTCTGATGTAGTTAAAGTGACATCAGGTGTCCCACAAGGAAGCATAATCGGCCCCCTTTTGTTCATTGTATACATAAATGACCTAAGCTCTCGAATTTGCAGTAAAATACGTTTATTTGCTGACGAAGCTGTCATCTATTGCGAAATTAGTGATCACTCTGACTTTGAAATTCTATCATCGGATTTAAACATTGTTCATGTGTGGAGCCAAGAGTGGGGACTCGAACTTAATGCACGGTGGTACATTTCTTGCGGAGGTCGTCCAACTATCCCCATGTATTTGCTGTGGATGGTGTTAACATAAAGGCGACAGATGAAGTGAAGTATCTAGGAGTTACGATAACTTCGAACCTATCGTGGGGAACACATATAAGAAATATTTGTGGCAGAGCTCTGAAGAAGCTAGGATTCGTCAAGCGTATTGTGGGAAGATTTTCGGATGAAAAAGTAAAAGAGAGGTGCTATTTCGCACTCGTCCGGCCACACCTTGAATATGCAGCGAGCATATGGGATCCGATGCAGAAAGACTTGATCAGGGAACTTGATAAAATACAAAGGAAAGCAGTGCGATTCGTCAAAAACAGCTACGGGCGTACAGACAGCGTTACACAGATGTTAAACGAATTAGACTGGGAGCCGCTATAGACTCGGAGGCTGCGCGCTAGGCTTAGATTGCTTGAACAATTGAGAATAGATATCTTTCAGAGCGACACGGAAAACATCATATTAGAACCCCACTATATTTCCAGGTCCGACAGAAGTGATAAATTAGGAGAGATATTTTGCCGAACGGATAGGTATGGGAATTCGTTCTTCCCCCGAACAATAAGGGACTTCAATATATGCTAGGCGTAATTTCATTAGAGCGTTTCCTTTTTATATGCAAACGGCTGGTGTCCTAACACCCCCCGCCACACGCCTATTGAGGCGGCTTGCGGGGTAGTATGTAGATGTAGATTATATTTTTCTTGCAATCCTCTTTCTAGTGTTTTAAGTTTCGTATGTTTTGCTAAGTCTTAAGTTTGGTTGGCAGTGAAAGTTTTGAAAAAGGTTTGTCAAATTTCAAATTATGTAGACTATTGTTAATTTTTTATGCATTGCGGTAAATGTCTATAATTGTCCATTATCCTTCATGTGTGAAGAGAACTCTTGCCAATGGATGGAAATTGATGAGTCTATGGCTAAGAATTACTGATTAATTTTCTCGATTTCATTCAATTGAATCATAGATGCTGCAGCCTTAATTGTTTCTTGTCTGGAATGAACTATTTGACCAAATTTTCTTAAATATGTACTGATACTATGCATTATTATTTTTCAGGGGCTATGAATGAATATGAATGTGTTTGCTGTATCATTTTAAGAAAATAAATCATTTTTTCTTCTATATTGCAACATTATTTATTCCTCCTGTTGAAAGAGATATTTTTTAGCTCCTTAAGGCTGTTTCACCCAATCAAATTCACCCCAAACTCCATTCTAGGCTCACTGAACAAGCTTTCCTAAATGGACGCGACGCCAGTTGAAACGTCATGGCGGTGGGCACATTGTCTTTAAAGGGTTCATATACTTAAAATTCTTCTTGTCTTGAATGGTTCTAAAGTCTCTTGAATGGTCTTGAAACATGTCGATCAATGGGTTGGATTTCAGACTACCAGGTGTAAGATGGCCGACATGAAGAAAGTTCCATACAGAAGCACCTCGTATTAAGTATTTCATGCTATTACATATTAGTAAAATAATTCTTTCATGTAACATATACAGGTTTAACATGCAAGTGCCTTTGTGTTTTAAATTTTGGAAGGTGTTTGTAACCTATATGAGGTATATTGTGGCCTAAATTGATGGCAAAATATTTCTAGTGGCGGAAAACAAGGACAATCACTCACTTTGTATTCAGAATAACTTTCATTAGCATATTTAGGCGTACAATAATCTTTGCATTTATTTATATAAATCATTGCTATCGTGCTTAATATTGATGAAGTGTCAACTGTTGACTCAATAAGAACCTTAATGGACAAATTTTGCTCATATTATTTTCCAGGCTAGAGGGGTATACCGTCGAGGAATTGATATTTTATGATATCTGTACTAGTTTCCTCCCAACATATACTGGATATCAGTAAATAATAATTACTTTTGTGTACAAATAAGACCCTCAGAAGGAATATAAAAAATATTTTGTACCAAAAATTACTGGATCCAGCAACAAGCATGAAAGCCTACAAGAGAGCATGTCATAATTACGGAATACAAAATATTTTATCTCCATTTAACCAGTATTTTCTCGAAGCCTGGTGGCTATCGTCCTTGCCATTTAACTCTCCGGTCTCCATTTCAAGTCTCTGTGAAGGAAATTTTTAATTGCAGCTTTTTATTAAGTTTTTTTATTACTTCTCTAACTCTGGATGTAAAATATTTTCATCAGTAGTGTTGGCGAGTTGAGCCAAAATTTATTTCTATATCTAGTTTTGGTCCTTTTTTGTCGCCAAACCATGTCTTGGTGACTAAGAGGCATTTGATTCGCGATCCCTCATCTGTAGTTCACGATAGAACTGAAATTTATGTGCCAAATGCATTCCTTCATCATTGCCATTTGAAGTTCCTATTTTCTGTGACGCTTTCTTCTTTCTATACTTCAAACTATAGCAACATTCCCTTCATCAATACGTGTTTTCAAATCAAAACAACATGTTAACGACAACTGTGCAAATGAACTGAATGTTCATTTTGCTAACTACTCTAAGAGGTAACTTAACATTGTTGGGGTTAGAAGAAAATTGATATTTAGTTGATAACATCTAACATGTGTACAGTTCATTCGTGATAACTTGGCTGACACTCAGTAGTTTACTGTGCAGGTGGGCCTAGTCCATCTCAGAAAATAAGGAAAGCAGCGCTTACTGAGAGGGGAGCCATGCGCAAACTGTTTTCCTGCGGTGGAAAGGGAGGGGAAAGTAGGGGAGGACGGTTCCCCTTCAAATCTGAAGTAAAATGGACTAACTTGTTTATGGCCGCATGTCCTGGTCAGCTAAGGCAAGAACACTCAAAGAAGAGGTAAACCACGTGGCAATTGAAAACCCTCCTCCTTGATGGGCGAAATTGTAAGAACTTGGAATAGTCTGAAAGAAAATCGCTTACTGCACATGACGTATCAACCCCTCCAATATTCCCCCTCTCCTCCACTTATTTCCTCTCTCGCGTGCTGTCATCAGCCAGGTTAACACGAATGGACTGTACACTTGTGACTCAAGTATTCCAGGCACAGTTAGTCAATTTATTTAAAAATTGCAATAGTAGTCATTCAAGCTTTATGTGACAGTGTGGAAAAAGGCTGTTCAAGTATTCTTGAACAATCATTTAAAGGCCGTCTCGAATGGTCTTGTGTGAACTTTGAGCGTCCAAGATGTCTTGTTCAATGTTCCTTGTTCAAGACTTTTTGAATAGTGAGGATCGGGCTTTCACAGTATGTACAATTAATGGTAGAAAATACAAAACAAGTTGAAATTTGCAGGATGGTAGAGGAGAGATTTTTATAACAGGAAAAAGAATAGAATGATTATGACCTCACCAAGTGCTGTGAAAGCACTTAATGAAAATGGCGAGGAAAGTGAATGAGGATTCTGTGGGACAGGTTAGAAATGAAACATAGAACACAGATTTGTCACTGTGGCTGTTAAATTTTTTCAGATATTAATGTGTTAGGGTTGCATGATTATGATATGTTATGATTTAACATTTAATTTAATGATTAGTAACCACACTTATTTTAACTTACCCTGTTTGTTTTTGTTTGTCTGGATGGAATCTTGTAATCGTAATCTAACCCTCTTCCCATCGTTCAATCGAGCTGAAATTTGGCACACTTACTTAATCTCGATGACAATACATGAATCAGACATTAAATGGTTTTTTACATTTTGTGTTGCGGGTTGCGTCGTTTGGCCTCGTTTTGTGTTGCTGGTTGCATCATATGTCCCAGTTTTGATAGTCAAGTGAAAATGACTCCTAGCCCAAATTAGGTAGTGTGGTTTAGGGACACTCAGTGTGTCCTTTTCGTGTAATTTAATCATTTATGGAGGCACGTAGTACACACTTGAATATAAGCGTGGTATTTTAAAAACTATTTTTTTACCACACTTATGTCATGCTGATGTTACAATGTATTTGCTCAATGAAGGTGAACAAGATGTACTGGGACACCTGAAGAGCTGCTGTAAGGTAATGGGGACTGGATTTTTCTACGTATTATTACTTTGTGAATCACAGTTCGAACATGTGACAGGTGGTGTTTAGTCACCAGCCATAAAAGGGAATGGGAATATGGAAGAGATAAAAAGTGAAATGTGGTTTGAAATGTTTCACTGTTTTTGTGGGAATCATTAATGGGATTTTGGAGAAATTCTTAAAGCCTATTGGTTCCAACAGCGAATTTCACTTATTTTGTTTGCTGGTCTAGCAGATATTGTGAGAGGGTTAAATAACATCTATGTACTTCGTTAAGCTATCATATCTGCCTGAATTTCTGAAAAAACCGAAGGTAGCTCAGCTTGATGAGGGAATTTGGGAAGTGTGATTGCATAGAGAGGTGAAAGAGTTGAACATTACCTTCCAGAGTGAGTGGATTCTAAATCTGGAATGTGAGTTTTCTTTTAACCTTTCAAATTTCTTCAGACATTAGCAAAATCATGTGATGTAAAGACCCAAATATTCAAAAACAGGATTTCCCCCTCCAGTCACATGGGACATCATCTTGGAATCTTCGGTGTTATCCGCACCTGTGTATTTAATATAATTTGGAATCTTACTAAGTGCTCAAAGAATCATGACACTTCAGTGTATGTCTTTTTACCTACGCATGCTAGGACACTTTGTTTTAGCAAATTTCTTCATACAACGATTAAATTGTGAATCAAATTGGAAAGGGGTAGAAGAACATTCTTTTCAACTCAACATGTAGTAAGTCTTAAAACCAGCAGTCACAACATGACAAAATGATCAGTCTTTCCTGTATTTCAACAGGGGTATAAAAGATTGACAAAGAAATTAAAATCCACATGGGAATCAGAAGAAATATCATTGGTGGTGCATTGTACATAATAAATGATGGCCTTTCATTCCAAGCTTGGCAAAAGTTACTCAGGCTGAAGAAGTGTAGTATGCTGTCTGTTAGAGGGGAGGTTTCACAATGAACCCACTGGCACCTTTCAATATGAGCAGGCTAGAGTTGGATGTGGGCTTACGTATCAATTGGTAATGGTAGAATTATTTCAGGATTAAAGGAAAGGTACTGAGAAACCCAGTGCCAGCATTAGTTCATTTAAAACCGAACCCACCTAGGGGTGCTGTTGATCAAGCAACAATCAGAGCAAGGCTAACGAGAATGTAGCACCGAGACCAGCCAATCAGAGGACAGCACCAAGCCAGCCAGACATATAAGGGTGGCAAAAATGGCTTCACAGCATCAATAAGGACAGCTGTAGTCTTGTAGTAAAACCAAACAAAATACATGTATGGAGAACTTGAATGGAATGGAAACGAACTGGAATGCAGTGATCATGTGAGTAATCTGTGGACGAATAACACCGAGACCTGCCATTTGAACTGAGGCAGCTGTACCTTGGACTTCGCAAATCAAGTAGTCTTCATCGCTAGTGTGCTCAATAGGGTTAAGGGATTGCTAATAGATAGTATCAATTACACCCCAGCCTGCATGGCAAAACGGGAAGCACTTGCAGCATTCATGCAGAAGGCCATGAGTCTTCTTGCATGCAGAAGGTCGTCTTTGGATCAACCACATCCCTATTGTAAAGTGACCCATCACACTAGGATGACCTTATGCATGACCTGAGTGACAAAATGACACCCAATAAGAAAAACCTGATACTTGCCAAGGCTGGGGGCAAGGCCGTAAGGGGGGGGAGGGTCAGGGGGTTCAACCCTCCCCCGAATTTTGGAGACAAATGAAAAAGTTAATTCTCACGATTTAAAAATTAAATTGGCGGTTAGCACGGCAATCAAAAGAAACACCTGGCACTAAATATTAATAAATCAATGAAACATTTTATTACAGTTATTTCTTTATCACATACAGTAACTATAACTACCAATCAGGGGCTGTTTCCAAGTGTTTACATTGGTGGAGCAGGGGGTTTATAACTTCTTTTCATTAGATATTTTGGTTATCATGAGACAACATTGCAACTATTTTTTAAAGGAATTTTTCAGTGAGCTGGAGCGCCCACTCGTTAATGGAGTGTCTTTCGTAACTCCATTGCGGCATATCATATTACAAGGGCACACCATGCTCCTATTTTATTGTCCGACTTGCTGGCTACATTAACCCTGCACTCGCTGATTGCGGCAGACTGTAGCTCCTGCCACTGAAGGGCCCCGTCAGCCAATTTATTTTAATATTTTGACCAATTGATCTAGGGGGCACCGTCTCAAGCTCAGAATCATTAAACATGCTCCCAAAAAAATTATTTTTGGGGGCCCCATTCCATGCTCCAAACTAGTAACCTAAGGCCCTCGCCAGAAATACTTTTGGGGAGTATAGTCATAATCTGAACCCCCCCAAAAACATTTCTGGCTACAGCCTTGGCTGGGGGGTACGGAATTTAACAGTAAATAATAATAATTAAGTAGCTCCAGATAATTTATTTATTTACATGACACTGATTCATACTGCATACTCAACAAGTGTTTTTACAAGTTTCATGCTTAAAGAGTTCCAGAAAAACCACACACTGCACATCCTCATCCTAACAGCCACACCTTTAATTTTTATAGTACTTGAGCTCTTGCAAATGGTTATCAGACCTACAACAAAAAGGCTGCATAACCATAGGGTACCTATACTCATCCATTCATTATAGTACAAAATCACATTCCTAAAACAAATTAGAGAGAAGCATATGGAATATTGGAGGGAATGTGAGGTCAGAAATTCTTTCAAAATGCACATTAATAAATAGATATTACCAAATTGGCATGGTGACTTTATGCTGAGCTTAGGATAAAAATCTTTTATGACTCTAGTGGCCTTTGAAACATAAAAATTGAGAAAATCAGACAATTGGCAGTGAAGATAATCATTAAAATTAATGATTATTTTGGAACTTAGAATAACAACCTCCAAATATTCATCCAATGTTTGTGACTCCTCATTGGATGTTTAAGTTTCGAATATAACAAGAGCGACAAATAATAACAACCATTACAAATTTTTACATGCCATCCCAAAAGTAAACATTCACTCCCCAACAATAATTCAGGAGGTCAATGTTGAGCTTCCACAGGGATAAATTATAACATAGCACTAATACGAACACATCATTCACTAAGAGAACTCTTCCATGCCTAAGTTTTACCACAATCTAATAAACATGGATCATTATTCAATTTCTGAAAAATAATCCCAATAGCCTTTGACTATAAAACATAATCAGACATATTGCAGAACAAATTACCATTAAAACCCAAGACAACACAGAAGTAGACCTGTTAAAATTTTAGTAAATAATGCTAACGTACAGTAAAGAATATGACACAAAAAGTGATATGCTAATGATAAATATATCATTCTTTTCACAATCAACTAGCAAGTAATAAAAAAGAATTTGCATTACTTTAAAATAATATGCATGCAATTCACTTGAGGATAAAAGAGCTGAGATAAAATTTTCCAGCTGTGTCATCAGATGACTATTTAGTAAAAATTCTGAAAGTTTGAGACACCAGATTTCTAGTCATATGAAGATGTCATGTTTAACTGGTAGTAACATAAAATGCATTGCATTGGAAAGCATTTCTGGCCTGTAAGGTTTGCTGTAAAAAGTTAGCCATTTTCACAAAATGGCTGGCAAGAATGGCAAAATATAACACAGTAGCAAATAAATTCTAGTCCCATGTAAAATTTGTACTCATTTATCAAGATAAATTTATAGTGGAAAATTTGAGTGTGATTTCAAGTGAAATGCAAATAAAATTATCTGCAGTCACTTACAGCGGTGAAAAAATGTATGCATTATGGAGAATGCATTATCAGTTTATTAAATCACTTTACTTAATCAGGCTCCAAGCAAATTCTACAACTCCTGATCAGTTATGGTACCCATTTACATCAACAGGCTAACAACTGAACTACCCAATCACCACACCGCAATACTGAGATGGTGCTCATGTTCCTGTCAAGTGAAATGATTTGTCAAGAAGACTTTCCCCACAATATTACATATATGTACTCATTTCCATTAATTTCAATACTGGCCTACACATGACAAATGATAAAGTGCACTCAAACTTCAATAAGATGATGTTCCTTTTGAGTTTTGATGACTTTGAGTTAGGGACAACACATTCACTGTACATTTAAGTACAAAACTCAAGGATAAAATTTCAATCAAATTACTGACAATTTTGCTTAAAGAAGTTAGAATCACAGAAGTTATGCGATTAACCCATCAAAGAAGAGGGCATTAATTAGCATGAATGTCAGAAAATAAGCTTTGAAGTTTGTTAAAATAACTTTTGAAGAAAGTTTGAAATGAAGTATGTACTCCCAAAATTATCTAACACAAAATAGCATTTCATTATTCATTAAGTAAAGGCTACTCCACTGGAATTTGGTTTGCACTCATAACATTGAAATAAATTTAATCACATTCAATTTTACATAAATAATTGTTATGTCATAAAAAAATTTAGTTTTTTTAGCTTTAAATATATAACTAAACATATTCAGAACCTTTTCCAAGTTTCACACTAAGCAAGTACAACTTTCCCCCTAGATTCACTTCGTTTGTACACTGTTACTTCATCGTTACATAATAAACATAAAAATTACATATTTATCATTGAAAGATGAAGAAACGCATAAACATCCTCACGTGCCCCTAAAATTAGCATTACATCATGCTCATCAAAATACGTCATAACGTAAGGGAAGACAGCAACGAGGGTGGAATCATTCCTCCTAGAATTTGACGTAAGAGCTCAAATAAAAAGCTCCACACTGGCATTTTTGCAAATATTTTACTCCAAATATCAACAAGGAAGTTAGAACAAAGAAATAATGTCAGCTGCCATTAAAAAAAACATATTAGCACATACTGTACCATAACCATCTAGAATTACAAAGACTTTGTCACAGCATCAACATTATCTATGATGTCTGAACTTACTACAGACGTATAAGCAACAAGTAAGCTTAACCAATTGAACACTTTTCACGAGAAATTTGAGACTGGAAAAATGGGAGGGACACAGGAGAGGTTGCATTGGGATAATTAGGAATCTAAAAATACTTTGGGGTCCTTCAATCAATCAGCACACAACATATCCCCTCCTACATTGTTATAGTACATATCACAAGTGGCTCATAGGGGAAAAAGCACAACTCATTTCCCCTATTACATTTCAATTCAATTAAAATTTGTTTGGCAAACTAGCACCTATTTGGTTTCTCACTTCTCTTAACAAGAGCATGGACTCCATTTGTAAATACAGCTTTTTTTTTACTACTAAATATTTTTCAAATTAATATAGAGCATACTTCATAATAGAAGGGGAATGGTCAGGATATTAAAGGGAATGGGTCGTTGAAACCCATAAAACTCTGAATTACCAAAGCATTCCATTGGCTCACCTATAATCTAATATGCAAATTTTAGTACAGAAATTGACTAATAAATCTGAAGTTCAAGCAAGCCTTCCTGGCATTATGAAAATGGTTGAAAGATCCCCTTTACATTACGCATAATGAAAGATGAGAAAAACTAACAATTCCTCTCTTCTAAAATACAATATCTTCGAACCATGCTCCAAAAGTCCATGGACGTTAATTATGCTGTCATGGAGAATTTCATTCTAAACATGCAATTTCAATGAATGATTATCCATGATAAATTTCAATGATTAATATAGAATTTTGAATATTTGAATTATATACCAGGTACAATTTTTAAAGACATAAAACGAAGTTGACACTCAAGAGTCTGCTTTGCATTGATCAACTCATGGGTTCCCTGGCATTCAAAAAACTGACACGAGTCATCAAAATTCAGCACACAACAGTAATGGAAACAGAAAGCAAAAAAAAATAAATGGACAGGCATTATGACAAAAAATGAAACATTTAGGCAATCACAGAATTTAATACTAACTGTCAGCAACTTCGCCAAAATAAATTTGCCCAAAAATGGAAATTAAGCTTTTTCAACAGTGATAGTAACTTCAAGCCCTTGCTAACATTTTTTGCCTCCATATTTACAGAGAAAAACTGAGCACATCTGTGATGCTAAATAATGTAAATAATGACACAATTATGCCATTCAAATAAGGAGTAAATATATGTATCTGGACATCCACACTCATTGAAATATGAGCGTACAAAAGAACTGGGCAACTAAACCATCAAATGAAGGATGCCAATGAATGCATAAATTTCCTAAAGATGGAACACGATTGCAGGATTCACGCTATTATGCACAAAATGTGACAAGCACACAAGATGATGGTTTAAATTGTAAAGAAAAATTCTCAGTGAGTTCTCTTTCACAATGACATGGAATTGTATTAGAGAATCAGTAGCTTGAGGTTTCCACCATGTTTACCTACAACCTTGTGGCTTTATGCGATAAAAAAATTACTTCCAGGATGTAGAGTATCCATTTGACCATCCAAATCACAAATAGACTTTTAAGTGACATAAAATGAACATTCTTCATTCATTCTATGACATAACATTAAAATAATTAACAATATCCAGTGCTAAAAGATGATTTCATGGATGATAGTTATAAATCCTGTGTTTCTCTTCCAAAGAGAAAGGATAGTTACCAAGACAATCTTCCTGAAGATACATTTCAGTTGCCATTGCACATCCTTCCTCAGATCTTTTTTAAATTCACAAGTGAAAGAGGAAACAGCATCCAAAACAGCACTAAGTGATGTGATGTTCCAGCCACTAACTGCTTCCCCACAAACATTTCATTTATAGTTCATTTAAATAGTTTTGCCCTAATCTTTAATCAGAAGAAAGTGCAGTAGGATTCAAGACCCATTGGCAACTGTACTATGTACAATCCAAAAAGGCCTCAAATTCTTTAAATATAAGCTATACATCTATCTTTTTCACCCCCTTTCTTTTAAAAGTTGAAATAATGCTCTCCATTTTTATGCAAAGCACTTCGCCACGCATCTCAATAGTAAGCATGAAAAGAATGTGAATGGCATAAAAGAATAAGATACCACCACCGAGTATTTACATTCTCTGCAAAGCCCTCAAATACTTTAAAAATATTCAGCCAGTAAATTACAGCATCTATTCCAGTTCCTACTTTAGGGCCATGAGTAAGGTATGCTAAAAACTAAATATCAGATAACAAAACCTAGGTGAGACTTTCACATCCTCCAACGATTAACCATCAGATATTAATGATAGCACATTCTGCATTTCCTTAAACTATCAGACCCTAATCAAAATCTATAATTGTCAATCACAAACAATGGTGAAAAAAGACGAGAAAAATTTTCAATCTAGTTATGGGTTTTACCATGCATTTCATACCTAACAGCATAGCTTAGCAAACTAAATATGTATGTCATTAGAACGTGAGCACAAACTTACTTCATTGATACATGTTAGAAACTGTCTATTAGCTTCACTGATTATGCACTATTGCGCAGTGCAACAAACAATTCATACCAGAAAATGAAAAAACTATTTGCAATCTAGTTTACATAGAGCTGTAGCCTTCAAACTTATTAACAAGGAACTTAAAAATAAATAACTTGTAATTAAAACACAAACTGCAATTCCAATGACTAGTTACAACATAATCAGTTCCACAACGAGTGATTAGGTTTTAGAAACACTCTTTGACATCATATCTGAAATCAGCACCTAAAGACATGAATGTTACACTGAAAAACCTATCATTACATGGTTCTAATTCGAACATCATATTGTAAAAGGAATCACATTGTCTGGCTTATAACCTCAATTTAGGTAACAAAAAAAGTAAATATGCATTAAAATAACACCCAATGCAGCAACGCGAGAGCACACAAGGTAGTCTGCCCATTGGTAAACATATATGGTACTTAACACTTTCAGCCCGAAGTTTAAAATTTTAAATGCCACCGTGCAATCTATTGATGGTGCTAGGTCTCAAAGTGTTAAACTCATGTACTCTGTACTGAGAAAGCCATAGTGATCGAGCCTAGCACACAAAGTTTGTCCTTAGCCAACTTAATTTTATAGTATTAATGAGCAAATGAGCAGTCATACATGAAGGAGCTAAGCTCAGGCCTAAGACAAATTCACCTTATTTAAACAAGGGCTTCTCCGAGCACTTGATGCAAGATGTAGGAAATTTTTGGTGCCATAAAGTTGATGGTTAGAGTGCAGGACCATGAAGTTCCAGTGAGAGATATTATTTTTGACAGATGCTAGCTCCAGGTTGGGTCGTAACCTTTCCAATTGGCACTCGGTGCCAGGTAAACTCTTCGTCCCTTATAGCTAAAACTGACCACTCCTCTGTATCCAGTTCTTGGAACCCCACTCTGAAATTAGGCAAAGTAATCATTAACAAACTATTTCTTTTTTTCTTATTGTTAATCCGGGGACTACAAGTGAAATTCATATATGTAACAAAGAAAGCTTTTATTGTGTAGCACTGGGTGATGAGAAATTTGAAGGGAAGTCCCAAAGAGAAGGCGTACAAAGAAATAGGCCGTGCGGAAGATTCAAAATAATAAAGAAAGAGGAAGCATGGGGGGGGGAGAACTATGTGAAAACATAGAGGAACCAACAGTCATTGGAAAGATCGATCATACCTACAAAATTAAATAGCGAAAGCACTGCAGTGTTCCCACAACTTTTTCTGAATCATTTCCCTGTATTTTCCCTGTGTTTTACTTGTGTTTTCCCAAGCAGGTTTCTCCATAATATCCTAAGAAATGTGCTATCTATAGGGTTTCAATATGTCCTGAAAGTGCACCTAAATAAATTTGCGTAAATAGGAGCAGATATCAACACACTTCTCATCATAATAGACTTTTATTTTTATGAAAAAATATTATCTTAAGAATTAACAATAAAAAATGAGACTGTACAGGCACCAAAAAAATAAACATGTCAATCGATCCTCTAACTTGAAAGATCAAACAAAACTAATTAAATAATCAGGAATTTTCTGTGAAAATATTGCTGTCCTACATTAAATGACAAGAAATTAGTTATTCAGGTAACACCCGACAATTACACTAAAAAAAGCTAAGATTTTCATTACTTCATCTTCTTAATTTTTTTCTCTACTTCTTCCTGTTTTTATTTCAGGGCTTGATTCTCTGCTTTTAACTTATCTAGCTCACTTTTCTTCCTTTTCTCTTCTTCTCTCTGTAATCTACTCTTCTTCGCCATTTCAGTTTCTCGCCTCTGCCGAAGCACATCTCTGTACTTGGCGCTTGCTCCACGCACATATCTAATCAACTTCCGATCAACTTACACTGACGCCTCGCCTCCCGCATGAAAAATCCCATCCCAAACTCTTCTCAGAGCAATGAGAGAGTTTTCATGTAGGTTCTCAACTAACATGTCTTTGTTCACAGAGAACCCACTCTCGACAATGGCGTTACCGTGCGAGAACAGCAGGATAATTTAAACAGCTGCCCAACAATCCTTTAAGTCCTCTCGTTTGTTAAGTTGGCTTGCATAGAATGAGTCCAGTCTATCCGTATCCCTATTAAAGCCCGTGAGCTGTACTTTATCCACCTGGGATACAAACCTTTTGAACTGGATACCAGCGCGGTCTGCCTGCAGAGTGGTCATGTGGTTTGCAGACACGAGAACCCTTAGACAAGAATCCATGTCTGTTTTACACTACTCAGGTTTTTTAAGAATTTTGTTAGGATCCAGACATGATGCTGCTTTGGTAAATTTGTACTTTATTGGGCTTCTCTCAACTATTTTCTTCTCAATGGAGACCAAACACTTCTTACATTCCAACCTAAATTTATCCTCTTCGATGTCCTTCACTCTTGCATCACGGAGATCAAGCACGGGTATTGATCAGCTTGTAGGCTGTCTTCGCTTTGTTTAGGACGTCTGGCTTCACAAACCGCCCGTACACCTCGGAGAAGATCCTCAATGTCACCATGAAGAAATGGGATGACTGGTTTCAGCGTCTGATACGCTTTGAGAAATGGCTCAAAAGATGATGCTATTGTCACAAAGATGTGACGTTTCGCCAGCAGAAGAGGGTCAGCAAAGCACTGTTTCACCTTCCTAATAGACCATGTGTCAGGCAAATCCTTCATAGTGGGAAAGAAGGTCTTCAAATTCTTGAGTATTGTAATGACTCTTGCACAGACGGGACCATACTCAAGCCATCGGCAATTGCAAAATTTGAGAGTTAATTCATCACTTTCAGTAAAACGTGTAAAGTCTGCATGGCGCATGGAAGAACCCTTGAAGACATTATGGATTAACTTCAAAAATATTGCAATCTGCCAACCATACTTAACGAAACTGTACTGAAAGGCACCATGAACAACATGGAGACCACAGGATCCCACAGGCTACCGTGGGAGCTTACTGGGGCTACAGAAGTAGCTTCGTGACATTTACAGAATACGGGTGGGAGCCTAATATGCTACCGGTAGCTTCCATGATAGAGAATACCGATGGGAGCAGGTAGCTTAATGAAGCATCTTTTCACCGGAAAGCTCCGTAGCTTCGAGTTATAGAATAGGCCCCTTAGTCCACCCCTTACCGAACTGCTAGCATGTTGCCTGCATGGTCAAGGGGTGTGTGAAGGGAGTGCTGGTGCTACATTCACTCATACGCTGTGACCAACTAAATAACTTACCTACCTAAACATACAGCATACATAATAAAAGCTTAAGTTTTAAATGTTAAGAACGGCACAAAACTATCCCATCGAATAACGAAAACCATACCGGTACTGTTCATCATACAAAAAGTCTGGGTAGTAATAATGCATACCTGCTGTAGTGGTGTTCGGACGACGAAATTAGTCAAGTTGTCCTGACGTTGACGACCCTGGATAGCATTGAGATGCCACTTCCCTGCAGCATGGCTTGTCACAGCCCGCTTGCCCATTGAACTCAGCGAAAAAGTTTTCTTACACACGATGCACTTAGCAGAGTTCACATCCCGTTCGTCTGCCCGCAACCAGCTTTGTCACTCAGGGTGAAGGATAGCATCAAGCCATGCAGGGTTGAATTTGGAAGTCATTATTATTTTGAAAGGGTTTACTCCTACAGTACCATATTCCCTGTTGTGTTGTTGTCCGTCTCACAACACAACAGGGAGTCCAGCCAAGCCGACACTAGCCGAGTGGAGAGGGCGAAGTGAGAGGAAAGGGAGGTGGCTATTTCGGCAGCCAAGCTGGACCGATGCGAGCCCATGCACAAGAGAGCGCACCAGCTGAACGGAGTGAGAGCATAGACCAAGGACGCACTGTGCTGCACGGTATATGGCACTAACTAATTATTAATTCCCACATTTCGAAAAAGATTTTGAGATCTCAGATGTTTCCCTGTCCAATTCCATTGCATTTCATTTCCCTGTTTGCAGGCACCTTGCACTGAGTCCAACAACATACAAAGAGATATCCATTCCTAAACTGTACAATTATAGAATGAACTCAAATTACCTGGAGAGCTATTTGATCCCTTCTCAACAAGTGTGAATGTATTTAAGATATGATCTTTCTTTTTCTTAATATGTAATGCAGTTTGACCCTGATCCTAACTTTCAAAAATGCTATTTTAATTTTATGTAATGTAAGACTCTTGTTGTGATGCTAAAGGTTAAGACGACTCGCCTTTTTTGGAAAGCCACAATGGGAAAAAGAGTCATGGATTTTGCTTCTGATTGTAAGACGAAACCCACTTTTCTTCGGAAGCCCAGAAGGGAAAAAAACATTGTCTTAGGTTAGTGCAAATACGGTAATTTGAGTTGGAAGGAAAACCTATAACTAGCTGTAGGTTCATAAACTTGAAAGAAAACTTTTAAATGGATTTGAATGTTTCATAAATGAAGAAGAATTGTAATAAAAAAAAGTAATGAATACGAACTGGGATTTTTGGTGATTTCCTTCCCAGCCGATATTTTTATTTTCCTATTAGACTGGTGAAGAGATGCATCATACTCGAAATGTTCGAGACTTATTTTGCTACCATTTCCTGCAATGCAAAAACCTTCCCAATCCTGAGGTATGAATTTCACTAGGCACTGTCGGGGGCTCATTGCTTGGTGAGCCCTTCCTTCACCAATCAAAATGACATTCAGGTAAATGACTGTCCATACTTCCATTCAAACAGATAATTAAAGGTCATCAAAATACAGTTATTTATTTCATTTCTCCCATCCCTCTTCATCCCATGCATCAATCCGATTCTCTTAATTCCCCTTCCCTACTTACCCTTCAATCATGGCCTTCAGCATCTCCCTTCAACACCTGTTCCCATCACCTAATCTGCCTCCTCCAAATCTCCTTTCAAGACGTTTCCACTCCACACCCACTATGACCAGCCCTTCCTCGTCCATCTCCCTTCCCACCTATTGCACTTTCTCCATTTTCTTCCACACCCACAACTTGAATGCCTGCAGCCTACCTTCATCTGGAGTCCAGATTTCTGCACCATACAACAATATCTTACTGCTATACAATACTAGGAAGCTGCTAGTTACAACTCTAGCATTTCCCCATTTACATTATTGCTTTAAGTTTTTGGTGATTTATCAGAAGAGCTTAATGACAAACTACAGAGGATCCAAAACTCATGCATCAATTCATTTTTAACCTCCGATATGATGAACATATTTCTTCGTGAAGGGAAAAACTATCTTGGTTAACTGTCAAGGGCAGGCGTAATTACTTGCTAAGCGTCTTCCTGTTCTCCTTATTTTCCATTACAGGACCTAAATATCTGATGGTCATGTTTATACACCAACCTGTTCAAAAAATACGAATACAAGGAGCGAAGCATCTGACTTATATTGCCCCACCCATAGAACCACCAAATACCACAACTCTTTCCTGGTTAAATCCACAAAATTATGGAATTCTCCCCCCAAAGATCTAAAGAACAGTAAAAACATGCAGTCATTCAAAATGAAACTTTATTCTTCCTTTTACACAAAAACATAAATCTCTGATTCGCAATGTTATATCTATATCACCATTCACTTCCTACTTTGTTCAATCTTCATTAAAATGTATCCTATTGTTGGTTTTTTTGTCATTTGAGATATGAATTTGTATAATAATTTTTGTATTCTCTTTGTATTGCTATGGTTCAAATATATTTATACTCATTGTTCATGTTTCATACTATGTTGGTTGTTTAAGCTCACCACAATTGCAATTGTAATATTGGTGCTCTTAGGGGTATTGTACACCTAGAGCTAATAAATATTTATCTATTTATTTACTCAACCAGCTTTCAATATTGTAGTTGGTTTAAAAATATTGCCACACCATTGGTACATAAATAGAGGCAAGAAACCACCTACCTTGAAGTCATCCATTAGACCCAACATTTTTGCTGTGCGCTTGTAGGCATCTTTTGTATTGTAAGGTATCCGAAGTGGACCAGTTCCACTTACTGATGCAGACTTCAACTGCTGAAATGTTACTACAGGACTCTCATAAACTTGCTTTACAAATTGAACATCATAATTATCCTGTAATACATGGGAAAAATGACACTGAATCAAAAAAATTGCCTCAGAAATGAAGCTTTGAAGAATGCATGTTCAGCAAATACTATTTTTAAGAACTTAAAAGATATACTCACCTTCATAAGGTATGTGAGATTTAGTTTAGTAAAAGGCACAAACTTTTCATTGAGTTTAATATACTTTAAATGCTTTTCATAGAAAAGACCACTGAAATAAATCATTTGGTTCATGATTAATGTTAAACCCAATTTCAGGAGGATTTACAATTGCTGGCATAATTCCATCAACATCGAAGTAATACATACTTGCTTACACCTATTTTCCCAAAAGTTCGAGTTCTCGAAATTTCCGGGCGAATACACGCTCTATTCTTTCTCTGCTCTGGCTGCCTTACCCAATCATCCCAGTACCTGATTACAGAATTGACATATTATCTAAAAGGAGCACTTCAAACACACAAACTACAAACTAATTCCAAATTTTGAACTTGCATGAATTACAAACAATAAATTCCACCTCACTTCATTACTCTGGAAATGTATTGTTCCATTTGGGGAAAATAACTTCAATGCTAAACCGTTGACATATTTTTCTTGTTTAAACTTACTTCAAGGAGAAATAAAGTAATATTAAATTACACAAGTTATTGAAAATGGAACACGCCACTACACATTTATACTTACACTAGAGAAGGTGCCCGTTAAATATCAAACTGGAAGAATATTATCATTTACATTGATTATAATAAACCATTAATTTATTATTTAGTGCAAAGAATAATTGAGTTATAGTGGATATACACGGAATCTTGACTTAAACAATAAGTATGGTCGTTATGGGGACGATGACTCGAAAACACTCAACTATTACAAAAAATCGTTACATTTTAGCAAACATTTTGGAATTTTGACCGGAATACGAAATTCAATTGTGAAGGATTAAGAATCTTTATTGTATTTTCTTTTATAATGGTACCTTTTCCCAATAACAGAAAATCACTCTTTCTAATTTAATTTTGCAAATAAAAAAAGGTTGCAGCCAAATGAAGATTCAGTATCATGAGCATTTCTTGTGCCATAGTTACTGACATACACACATCGGTGACTATCATAGTAGATTATAAGGAAGAGTTGATTCCAAATGTCGATTCTCGATTCCACCGATTCTCAGGCTTAGAATCGGTATCGAGAATCGATCACCTAAACTCAATTCCGATTCCATTGATTCCAGATAGATAAATATTTTAAACATAGACTTATAAGCTGCGGATATATTTGGTATTTTTCATTAAATACACTTTTTGAGCGACTTAATAGTCTCTGTTACTTTATTCCAGCCAGTACTTGAATTTAAATAATAGTCATACGCTACTGGTATATCAATATCCCACCTGATATTAGGAATAAGAATCGATTTGAAAGAGTCTGAATCGGGATCGATAAATGTGGAATCAAAAAATGTGGAATCGACTCATCCCTAGTAGATTACTTACAGAAATTCAAAATTACCAGTTAATGTTTTGAGAAAATTATATGCAATCATCAATATTATTTCCCGCACCTAGATGGCAATTAAATGAAACAATATGGGCACATGCAGCCACATTTAAGTCAATCTAAAGATGACATAGTGTGCAAAAACATTACAAGGTACATACTCCATTACAACTACTGAATAATTCATTATTTCAATAAATTAGTCAGGAGGAAATCATTTAAAAACATGTATCATCACTCTCTAATGATTTTGAAATGTCTTTTATTTCTTAATATGTAATGCAATCGCCTTTAGACAATTACTTGAAATATTGCACTGATAACTTCATAGTGGTAGAAGTACATTTCAGATGCTTCAACTGCTAGAGTAATGTAGCCCTAGATCTTACCAAAATTCTGGCTCAAAATCACGATTCATGCCTGGGGTGGGGTTCACACCAATGACATTTGGATTTCTAGGCCAGCACAAACATAACTAACATTATATGTACCATCCTACTAATATTATAAATGTGAAAGTTTGTATGCTTGGATGTTTGCTACTCATCACGCAAAAACTAATGGACCGATTGAGTTGAAATTTGGCATGTAGATAGAAAATATATCTGTGGGTACTATAGGCTATATTAAAAAGCCCTAAGGGTCCCCTAAGGCCCCCCAAAGGCCCCTCTGGTGGTGCATGCTAATCATTGGATTCGGTGCAGTGAGTTTATTTTTTCCTTTTTAAAAGTACATACTTTCACTCAAGATAGAGGGCTGGAATTTTTTTATCGGATGGCTGAATAAATGAAAATTTTAATTCTTCCAATTGATTTTCTATTACGTTTTGTAATTGTGCAAAAGTCATGTTTTTAGCAGAAAAATCTCACATTTTCTCTGCAATCAACACTATCATATTTCCTTGGCAACCAAATATTTGATCTTCAAAAGATATTTAAGCCACTAGCATGTAAATAACATGTTTTCCTGCAGGCCCATGTTATCACGTTGAAAGTATATCTGTATCAGAAGTTCCCAGAGTCCCAAGGGCCCCATGATGGCTTGCTTAGGTGGGTAATCGATAAATTCAATGCATATTTACACGCTCATATCATGCATGCTTATAATGCTGTATCGGTGAATGCAGTTTCTAAAATGTGGTGTTACGATTTCTTAAAATAAACATAAGTATTAGATTTGATTTCGCTGATCAAATACTACCAGAAAAAGTATTCACGATCTCTTTCTATTGCTATTTTTTTTCTTTGATTTGTAATTCGGACTTTGATGTTTGCTTTGCGATTTGGAATTGTTGTTAGATTTAGTTTTTTCTCTTTACCAAGCTTTGAACTTTGAAATTAGGACTTTGTTGTTTGTTTTGTGATTTCTTTTTGGAAGTTAGCAAATTATGATTTACTTTTCTTTTGTTGCTTTCACTTTAATCCAAACATTGAAATTCGGATTTTATTATTTCTTTTGTGATTTCTTTGTGTTCATTAGCAACTTTTTATTTATTTTCTATTGTTGTTTTCCCTTTAGAAACTAGAATTTCTGCTAGTGCAACTAGCGTCTAACTCAAGTACTAAGGTGGCGAACGGCCCTTGACAGTGCTGTATCCAATACATGACAAAAATGCTGAGCAATTTGGGGTTTAGTTGGTGAAATCACCATTTTAAGCAAATATGTTTTGAACAGTAAATATAGAGGATGTTATTTTTATTATATACCTTATACTTAGTAATTTATTCCCCCCGTCGAATTTCAACGGGTGCCTTCTGCTAGTAGTCCATAAATGATACATCAGCAAAAACTTATATTCGAAAGAAAATGAAAACAATACATCCATCAACTTACGACTTGGGCCATTTAGGAGCGAGCTCAGACCACAATGATTTCCGGAGCATCCAGCCAAGACCAGGAAAGAAATCGGTACGGTGTAGAAGATGTGGAGAAGACGCATCAACCAATGCCTCCTTCCCATTGTCATTCCATGCAGATACACACCACAAAGTTGGATCAAGGGCCAACAGTTTCCATGTGCCAAGAAAGTATTCAAAGAAGTCTGGAGAAACTTCTAAGTCATCTGTTAAGAAAATTGATGTAGTCATTGTGAGCAGCTTGTTCTTGCAATGGCACCATTTAACCCTCAAATAGTCGTGTGGATGGCAAGAGTCATCCATGGTGAAATAAACACTCTAAAATCACAGTAATTAGCAAGGCGGTGGGAAATATGATTAAGGTCTCCAGTTCTTATGAACATATGTACCAGGGGCCTCAGTCCTGCAATTATTATTACGTAACATGATTGAAGAGCATTTATACCACCAGAAGATTATTGTCCTCAACTACAGAAAGAAAACACAAGCAGTTTTCCTCTAATCAAAGATATAGAATGACAAGACTTGAAGATGATGTAGTACAGTAGAAACTCTAAATTACAAAGTCGACGGGACCGGAAAAATCGGCACTTCGTAATATCAAATTTTGTATGATAGAGTATCTTTAAAAAACATCGCTATGAATCTCTTTTTTGTTTCCTTATATTAATATGTACTCTCGCGACGTACTTGCATGATTTACGAAGGTATAATTCATGAAAGTATATTTAAATGTGTATCCATGCCCACAGGGTGTACACTGATTTTTGGGATTCTTCCGATTTTTGGGATTTCCACCGCGACGTTCCAGCTTTTCGCGGCGGAAATCCCGAAAATCGGACCTCCATCCAAATCCCGCGGAAAGCCCCGTGGAACAACAACTAACTTGTCGTTCTTTTTTCCAATTAATGATTAGGCAAAGTCTTGGCACAATTTTCGTGCATTTTGGATCTAGCCTATGAAGCTTCTTAGCAGATTTTTTTATATATTTTTTTCTAACTGGAGAACTCGTAACTTTAGGGTGAGCAATGTATAATCATCAATAATATTCATTTATGCATACACTAAGGAAGTGAGCGACTTATGCGATAATTTGCACCGAATATTGAAGACAGTGAAAATAAGATTCTCTCGCGGATGCTATGCGATGGATGCAACTTATGTATATATTTTGTACAAATACGTATATGCCCGTTAATCTCGCGAAATAACAATCGTTATTCTAGCTTGGATTCATTTTATTTGTGCGTTTTTATTTCCAATACGATGGAGCCTATAGAAGAGTCCAGCCCAATAGGTACCTCCTTTCAAAATTAGATTGTACATACAAGACACGCACTTCAACGGTGAAGGCAATATAACTCCTTTTACACTTCATCGGCTACTAACAATGCTATCACTGCAAATCAATAATTTTTCCACTCTAGTATGTGAAAGCTTCATTTGAGGCTCTATTCAGATTAAGTCGCATACTCTTCATTCATTAAATCTCAGGATTCATTTAAAGATTCGATATTGAACTAAAATTTGGGATATTTTTGGCTATTGACTTCCCTCTGCTTTCAATCAAGCTAGGAGATTTTCGTCCGAGCATTGCAGCTCCAGGTCAGGCCATGCACCAGGCCGGAATCAGCTGTCCTTTCCTCCTTTCCCCGTCATATCAGGGGTTACTCCATTCATCCTCGCACAAAAAACAACTACGCGACCCATGGTCTCGGAGTATCATGCGTCACCTGGGAGCCAAGGCCAAGGGATGCGGGCGAGGAATAAACATCGAATGAATCATAGGTTTACGCCGAATAGTCACATATTCCTCCTCCTTTGCCTCAACCGGCTACGTCACCGGAGATGGAGGAAATGCCTTTGGAGAATGGGGGGCTTTTACTTAAAGGGTCCAAGAGTTGGCATGGGGGGTCGGCAGAGTCAGCGTGGGACATTGCATCCTGACCTAGTGTTGAGGGGGTGGGACAGAGGGGGCACTCGAAGGGGCCTGATCTCCTGGAGGACCGGCACCGGGGCTTCGGTGTGAAGGTGCTGGCTCGTTCCCACCCTTAGAGCGGGGAGGGGGGACACGGAGGGTCACTTGATGGGGAAATATGACTGGTATGGGAGAGAAGGGAAGCGTTTGATAGGTTCGTCTGAAGTGAGAAAGAAGTTGGTTGAGGAGAAAAGTAAGCCGAGGTTTTGGAACAACGGAGATGGAAAGCTGGGTGAATTTTCCTGGTGGGGATTGCCGATCGGGGGAAAAAGAACCTGGGAATGTGCGGGCATTTCCATTTTGAATTTTCTAAATTTCGGGCAGATTCTTTATCAGTCTGCAGGAACGCAGCTGGTCTCTTTCAGGATATTTTTTCAATCACCGGGTTGGAGTGAAAGGGAAGAAAGGTACACCATTTTCCGATACAAATATATATGAGCACTTGAGTATTTTTTCCCTTTGATTATGCATGCGCCCAGCGCTAATCATACTTTAGAATTAATTTGCATCAAAGTAATTGGTCGTATGAACCAAGCGAACTCTTATTTTCTCTGGCTTTCTTGGCTGTTGGCGACGAAAGAAGGGAAGGGCAATACCTTGCTCGAAGTCTCCATCAAAACGCTCAATTAGGGCAGGAAATTAAACCTAATTCTTTGGATGATAGCTATTGCCAGCCAGAATAATTATGCTGTGGAGCAAGGTTGAGTGTAATCAGTATGAAATAGTGCGAAAAAAAGCTTCCTTGGGTTATACCATAGAGTAAGCATATTATAGAGGGCTCACCGCACGCACAAAATTAGTATACATTTTTGATGTAGTTAGGGAGGGATGTCGTAGATGGCATTGGAAGAAATTCTGACAAATTATGAATTTGCTTGTTCCACAAGCCTGAAAATATATCCTGAAGCAGAAAGGGTCGCTACGTTTAGTGGTGACAATAGTTAGTCGATTTTGTTCATAACAAGAGTTATAAAAAATATTTCCTTGAATTTCGGGTAGTAACTTGGCTCTTCCGAGTTTATATTCCTAATCCTGTTGCTGGCAGACTGTTCTAAGTATTAAGTTGAAACTTGCAGGAAACGTTTATTGTACATTTTTTTCCATATTGGTGAACTATAATTTGTGCAATCTAAGTTTTAACGTTGTTATATTTGTTTATATATCTTTTGGACGAAAAATCTGGAATTTTGCAAAGCAAAAAGCGATAGCCTGCTAACTTTCGTATCTTACTATATAGGTCCATATGTGCTGTGTATGAAATTTGGTGAAAACTATAAATGCATTTTTGGTGAAAGAATTGTGACTTTATCTCGAATACGAAAGGAGTTACGAATTTTTGATTTTCTCAAATTTTTTTACCGCGCCATTATTTCAGCCGCTTGCTATTTCGTGGCAGTTTTCCGTGGCTATCTTCTTCAATCAACTGTCAGCTAACAGTTCTCAACAACAGCCTAAAACTTGCAGGCAAAGTTTTTAATGCCTTACTTCCCATATCGGTAAACCTTTTTATGTTTTTAGCTGAGTTTAGACGTTGTTATATTTAGTTAAGTATCTTTGGGCCTAAACTTCCGATTTTTTTAAGGTGGGAAGCAGTCGTTTACTAACTGTAGTATCAGTCCATATATGCTGCGTATGAAATTTGGATAAAACTATAAATTTATTTTTGGTGAAAGAATTGTAACTTTATCTTGATTGCAAAGGGAGTTATGAGTTTTTTATGGCCGTACCTCGTTAGGCTTTCCTTACTGGCCTGAGATCTGCGCTGAAGGCTCCCACCTTCCAAGATGGTCGTTTTGCCATAAGATAAGTAGGCGAGGTGAGGCTATCGTTTTGACGAAGAAAAGATTTTCCTTGAGGGAAGAATTTTTCGCTTCAAGAGACTATATAAATCCTACTTGACGTCCATCGCTTCGACGAACGATCAACATATCGAATGAAATAGATTTCGCGTAGCCTGCTCCGGACAATTAAACTTTTGTTAGGAAAACCTTTTTGGGAATTACCTCACGTTGGTGAAGTGTAAATGTTATTTACAACGTTAATTTTTAATACAAAGTTGTTGACGTAGTGATAAGCTAATCCTATACTGGAAAAATACATTCCAATAGGAATGCGCGATTGGACCTCTATAACTAAAAAACAATGTATTGTTTGCCTTTTACTAACGGTCATAGCCACTTTACTTCAGGTAGTAACAGAAGCTGTAAAATTATTTTGTAATCAATTCTTAAGCGCGCCGCTACAAGCTAACACAAGAGGTAAGCAGCATCATATTTTTGGGATTAGGGGTGGTCGGTGACCTTGATTTGTTTGCTTGAGAGCGGGATGAGTAATGTCCCATTCAGTTATTACGTCGAAAGTGAATAGCGGGAGGGAGTTGGGTTCTTCCGGCTCATCTTAAATTGTCTTACGTACGGGGGCCGAGATTACCTAATGTATGACTTTGTCTTTTCTTGAGACCATACCTTGTATCACAATTGTGATAATCGTTGTCTCATTAATGACAACACGCATTGTCGTTTGAAGAAAGTGTTTTGTAAGCGTGAGTCGGTATGCATTTAGTTGAGGTTCTGAAAAGTAAAACAAACAGTGGCTGCAACTGGGCCTGGGTTCACTCATTGCTTAAATGCTTGCCATAGGGAGATGAGTCCCTTCTGCCTGGGGCTGAAAAACGTCCAATGATATATTTTACGAGGTGAGCATTTATCCAACAATATCACATGACGTATTCTTAGCATGTTCCGTTTGTAAGTTATTTCGGCACTAGAAAAATATGGCAATAAAGAGCTCTTGATAGTTTAAAACGTTTTCAAGGACCACATTCTGTGATCGCCAGTGGCATGAGTTGATCTGCGCTCTCGTCCGGCCTGTCGGACGAATCGTACTCCGACGAGCTGTCATGCAAGTGTACGCCAGCTACCATCTAAATCTCAGGCGTTAAAAAAACACGCGGCAAATATTTCCGATGTATGTACACTGCCTCGTCTTCCTCAGGATGAGCGTAATGCGCCGCGATCATGAATGTTTATCACTTACTGCTAGGCTAAAACACAAGTAGGTTTATACAAAAATGACGCAATGCGCATCTGGGAATAAGATAACACTCATTAGTATTATATGCGATATAATGCTAACGAGTGGAAAAGGTCAGTTGTTGGTTTCAAAATCAGAAAACCAGGTGCCTTCAATTAAATAACTGTTGTCTAAAAATTGCTGTAAGAAATTAGCTTTTAAGAGATATTAATCCTTAATGCATTTCTCCATTAATGGTGAGCAGACTTTCAGATCTTTCAAACTCAAACCATTAGTGAATGAATGTACAAGGAAACATTACATTAAGATCATGTTCATTGCATTTAATTCTTTGGACTTTAAGGAAAATTTCACCATAACGGCAAACAATCGCGTATAGATTTAGCAATGTAGGCCATGAACAGCAGAAATAAGACACCTAAGATTAACATAATTAATCTTTTGATTAATAGATTACCATGAACTCCTCATACTTACCTCTGTGCTATGGCATCCAGCAGCTGAGATTCTCTGCCTTTTGTTGTCATAAATTAGTTACTGAGTAAATGCTAGAGTCAGAGCTTGTTTATATCGAAATTCCGAAACGAACGAACAGATTATTTTACTCAGCTTTAGTTACATACTCTGATTCAGTTAAATACATTTGCTATAAATTTGACAAAATTTTAACTTTTTGTTTCACCTGTGAAGCAACTGGGGACAACCACTTACAATTTCTTTTGATCATACACTCAAAAAGCAAATTTAGAGTTAACATTAAATGTTCATTACAATCCTCAGGCTCATGTTCCATCTATAACTCTAGGAACCTCTCTGCCTTTGAAAGCATTGACTTCCTCAATTCCCTTTTATAAGGTTTAACACGAAATTGGTTTCTGAAAATTAACAGAGCTTTTTTACAAATTCTGGTAAACTTCTTTGACGGACACAACAAACCCTCAACATCTTTAGCAATTCCTGGAAAGGTTCTTTCCATGATTAATGTTTGACTCCTGTCCTGAATTGTTTTCTTCCCAGAAAAATTTTTCTTGCAGTTAATGCATCCACTTGTAGCCAAGAGTCTCTTAAGGAGATATCCAGCAAAGTAAACAATGGAGCATTGTTCCAGAGTTAAAACATCTTGGTTCATTTCCACTGTCATAGTGCAAGTGCATAAATGAAAAGGTACTGAAATTGCAATATCTTGATTATCATTATGGAACTGTTCCACCACATCAGCCCAGAATCGATTATATACATTCCTTGATTTGTCTTTGAATCTGCAGCGGTGGATGGATATTACACCTCTTTATTGGATTATGTTTTCTATATCATTATATAGCTAACAAATGAACGTCATTGCTTCGGTGACAATTTTTTCATTTTAATTCATCGCAGCCGATAGACGCTGTATCATTCCATGATAAGCCATTTATGTTCTATACAAAATGAATAACCCGTATGTTAGGTCAGTGATGTCTTTCTCATTACCTATGGCGGCGATTTCTTTATAAAGGTCTCTAGTCCTATGTTGCAGAGAGGCTTCTCACCTGGAGAGCACGGGTTGGTAGCGATGTTAGATTCTTCAGTATTTAAAGCTCGGTCCCTTTTCGGTAACTTTGTGGAGAGCTACATCTTCTATACGATTAACACTTGCATTATTTCTGACTGTATAAAAATCTAAAAGGAGATGCCACCCTGTTTCACATCCTGTAGAGGTTGCGATTCTTTTTTATCTTGTTCTAACATTCTTAGCAGTTTTACTTTATTGTCATAGGTACGCACCCAAAAAATGTAAGATGTATATTTATTTACAAAATTAAAAAAGATTCCGCGATTGACGTAGCACCGGGATGACTAAAAAGCAGGATTCGTAATGATGCAAAATCTGGAGTCGTCATAGCTGATGAATTATATGCGACTTACTCTGTGGTTCGGAATATTAAGGACTATATGCAATATATTAGTCCTAGGTGCATTTCATTTCATTATTACCTTGGTGCAGGGTAGTTTCCTTCATCAAAGAAAACAAATTCATTAATTGTGAATGGTGCCCCACCATAATCGTATTCATTACACGCAAATTATTTGGATTAAAAAGTCTTAGTTTCCAAGAAAATTGAATGTTAATTTTAAGTTCATTTGAAAAGGCTCGGAAATGGTGGGACAGCGGCAGCTTTTATGATGACGTAACAGGTAGATAGTCAACATTGCGAGGTATATGAAGTCTTGTGTAGAGTAAATGTTCTAATCAAAATCAATCACTTATCCACCACAAGTAGTTTGATTATAATGTGAAATAAATACTATTTTGCTCAACCTGGGCATCAATTTACCTCACAATATAGTATGGTGGGAATAGAAACATTTTGTGTGGAATTTTTTTCATTTCTATTGTGAGTATACATAGCGAGATGCATGAAAGACGATAACGTGCTTTGAATTAGAGCAAACATTTGAAAGGACAATAGGGAGTGGGAAGGGGAGTTAGAGGGGGGAGTAAGAGGTAAAAAAGAACATATGTTCATATTTTGTACATTTCAACCTTGTTTCACCCGTCATTCCATGTTTTAGGAGATGAAATTGCTTTCAAGACAATCTCACTAGAATGCCATAAAACGCAGCTTATTTGAAAATGTGTAACAGAATCTTTTCTACTTGGTTTATCTGCTCCACGAACAATTATTTCATTTTATGTTTATATTTTTGCGCTGGCAATATAATTTTCTTTTCAATGGTGTTTTCTAATTTACTAATTACCCTGGAATATATTTAAGTTACATTGCCCTAAAGTCACGGAAAATATATAGACTTATAATTGTCAAGAAACGGATGTTAGTTATTTTTTTATTTACCAGCATATTTTGTTTGAAAATAGCAGAAAAAAGGAATAAGCATGGTGTTTGATAGCTGAGGAACACACAGCAGTTACAAAAAAATTAAATTATTGAAATAGTTTTATTGTAGAAACAAACTATTTCTTGGACCACAATGGTAGCCCACACGCCTATCCATGTTACCACAAGTCACGCGCTTACTGCAGGGCAACAACCAAGCAATAGCCAAGAAACAAACAGTTAAATTACTTGGAGTTCACTTTGACTCAAGACTCTCCTGGAAGGCCCATACCGATATTGCAAGCAAATAGTCCACTTCGGGTACGGATCTGTCTACCCACTCATTAAACGCCGTAGTCTTGCATTAGAAACAAAACTTATCATTTACAAATCCATGATCCGCCTCCTCCTGTACTATGGATATCCTGCCTGTGCCACGGCAACAAAAACGCAACTAAAAATTGTACAAATCCTAGAGAATAAAATAATAAGAACCATCGCAAACGCCCCCTGGTATGCAAGTAACGAATACATCCGCAATAACCTTAATATTCCCACCATCGCGTCATACCTCCACTCCATAGCTACATCTTTCTCCAAATCAATCGGCAACTTATGAAACAAAAAAATAGACAATATATGGCAATACGAGAAAAACCCCACTTCAAGTACAATAGAACCAATTTTTTAATAGATAACCACAAATAAACACACTCCTGAACCAATATCATATCCTAATTGCAATCCGGTCCTTCAAACTCCATGCGAACGTGTGCAAAGAAAAGTGCGCAGTGAAGCTGCCCGCCTGCTTCCGAAAGAGAAATTCATAGCCAGACCCAGAAAAGACTGAAGCCTGACGGAGAGTAAAGAAGAGGGGAGGGCGGGAAGGAGAGGGGAGAGGCGAGAGAGGAAGAAATGACCTTGAAGCGAGGAGACTCGGTCTCTCGAAGGCGACTCCGGGGCCATCTATCAGCCCTTCGAGAATTAAAATTCTCGATACCATTTCCGCCTATACCGTGATTCCTCTAGTATACTTACTCTATGGTTATACTCACGACTAAATCTACCGCTCAAACAATATAGCAGCATCTCCGATACATGTCATAGTTTTTGAGCGCACACGCGCAGCAAACGAATGCTGTACCAGGAATATTCATCATGGATTAATGTTTGGGAAAACCGGTAGCAAAAAATGCGAGGGATTATGAGATGAAAATGCTGGTAGTAGCAATTAGTCTCTCGCAGGCGAGTATGTACACGACTAATTTACATTTTTTACTCGTTGGCAACTCTGTGGACTCGTGGTAACAAAGCCGACCGCATTTTTGTGCGACAGTTTTCATATTTTATGTGCTACAATGGCTACAATTCAAAGTCGTCCAAGGTCTGGTTTCACTGGGGTGGGCGTCCAGCGGCCATGTCCAACCGCCGCATCTGTACGTCCCGGCTGGATGACGCAGTCGGGTGGTTTCATTCAGGCGTCTACATCCTAATTCTGCGGCTGGGTGATGTGGGAGAATGTGTATTTAGTTAAATTACGTATTTATTATTGGTTTGTGTTTCCTGAGGGTGAGTTGATGTTGAGCTGAAATGGATGGTGACGATTTAGTTTTGTTGGAAGACGAAAAAGAGGACGACCAATGTTGCAAGTAGTTTTATAAAAAAGAGCTGGAAAGGACGCATAATATAAAATTCGGAGAGAGGAGAACAAAAAAATCACCGAAAATTGGGACTGCTCGACTAGGCATACGCGTCTCGACTGCTCTCGAAGCAGTCGAGACGTAGACGTCGGGCATCAGCCGTCGAACTCGACGGCCGAGACGTATCAGTGAAACCGAACACATCTTATACACATTGGATGAGTACGGCTGTGACTTCCGACTGCTGGACGCCCCAGCGAAACCACACCTTCACTATAGTAGCATTGAAAAGTGAGATATCGTTCAGGTAATACATTCAGTGCATAATGTCTTAGGCGATGATCATTAATTAGATGTTTTACTCTGAAAAGAAGAGCCGGAAAACGTTTCTGTGATCCATCACTATTCGTAAAAACGAGTAACTTTTTTACGTCGGGACCAAGATTCGAGGTTCGTAATTTTAAAACTTCGTTATTTCGTAATATCGCGTACTGTTACATACACTTAGATACCCTTTTGGTAGGGACCGAAGATTTTGCTTCCTAAAATCAAAAATTTTTAATTTCGAGTTTCGTATTTTCGAGTTTCTACTGTAACATCAAAACTAGTTGTACTAAATCTTAAATTAGTGGAACACTGCAAGCATTTTGTTTCTGTACTTACGGTACGCGTCAACCACATCACACCTTAATCAGTATTTTACATTATTGTCCTCCTCACTGCTACTTCATTTACTTGATTTAAGATCAAAGTCTGATTACAACTCAATAAAATTTACATGATGACCTAAGTACTGCACAGGTGTATTCAACAGGACTGGCCCGCCAATTGCATGGGAAAGAAGAAGACTGATTTTCGTCCAGTGCATTAGCTCTAAGGGGCTATTCAAGTATTACAAGGTTATTAAGCAAGATGTTGTTTTGTCCAATCCATACAGGTCGGACCGCATTCATTCATTCAAGTATTCTACCAGCTGATTGGTAGGTTCTTGGACAGTCCCCATTCTGTATCCCAACCTCATTGACATTGTCTCGCTTTCCCTACTAAGGATGGCGCGCTATAAGATCCCTCTTCAATTCTTCATATCTTCTACCTCCTCTTATTTTGTCGAGAATTCCTATCCCCTTCCTTCCTCTTCCACGCTTCCCCAGTGTTCTCCCCTCTATCACTCTCTTCAACATGCCTTCTCCTCTCAAAACCTCCTCCATCCATCTCTTCTGCCTTCTCCGAACTTCTGCCACAAGCTTCCTGTCCTCTCCGACCATATCCAATACCTCCTCGTTCGTCTTTCTCGCCATCCAGATAACCTTCTCCATCCTTCTCCAAACCCACATCTCGAATGCCTCCAGTCTACGTACATCTTCCCTTCACAATGACCAAGTTTCCGACCCATACAGCACCACTCTCCATATTAAAGTTTTCACCAGCCTCTTCTTTACGTCTCTTCTTAGAACCCCTCTCATCAATTCCCTTCACTTCGAAAATGCTTCTTTAGCGAGTGCAATTCTGCATCTGATGTCTTATCCACTAAACCCATTCCCCTCCAAAATACTACCCAGATACGTAAACTGCTCGACCTGCTCTATCTTCTACCCTCCCACCCTTATATTTAGCCCCGCCTTCTTACTTCAGGAAAATCTCATTACTTTTGTTTTCTTGTGGTTGATGTTCATCCCATACCTTTCACACTGCACCTCTAATGCATTCACCATTGACTGTAACCCTTTTGCAGACTGACTAAACAATGCTTGATCATCTGCAAATCTTACTGATTTTATCAGCTCACCTCCTACCTTTATTCCTACCTCCTCCTCCCCCATGCCTCCCTTATCATTTCTTCTGAATACACGTTAAAAAGCAACGGTGATAGTGGGCACCCCTGCCGCACTCCCCGTCCCATCGTGGCCCATCCCGATTCTCCATTGGCTACCCTAACCTGTGCCATCTGGTTCATATACAAATTCCGAATCAGACGCCTGTCCCTCCAATCCACCCCTAATTTCTTCAACACTCCCATTAATTTTGTCCATTCCACCCAATCAAACGCCTTCTCGAAATCTACGAAGCATGCAAAAACATCCTGCCCATACTCTAGGTTTCTCTCTACTACCGTCCTCATCACCTCTATAGCGTCTCATGTTCCCGTCCCTCTCCTAAACCCGAACTGGTCATCATCCAGGTATTCATTTGCCCTCTTCTCTAACCTTCTGTTTATAATTCTCAGAACTACCTTTGCCACGTGGGATATTAAGCTTATTGTCCTGTAGTCTTCACACGTTATTGCCTTACTCTTCTTTGGTATAGGAATTATTACAGTCTTCACGAAGTCTTCCGGCCACACTCCATCCTCATAAATCCAACGAATAAGTGCAAAAAGTTTTACTCTTCCATTCTTCCCAATGCTCTTTAAAATCTCTGTAGGTATGTCATCTATTCCCACCGCCTTATTCCTTTTCATGTCTCGTAGAGCTCTTTCGGTTTCGCTATCTAGGATACTTGGTCCGATGTCATCTCTGTCGATATCGTCTTCCCTTTCTCTATCTAACCTATTGGGCCTTATTTTTTTACCATACAGCTCTTCAACATACTCCTTCCACCTCTCCTGGATCTCTTTCGGTTCTACGATCACTTTTCCCGTCTTGTCTGTTATCGTTGTAATTCCCCTTCCCTTATTACCACCCGTCAGTTCCTTTACTTTCCTATATAATGCATATGCTCTTCCATCTTTTTGGTATTTCTCCAATGCGTCGATCTCTTCTCTCCACCACGCCTCTCTTGCTTTCTTTGTTTCTCTTCTAAGCCTGTTATTAAATTCTCGGAATTTTCTCTTACCTAGTTCTGAGTAAGCTCTTCCATTTCCTTCTCTCCTCCATCTCCCTGATCATCTCCTTCTTGATCCACGGTTTTATAATTTTAGTTGCACTGACTACGCCTACCGTTGCTTTTGCCGCTTCTACAATACCATTTTTCAAACTTCCCCATTCATCTTCCACTGATCTAACTCCATGATCCTCACCCACTATCACATCCACCTTCTCTTGATACTTCTTCATTGCCCCAGTTAATGCCTCCGTATTCCACTTTTGTACCCTCCTTCCCATTCTTATCTTTTTCAGTTTTACCCGACATTTCATGACTAATAAGTTGTGGTCTGTGTCTGCATCAGCTCCTGGATAAGTATGCGAGTTTTTAACACTATTCCTGTATCTGTGGCGAACCATTATATAATCTATCTAGAACCTATCTGTGTCTCCAGGATTCTTCCAAGTGTACCTGCGTCGAGGATTATGTCTGAACCATGTATTTGTAATTACTAGGTTATTTCTACGGCAAAACTCCACAGCTTTCTCGCCACGGTCGTTTCTTCTTCCTAGCCTGTAATCGCCTACCTCCCGCCCATCTCTTCCTTCACCAACCACCACGTTCCAATCCCCCATTACTACCAAGTGCTTACTCCCAGGTATCCTACCAATTATTTCCTCTAGCTGATCGTATACCCCATCTACCTCCTCCTCTTTATGATTAGAGGTAGGCATATAAACCTGGATTATAACTAAATTCGTTGGTTCTGCCTTTAGTTCCACGACTACATCTACATCTACATATTACCCCGCAAGCCGCCTCAATAGGCGTGTGGGGGGGGGGGGGTGTTAGGACACCAGCCGTTTACATATAAAATTGACACGCTCTAATGAAATTACACCTAGCATTTATTATAGTCCCTTATTGTTCGGGGGAAAAACGAATTCCCATACCTATCCGTTCGGCAAAATATCCAGACATAGCTGTGGCACTGATGAAATTCCTAATTTCTTAATTGGCATCTGTTATGAGTTCATTAGCTCTCCTCTACTCTTTCTTATAAATGAGTCTCTTCACTTAGGTATCTTCCCTGAGCCATTAAAACTAGCTAAAGTCATTCCCGTGTTTAAGAATAAAGGCTGCACTCATGACATAAACTCATATAGGCCTATTTCTATTCTAAATGTCTTCAGCAAAATCTTTGAAAAAATATACTACAAACGACTTAACACGTACTTAGAGCATAACCACATGATCTCCTCTTTCCAGCATGGTTTCAGACAACGAAGATCCACCTCTACTGCATGTCACCAAATGATTGAAAACATATTGTCAGCCCTGGACAAAAAAAATGAAGTCGCAACTTTGCTTTTTGATCTTTCCAAAGCTTTCGATACTGTGGACCAGCCAGTGTCGATTTTAAAGGGAGCCCGTTTTACGTCGTTTCCCAACGTTGCCCAAGTTGGACTGGTGGCGGCACCCGACGGCGTCGCGTTTTTTACTGAAGCTTGAAGAGGGGAAACCACTTCCCCTACTCTCCCTCTAGCGCGCTGAAGAAAATAACGTTGCGCTCGTGTTTCTGAGACGGTGGTAGATCACGTTATACCAGTTATTTGGTTAACTCTTTCGAATCTGTGTGACTCTGTTTTGAATTAACTTTTGACCTCTGCTCTACTTGGACTCCGATTTACCTGAATTAACCGTTTGACCTCTGCACCTCCCGGACAATCCTCACGGAACCTTTATTTACCTCACGCCTTCTTTGGACTTCACTCTCCTGTCAACGACCTTTTCGCACCGCTTGGACAACCGCATCAACTTACTTACTATTGAGGAATTGAGAAGGATATTGGAAGACTTTCTACTCTTCTTGCGTACGAAATTCCATAGAAATGGGGAAGAAGTGTTGGGTGAGAGGTTGCGGGGTAAAAGACGGAAAGTTATTCTATTTTCCAAGGACTGTGGAAAGGTTAGTGGCATTTTTAAACTCCTCACATAGTCCGTGAATTCATCAACCAACTAATTCAGTTGTAATGGGTGTATGTGATGGGATGTTATGAATGTGGCATGAATGTCTTTCTTTGTATTTCCGTCATTGTCACGTTGCAACTCGCTCACGAGATTTTGATATTGCTTGTACACAGTTGTTCGCACACTTGTCGCTCTCCATTCTTCCACATAACGGGGAATATGTTCATCTAATTGCCTTGTGTGTTACTCGTATTTGGCTGCATTGTTTTTGGCTTGGGCGTGGTATGGCTTTATTTTTGTTTGTTTCGGATGAGTGAATTGGTAATGGTTTTCGTATTTGACACCATAAGTATAGATAGCATTTCAGTTGTAAAAGAATTTTATTGAGTTGTCACCATTATTGTTCTCGATTCATCAATTCTTCATGAATACTTCAGTATTAGTGTGGTAGTGTCCCCAACGAAGCAACTCAACGATGACCCACACCTATTTGAGTTCGCGTTATGTCTTGTTGTGATTTAGCATGTCATGTGATGATGTGGCATGTGTTAATCGGTGATGGTTTCCATAACTGACTCGAGCTAGGTACATTGCATTTGCTAATGGTCTTTTACAGATTTGTCATCACTTCCTCGTCTGGAATCATTAATTATTCAGGAGCGGTATCTGTGTAGTAGTGTACCAAATGAGCCAATCAAAGATAACCTACGTCTAATTGAGTTCAAGATTTGTGGTGATGTGATTTTGCATTTAATGTGATGATGTGGCATGTGTTAATCGGTGATGGTTTCCATTGTTGACTCCATTTTCAGCTACAGTACAGGCAGTTGGAAATGATCAATTAGGGATTTGTAATCATTTCCTTGCCTGGAATCATTAATACTTGAGGACTAGAAAAAATAAGGAATGGTTTGTATGTTGTTTCCCCCAAACAAAGCAACTCAATGATGACCCACATTGAATAGAGTTCATGTGAAACTATTTGCCATTACATTTGACAAATGTTACCTTTTCATTTTCATTTTAATATTTCCAACTACATCATTGAAAGATGTTTCAATGTGCAAAACTTACAGTTCCTAGTACAATGATTTCACTATTGCGTTAAGTAGTATATTTTGAAACCATTTTCTGTGTGAAAAAATTCATACATGTTTCGAAAACATTGCAAAAATTGCTATTTATAACGTCACGACTATTTATTGTTGATTTTTTACTATTATATGTTATAATTAATTTCTGCAGTTAAAAATGGCTACAAGATTGGCTGCAACTGCTGCCTCAGAGAACAGTGAAGGGGGGATGAAGATTCCATGGAAAAGGTGATTGCGGTTATTCAGGAGGGGAAAATACCAATGCCCGTGGCAGCAGCTCAACTTCGAGTTCCAAGAAGAACTGTACACTGGTATTTCTTAGATGGGAAAACGTAGTAACTGAAAGCAGATGCTTAATATTAACATTAATGGTGGCAGTGGAAAGGAGGAAGTGGCTTCAAAAGTATCATAACTGACTAATTTTTTCAGTACTCTCCCTTGACCCTATATTATAAGGCTCCCTTGTCATATGATTACTCAGGCTACAGAGAATCAACATATGTCTTGAAAGGCATTACATGAATTGAGCATGCATATCTTTGACCCGTTGGCGACAGTTACACTTAGATTCATTTAGCAGTAGAAAAGTCAGGAACAAAATAAGTTGTGTTCTTTCCAAGGGAAATGATTGAATTATCAAGCACCTTTCAGTGGAGTTGTGATGTGCTTTTATTATTTTATGAGCAATGATTGATGATCAGAAGCCTGGGGTTTTGACACCAGTCACAGGAAACTTGCCAGCATCTTGGCATGAAACATGACGGATATCAGGAGAAAGGCAACAATACCAACTTCCAGTAGGGACAACTTTGAAGAGGATTTCTCCATATCTCCTCATTATGTAAAAGCTTATGAAAAGTATTGAAACACATTATACTTCTTACCAAGATAAAGTGAAAAAGTTCTGAGAATTAGGTCTTTCTTTGTTTGATGTTGCTGCTTGTAAATGTATTCCGATTACAGTAAAACTTGTGCAAATGTGGAGCCAATGGTGGAATTCCTGGTCCTGAACTTGATTTTCATAGGGATAAAAGTCATGAAGGGCAAGTGATTATAGGCGGTTGAGATGTTAAAACTACTTTGCAATAGAAGAGAAGAATGGCCTAGGCAGAAGAAATAGAAGGAAATGTTTAGAAGATGCAAAACTTTGTCCACGCAACTCTGAAGAGATTTTATTTCTGTCAGAGTAATCCACCAGCTGATTGGTAGGGTTTTCTAAAGTCCTTATCCCACCTTTCAATTTCTAAAACATTTCTTGTTTACCCTCTTAAGTATGTACTGCCATTTAATCTCTCTTTTATTCCTCATATCTTCCACCTCTAATTACTTCTTCCAGATTTCTTACCCTCTTCCATGCTTCCCCAGTGCTTTCCCTTCTATCTTCAACATGCCCTCCCCTCTCCAACCATATCCAATACCTCCTCATTAGTCTTCCTTGCCTCCCAGGGAGGTTATTTTGTAATCTCACCTTTTTAGTGACTCTTAGTGGAAAGGTGGGAGATCCGTTTCCCTCTCTTAATGATCACCTCACGAACGGTTTGTGAATTGTCGAAGCTTCAAGTACCTTATACATATCAAATAAAAGATGGTGAGACTAGCGAATACCCGGATTGCTCAACATCTTACCGAAGACATCTTACACTGTACATACCATGAAAATCTAAATACAGTCAAAACTACAAGCGACATGTAAGGGAACACAATTAGGTGCATCCTATTAGTGTGCGATTCACAAGCACGGGAAATATCTACCAAGAACGTAGATTTTATGGCAATATTTGTTAAAATTATGAAATTATGGTATAAATAACTGAATTCCATTCTCCATACACTGGCGGATAGGCACACGAAAACAAAGGTATCAGCAACATTTTTTTGGGAAATATTGATGCATAATATATACACAGATAATTCAAGCTAATGACAACATAAGCATTTCAAACAAAGCATACCTTCAAGTGTCCAATATATTACAGTTGAAAATGTTGAAGTTCTTCACATTTAGCAAATTACAACAATACGATTTGAAATCGTTTGTATCTTTCGCGCCCTTGTTTATTTTCCAACTGAAGCTTCAAGTGGAAACGATGGTGGCTCCTATGTCATGTCCTTTGTGACAGGTGAGATGGAACTAATGGCAGGCGGAGATAATGAAACGGATCAAGAGTCGAAAGATACGGATCAGAGCGGATGAATCGTGTAAAAGACCAGCACATGATCGGCAGTTCACCATTTGAGTTTCGAAATGGTCACGCCGCCTGGGTGGCGGAGTTGAACTACGAAAAAGTGGTATTTTATGACGTATTCTCAATAAAGTGAGATTACAAAATAGAGCCCCTGGTAACCCCCTCCATCCTTCTCCAAACCCACATCTGAAACACCCCAAGTCTATGCACATTCTCCCTTCACAATGACCAAGTTTCCAACTCAAACAGTGACACGTTCCATATAAGAGCTATCAGCAGCCTTTTCTTTACGCCTACTGGTTTCCACCCAGGAGTTCCTTGGCGTATGGAGGACAAGTTGCACAGGTTATCATTTGAATCATGTCTTCTGCAGTGCAGTGAACTTCCTTAAAACTGTCTTATTAAGAAGGAGGATCTTCTGGACACTATCCTTCTTCTGGGACATAGTTCATGCAGTGATCCGTGGCCTGCTTTATTTGGGGAAAAGGAATCGTGGGAAGTTGGTCCTTTCCATATAAGTGTCAAGGTTACTTTCATTAACAAGGTGTTCCTGTTGAACGTTGGAACTGAAAGTCCATCTTCACAGCTTCTGAAACTAACAACCTATGCATTCATTTTTTGTGTAGCAACATGGTTCTCCATGAAATGCAATGAGAATTGTGAAGATTGACCAAAGATTTAGCATTTCATCAGATCTAGGTGTCACTAACTGGAGGTTGTACAGGAAGTACTCCTTGGAAAACTTAATTTGCTCTTCCTGACAGCCTTTTAGTAGGGATGATCTGTGATGATAAGGATCAAGTGCATAAGTGTGTTGCATGAATTGCATTTAAATCCAGGGTAAATGAAAACAAATGAAATGAGAAAATGTTGAATTGGAAAAGTGCTATTTGTAAGAGATAAGACTGCCTAAATTTAATACACTGGGAGAGAAACACATTTCTCAAAGCCTCTGCTTACCTGATGCTGGACGAATAACTATTTAATAAGGATATTATTAGACCAGGTTCCTCCCACTTTCCTATTCAGAGAAGAACGTTGTGACTCACAACCAGTTAAGAGAATAGTGAAAGTTGTGTCAAGCATCCACATATTTTTGTGGGACTACAGTTCTGGAGGGAGTCATCTTACTGCAATTGACATCAAAAGAAAATGCTAAAGTTTGAAAAAAGTTAGCTCCAGAGCATAAACATTTTTAAATTAAGATATGTGCCCAAATGGTTGGGTGGGCACGGGTGGTACTCGATACGCAGCCACCTCCTCGTGGTGGGTCCTGGGTAGTTCAATACTAGCTAAGAGCTGCGCAACAACTGGCACAATACTGGTAAATGTTTCTGCATCTCACGGCTTTCTGTGGATCAAATCTGATCATCCTTGATATCCCCAATGGGATTTAACCCCTCAGCTGAGTATTTATTTTAGGTGGTATATACCCTGTTGGGGAATTAATTTAGTTAGCGCAGACAAGGGACTAACCAATATATTGAAACTCAGTTTTCTGCGTAAGCATGAAATGAACATTGAATCCATTTACAAAGTACCTACCCATGACAATTTAGCCATGGCAATAAGTCACACTATTTTGAAGCCCCTCCCACCACCACTGTTAATGTTGATATTTCATATCCTATTGATTCTATGACCTTCAGCACCCATTGTGTATAATATGATTTCACTTGTATCCGCGATGAAGCTGATGTTTGTGTGCAGGGTGAAAAACACTTATCATGAAGATTGTTTGCAAAATAATGATAAGGGCTTCATTTTTGAGTCTCAAATGCTGTTCGACAACTTTTGCACATGATAATATATTTGAATTGCTAACATTACTGTCTCATAGCGAGCGAATGGTTTTTCTACATGTTTTTCTTAACAATGTTATGGTTCTTCTTACTCCAGTAGATTGCGATCATGATGTGGAAGAGAAATAAATTATGTATAAGTATGTTTGCTCATGTGTAAAAAAATAAGTTGCATTGGGAATTAAAATGTGATGATAATATGCCGTATGTGCTATGTATTGAAGGAAATACTGTTACTGTATCCCTTGATTATATGGTTCCATCAAGTTTATTTTTTTAAATGTTAAAATAATCAAACTAAGCATGCAGCAGTACATATTTGAAGTTTTCACTAACCCTGTGGGTAGAATAAAATCCTAAATGTTACGTAGGACATAGGTCAACTTACCTTGAATCACTATTAATTTTCAAATATGCCTACTTCTGCTGTTTCTGTCTTTGTGTGTTACTGAATTCCTAAAGCTGTATTAATACCACTTGTTGTTTGCGTATAAAGTATCATCATTTACAGAAAATTGTTGAAATCCATAATTCTTGTGATGTACCATTATCAATATATTTATTTTAGTATTAAAAGTTATGGTATATTTCGTTAGGTATGCCTTTCATTTCCTTTATGTATTCGAGTGTACCTTGGATCCATTACCTCACTTTTCTCGCTGCAGTTCTCTTTGAAAGTAATGTTTGTATTGAGTAATCAGTCACGGTAGTTAATTTAAAGGCAGTCCGGAGGAAAGTATTGAAGGAGCTTCACCAGCCTAGAAGAAACCTTTTCCCATCATTCGTACTCCGACAGGGATTGGCATGACAGGTATGTATGTATGTAAGTATAATTATTTTAAGAGTATCCGTGGAAGTAACTATTCTCTACGCTAAAATATATAATAAAGCACAAATCAAATTTGAACCAGGCGGGCCTGCGCGGTAGGTTGCGATGCCAGCGCCATCTAGCGAGGCGTAACGGTACTTTCAAGAACGCACAGCGCTCCATGTGGTGTCGATCGACGTTACGTGCTCAGTACCAATCCCTAACGCCTCCCTCGCGGAACGAAGTGAAGCGATTTAACGTGGAAGTCGAACTTTCCTGCTGTGGACCATCATCACCTTTTTCAAAAGCTTAATGCCATTGGTGTTGGTGGTGTCCCCTACAAGTGGATTCATTCTTACCTTACTGGTAGAGGTCAGATGGTTGTCCTCACCAGTAATGGTCAGAAATTTACCTCTCCTACTAAGAATATTTCTCAGGGTGTACCTCAGGGATCGATCTTGGGTGCTTTGCTTTTTTTGGTCTACATTAATGACCTCCCAGACTACATCATTTCCACAAATAAGGTCACACCCATCATTTATGCTGATGACACCAACTTCATACTTTCTTCTACCAATCTCCTATCCCTGTCCATTAACTGTCAGACAGTCTCTGACCAATTTATAAAATGGTGTTTGAACAGCAGTCTAAAAGTTAACATTGATAAATCTCAAGTATTACAATTTACCCGTTCAAAAAATTCTGAAAAATCTATTTCTATTAATATCCAGGGAACCTCTATTTCCCAGGTTGATTGCATTAAGTTCCTTGGTGTACACATTGACACTCTTGTCTCTTGGGATACCCATATTAGCACGCTAGCTAATAAACTCAGTTCTGTGTGTTACCTTACTCGTACCATCTGTCGTACTGTTACTACTGATATCCTTCTTACTCTCTACTATGGCCTGTTTTATTCCCATATTACCTACAGCATACTTCTCTGGGGATCTTCTCCTTCTGCTATAAAAATATTTAAAATTCAAAAAAGAATTATCAGAATCATTGCTCAAGCTGGCCCACGAACACCCTGTCGGCCACTGTTTAGCGACTTCAAAATCCTGCCCTTACCCTGTGTATACATTATGTATGCCACTCTCTATGTCAAAGGTCACTTAAAAGATTTTACTCTCAACTCTGATATCCACTGCTACTCCACCAGAAGATGTCATGATATTCATGTTCCCTATGTAAGAACTAAAAAATCAGCAATGGGGCCATCTAACATGGGTCTCCATCTGTTTAACAAACTTCCTCGTGAGCTTAAACAAACAGAGTCGATAATAAAATTCAAAAGTAGCTTAAAAATGTTTCTTTTAAATAAAATGTATTACTCAGTGAATGAGTTCTTGGATGACTCTTTCTAACTTAAATTTTTTTCTGTACCCGCATAATTAATGGTTTTCATTGTTTTGAATTGAATGTATCTTTGTATGGGTATTTTTTATTGTTTTTTTTCCTGTATTTTGACGTGCCTTATATCATTGTACATACTGCTCTCTTTTTGTATTTTTGATCGCTAGGCAAATAAATATTATTATTATTATTATTATCTCTCTTAATTTATCGTTTCTGTCGGACCTGGAAATATAGTGGGGTTCTAATAGGATGTTCTCCGTATCGCTCTTAAAGATATCTATTCTCAATTGTTCAAGTAATCTAAGCCTAGCGCGCAGCCTCCGAGTCTCTAGTGGCTCCCAGCCTAATTCGTTTAACATCTGTGTAACGCTGTCTGTACGCCCGTAGCTGTTTTTGACGAATCGCGCAGATTTCCTTTGTATTTTATCAAGTTCCCTGATCAAGTCTTTCTGCATCGGATCCCATATGCTCGCTGCATATTCAAGGTGTGGCCGGACGAGTGCGAAATAGCACCTCTCTTTTACTTTTTCATCCGAAAATCTTCCCACAATACGCTTGACGAATCCTAGCTTCTTCAGAGCTCTGCCACAAATATTTCTTATATGTGTTCCCCACGATAGGTTCGAAGTTATCGTAACTCCTAGATACTTCACTTCATCTGTCGCCTTTATGTTAACACCATCCACAGCAAATACATGGGGATAGTTGGACGACCTCCGCAAGAAATGTACCACCGTGCATTAAGTTCGAGTCCCCACTCTTGGCTCCACACATGAACGTTGTTTAAATCCGATGATAGAGTTTCAAAGTCAGAGTGATCACTAATTTCACGATAGATGACAGCGTCGTCGGCAAATAGACGTATTTTATTGCTAATTCAAGAGCATAGATCATTTATGTATATAATGAACAAAAGGGGTCCGATCACGCTTCCTTGCGGAACACCTGATGTCACTTTAACTACATCAGAGCTAAATCCGTCAAGAACTACTTTTTGCTTACGATCACACAGAAAGTCGCGTATCCAGTTTACTACTGTTTCGTTTAGGCCGCATGAATGTAATTTAGTTTGTTATGAGGTACCATGTCGAAAGCTTTCTTAAAATCTAGAAATAATGCGTCAACTTGTCTTTTCGATTCACCAGATTTGAGAACGTCATGAAGAAAGAGCGCGAGTTGTGTTTCACATGATCTACCTTTCCGGAAGCCGTGCTGAGAGCCATGGAGGACGTTACGACTGTACAGGAACGTCATGATATTGCTAACGACGATATGTTCGAGTATCTTGCCTATAATCGACGTTAATGAAATTGGTCGATAGTTCCCTGGGTCGTGTCTGTTTCCCTTTTTGAATATCGGTGTAACGTTTGCAATTTTCCAGTCTAATGGTATCTTTCCTTCAGACAATGATTTCTTGAATATTATGTCTAAGAACGGTGCGATCTGTGGCGCTAACTCCTTGAGGACACGCGCGGGTATTCCCTCCGGACCCGGAGATTTACTATTTTTTATCGACTGTAGCTGTTTAGTTATCCCATCGCGTTGAATAGTGATTTCTTTCATCGGTTCCTCAGTGAATGAAATTTCAAAATTACATGCAGTATTGTCTGTAGTGTATACACTTTCGAAATGGGAATTTAATGTGTTATCTTTGTCAATATTTTCGGTGACAAGTTTGCCATCTTTATCAAATAACGAATCTACGGTTGAAGATTTTCCCTGAAGCTCTCTCGCATATGACCAAAAAGATTTCGGATTTTTTTCGAGTAATTCACCAAGTACTTTTTTCTTGAAATTTCGCAATGCAGAACGCATTGATTTCTTAGTTTTTGAGTGTGCGCAGCGTAACTTTCTTTTGCTTTAAGTTCCTTCGATTTGTCACCTACCGTAGTGGACTTTTTGACCAAGTTGTACAATTTTCTCTGTCTCTTAAGGTCCCTCCTAACATCGTTGTTATACCAGCGAGGTTCTTTACTGTCGCATTTCAGTTTTTGCGGAATATATTCATTGATTCCCTGTTGTAGAATTTTTAAGAAAGATCCAAGAATTTTTAAATCCAAGACTATTATCCTATCATTCACCTGTTCTGCATACACTACTTTTCTAGCTAGTTTCCTATACATTACGAATGCAACCCCACGCTGACTTTCATTCCCTTCACTATAAATTACTCTATAGTCGTTGCTCCAGTAATCCCCATCATCCTCCCATCTTACTTCACCCAGACCCATAATGTCTACACCCACCCTCTCCATTTCTTGCTTTATATTCTCTAGCTTCTCCACCCTCAGCATAGTCCTAACATTCCACGTGTCTATTCTGATAGTTTCGTTCCTCTTCTTTATCTTCTTTACCTCTGCTGCTACTACGTCTGAGCAAGGATTTTGTGTGATGACGACCGCAGGGGCCTTGCTCCCACCGCTGCCGGCACGACACACGGCCCTCTGGGCTGAGTCCCGTAGTTGCCAGGATTCATTATCATTTAAGAACTGTCCATAATTTCAAGATTTTTGTTTTAATTAAGATAGTATCCCGTGGCCTATCTCAATAGTGTTTTTTACATGACACCATCACTTCAGAGGCCACCCCACTGGAGTCAGACCCCTTTTGCAGCAGTCTCACTGAGGTACAGACGCTGCACGGACTACCATTCGTGTCTCCTAACCTTTGCTACGCTAATCTTTTTATGGGTCTGCTGGAGAACAATTTTCTATCTTCCCGGTCCCTCAAACCCCTATTTTGGGTTCGTTTTATCGATGACATCTTTCTCATCTGGACGCACGGTCCTCAAACCTTGTCCACCTTCCTTTCCGATCTCAATTCCTCTTTTTCTGTCTCATTCACCTTTACCACTTCCAGCACCCACATTACCTTCCTAGATACCGATATTTCCCTATCCGATAACAAATTCCTAACCTCCCTACATATCAAACCCACTAACCGTCAACAATATCTTCATTTTGACAGCTGCCACCCTTACCATACCAAACGTTCCATTCCATTCTCCCTTTCTATTCGCGCACACCTTATCTGCAATCTCAAAATGCTCTCAACCACCACCTTAGCAACTTAAAAACCGCTCTCCTTAAACGCCGCTGCCCCTCCCCTCTCCTTGATCGCCGCATCCTACCCTCCACCACCCCTTATACTCCTCGCCCTAGATCATCCACCACCAAATCTCCCTTGAACCTTTGCACCACATTCTTTCCGGGGCTTCACCACGTTAACCTCATCCTCAAGTCACTTTTCCCCATTTTGAGCGACAGCCCACTCACCTTCGACTTAATCCCCAAATGTCCTACCATTACATACAAAAGACCGGCCAACCTCAACAATATTCTACGCCCCCACCAATCCCGTCCCACTTTGATCCCTCCTGAAATCCCCGGTACCTTTCCCTGCCATAGACCTCGTTGTAAAACCTGCCCTTTAATATGTAATCTCTCTTCTTTCCACAGTCCCAACAACCCCACCCCATTTCCTATCTATTCCCACGGCAGCTTCACTACCTTTAACGTGGTATACCTACTGCAGTGTAAGGTATGCCCTTCTTTTTACATCGGCAAGACCTGCAATCCCCTGTCCATCAGGATAAATGGACACCGAGCCGCCCCGCCCAACTTCCCAGTCCCCAAACGCACCTCCACTCATAACCTCAAATTCGACTCTTGCTTCCGTCTCACCATCCTCCACGCCCTCCCCGCCGACGCTTTGAACACACAACTTAGGAACACTGAACTTTCTATTATTTGGTATTGTCGCACCTTTTCCCCTCCCGGTCTTAATATTATGCACTGAATTCTTGTCCATTTACTTTCTCCCTCCTCCTCCGACACCTTTTATTCCCCTCCCCCACCCCCTCCCAACTTAGCAACTTTGTTGCACTCATCTAGACAGCTAGGCGCAATTCCCTACTTTGTTGCATTCCCCCCCCCCCCCCTCTAAACATCCAGGTGTGACACCACGTGACCATTCCCGTCCCTCTTATACTCCCCCACCCCCTCCCAACTTAGCAACTTTGTTGCAGTCTTTTAGACAGCCAGGTGCAATTCTCAACTCAACCCAGTTCACCCACACCCACGCCCCTCCCTACTTTGTTGCACTCCCCCCTAGACGTATAGGTGCGACACCAGTGCCCAATCCCCGTCCCCCCTCCCCTATACCACAACTTCCCCTCACTTCCCTTCTTTCCCCGCTTCCCTTCCCCTACCTTGGAGCGGTACTTCTCAATTTTCCTATAGCTGAAGAAGGGTCTACATGCCCGAAACGTACGATAAGTCTTCTCTCTTTTTATACTTTTCTGTCCCCACCCCCTGTCAAGTGTTTTTATTACACACACACATATATATATATATATACACACGTAACGAAAATTTCGCCAATAGGCCACAATATAATAAAAACACTTGACAGGGGGTGGGGAAAGAAAAGTAAAAAGAGAGAGAGGACTTACTGGACGTTTCGGGCATGTAGGCCCTTCTTCAGCTGTAGAAGGGCCTACATGCCCGAAACGTCCAGTAAGTCCTCTCTCTCTTTTTACTTTTCTTTCCCCACCCCCTGTCAAGTGTTTTTATTATATATATATATATATATATATATATATATATATATATATATATATATATATATATATATATAGCCGTCATCATCAGCCTCTTTTACCGCCGAGATGATAACGGCTTGATTTTTGCATATTTCTGTGTTTGTTTAGTGTATCGCTGTTTTATTTATGCATGTGCATCGTCGCTGAGAGTGATTTTCTACAAGGAAGGTTTTGCCAATAGGCCACACCAATAAAAAATACACTGGACAGGGGGTGGGGAAAGAAAAGTAAAAAGAGAAGACAAACAGGGAACATTTGTGGCATATACCGTATAAACGTGTGTAAGAGGTACACCCGTGTAAGAGGCGCACTCCTCTTTTTATGCATCCAAGTTGAAGAAAAAATTTTGGGGCTTTTTTTTCTCTTATTGCGAGGTTTTAGGGGCCTAACTTTGAATTTTCGGCCATTATCAAAGCCGCTTGCGATATTCTCTTATAATTTACGCGGCATTTTTCATAGGCATATATGGACCTCGGAGGTAAGTATTCACTTGTAGCCTAGGCCCTACAATGCTTACATTGTTTATTGTCCTTTGGAATGAGTGGAGTATTTGATATTCATTAAAACAAAACAAATCCGACCTCGCTACAATTCGTGTTTAGTTGGTAAGTGCGGACAGTCGCACCGAGCTCTGATTTTTAAATCCGTTTTCCCCCACCGTTTTCCTAATGCACAGGTCGTAGTCGCTGTAAGTCGCCTTTTAAAATGTGGTTAACTTTTAAAAATTATATTTTGCAGTAAACGATGACGAGCAGGAATGCAAACACGTTAAATGCAAAATACCCAAGCGTCAGCCGCATAAAAAACGAACGATAAGGCGTAAATACGACATCAAAACTTGAAAAAAGTCAAACTTTGAAAGAAATCATAACTGTCTATGGAATTTAATGCATCTATTTTTTCAATATGGTCCAACAAAAATCTTCAATGAATGATAAAATAAAAAAATTGCATGATATACATAAAAACGGCTGACTTACTATTAAGACGGGCGTCGCAGTACGGCGGCACGCGCGCATGTCCTGTCACAGCTTGTACATTTTCCCCGAAAAGACCTTCTGTTCCTATTGGTATGGAAAAGTACAACCTTATCCTTCCTCCATCATCTAATGCATGATTCCGGCACATCATGCTTTCGTCCGGCAGCGCGGTTTCCTACTTCCTCAGCATCTTTGATTAAGTTTTGCAGCTGCCGCGAAAGACCACAACTTTTTGCCCTTGTTCATTATGGAACAACACTGACCTATGTTGGTGTGTTCACAAATGTAAATATTCACAGAATTCTCTGTTGTGCTTAGGGCAGGTGCATACAGTTGAGTCACTCAAAGTTGTCCGATGACAGAAAATGAGAATGTTAGGGGGGTGGGAAATTCCGGTGCTTGCACTTGTCGCGCGGCCAATCGCTGTCCCCCAATTGCACCCCACACCCTCGCCTTGTCAAACAACTAGTTGCATCCTCCGTAAACAAGCGAGGGCACGATCCCCTCCCCCTTGTTGGCTCACGCTGAGCACCAAGGTCACTCAGCTCTCCAGGGACTTGAAAAAGGCCTCGGCCACGTTACGACTGGCGGGCGGGCCGCGGTGGTAGGTGAGCGACAGAGAGGCAACGCTGAGTTTCTTGTTCCTTGACATGGAAAACACTTGAACCCAGCCATGATAGATGTAAACGGCATAGGTTCCGCTCGCCGCCAATCCCAGAGATTTAATGTTTCTTGTGCTGCTCTGCCATTCTACTCATTCCGATTCATAAATGTCGGCCGAGAACGTTTTGCCTAATGACAGTATGTACTGCCATTTCTGATTATCTTAAGTTGAAACACTGCTCGTTTTGTGGCCACTGCCGCGATACTGCTCTGCTGCCCACAGCCTGCCGCTCAAATTGTGAGCGAGGCTCGAAGGCAGGCAGGTAAAAAATTCGTGTAAGAGGCGCACCCTCATTTTCAGCTGCGATTTCGGGGAAAAAAGGTGCGCCTCTTACATGAGTTTATAAGGTGTATATATATATATATATACCAGTTGGTATATATATATATACCAACTGGTTCGAAACGTTCCCGTAAGAACGAATTCTTTAGCTTTTCCTCTTTCTCCTACCTCCTGTAAGTTTGAATTTATATATATATATATATATATATATATATATATATATATAAAGGCATACAGTCCCTAAAGCACCTCCTTAAAGAATTATTTCCCATCCTTTCGAATAACCCAACAACTACTAATTTATTCCCTAAATGTCCATCCGTTACTTATAAGCGTCCCCCCAACCTATCAAACTTATTTAAGGCCACGAAACCTCTCAAAAAATCAGTTATTCAATCCAAAACTCCAGCCACCCCTTGTAACCGTCCTAGATGCAAAACATGCTTATTATTTACCACGAACCGACTCCCGAATAAATTCATAAATTCTCATCTTCCTTCCGTTTCCTCATCCTCCTGTACCACCTCTAACATTGTGTATATACTTCTTTGTAAGCTATGCCCGGCCTTTTATATTGGACTTTGTAGTACATCACTTAATATCAGGATAAATAATCACCGTGCCTCATGCAACCCATCCTCCCAAAACTTCTCTCACGCTGTCCCTACTCATGCCGCTTCCCATACCACTAAATTTGATAATTGCTACAATGTAGCTGTTCTGGCCTCTCTACCCCCCACAGCCACTCCAATTACTTTGAGAACATTAGAGCAAGCTTGTATATTTTATTTTAACGCTCTCCAGCCACCTGGCCTCAACCGGTCCCATTAATTTGTAAACATCCTCCCCTCCCCCAACCTTCAACATTGTACTTATAATTTTGTAACATCTTCTCCCCTCCCAACCTTCAACTTTGTATCTTTCTGTCTCTTAACTTGGTCATGGCAACTTCACCATTTCGTCTTTTCCATTTCCCTTACCTCCATTCCACCCCTCCTTTACTTTTCACCTTTCCCCTCCTCACTGCTCTCTTCCCCTCACCATCCCAAACATTTCCTCTTCATTCTTCCTATACCTTTCGCTGAAGAAGGTGGCGGCGATCCACCGAAAAATTTACAACCCGTGTGAGTGTCTTTTTTATGTGTCCTCATTTTAGTCACACTTGTGACAAAGTTTTTATATATATATACATATATATGTACATAGCATAGTGAATAACAGTAATATGTCTCTTTTACCTTCGACTATGATGACAGTGTCATAACCAAGCTCAAAGAACGTGTAGTTCAGAGCCCATCCATAATGCCTGGCAATTTTAAAATAGCCTTTGAATTTTTTCTCCTTGGTAGGAACTGGGATGTCACTTTGGTCTGGTTGCTGAAAACAAAAAGAAACAGTATTACCTTCTAAATTCATATCAGCTTCACGGAAGCTATTTAAGAAATCAGGACAAATGGTAATCTACTGATAACTAGAGCTTCCACTCTAAAGAACAACGCTAAGGAATTTACTCATTTCCTTCTAACTGCTTTTCCAGGAATGCATTTTAAGCAATAGAATAGCCACAGCACAAGCATATATTTGAGAATTTATGTCAGTGGAGAGAAGGAAGTTTGCTGAGGAAGGATGTGCTACAGGGGAGGATGTTAAGTAAGCAGGAAAGGGGAAGTTTTATTGATGGGATGAGGATGTATGTTCAGAGGAAGAAAGAAATCCTATAAAAAGGCCCATGCCTGTAAAGAGAGGATTTTTACCCTCTTCCATTTAAACCTACCTAAACCAGTAATTACCCGTATCATCATAATCATTACCCTCTGAAGTTCAAGGGAACTTGACCAACCTGTGATATCATAATGTAGCCATAACTTATTATAAAGTCTGTGAAATTGTCTGATAGTGGCAAATTGCAGAGGTGACTGACCAACTGAGGTCATTTTCACTATCTACATCTATGAACCACCCCTTGAGCCTCAAAAATGGCATGTGGTAAGAGGTGCTTGCACACCAGCCATATTTATTTATTTATTTCCACATCCCCGAAAACAGCACGAACGGCCTTTTGCATCGGGTGTACATATTAACATGTAACAATGGACGAACACAAACCCCCATGTCCTGAGTGGGGAAAAATCCACTCAGGAGGGACTCGAACCTGCAACCCTCAGTTTAGCAGGCGAGGACCTTACCCTGTTGCCACCAGGGCTGACAAGGGTACAAGGAAAGGTACAAGGATGGAATTTGGATGAGGATGAAAAGAAAGATGTTTTGTCACTTTTTTTATTTTAGTCAATGGTGTGCACGAAGAATGTATTTTCAAACCTATTTGCTTGAGAGTGAATTTCTTTAGCTCACTTTTGCCTGTCCCACATACGTAGCGTGGGGGTAAAATGATATCTGCCATGTCAACCTGGAACTCTAGGAATACAGATTTTCCTAGTCCCCTTAGCCAAGGGTGAAACCTCCAAGGTCTCTAGTGACTGCCTACCAATTATTGTCACACTTCCTGTTTGCTTCTGGAAGTTTTTGACAAAGCACACAGATTACTTTTGCATTTTATTACACTCATGGTTCAATTCTTTCTGTCCAGGATCCAAAATATTTGCTATGTACTCAAGATGTGTCATGTACAAACTAATTCTTTCCCAGAGATTGTTGAAGATAAATTCTTATTGGGTTGCACTCTGGGTCAGGTCCTCCACCTCTGCTGACGTACTGATGCATGACTCACTCATCGTTCCCAGACTGCTCAATCAGAAGCCCTGAAAATGAAGAGTGCATCATGCATCGGCAGAGATGTAGGACCTCACCCAATGTGCAGCCAGAGAAGAATTTATCTTCACTCAAGATGGCCTAACAAGAGTTAGAAAACATACCGTATAAACTCGTGTAAGAGGCGCACCTTTTTTCCCAGAAATCGCAGCCGAAAATGAGGGTGCGCCTCTTACACGAATCTGTCCCTTACAAAATTCCGTCACCCGAGTTTGAAGGCTAATATCTCAGAGATGGCTCAATCGATTTCAAAATGAAGTACATCAAATTAAAGCTTGTTTATTTCTGCGTTTATTGATGGTGTACAAAACATTTTACCGTTTATATCGATTTCAGTGTGTGCTTAAAAACAGAATTTTAGCGCATTTTCCCGGGTACCGGACGTATGCATCGCATTTACGGCTTCGTAATAACAACACGGATCAAGATATCGAAATTTCCTTTATAAAAAATTGTAGCGAAGATCTTTCCTAACAGCTATACTAAGTTTCATATTATTTAATGCATTAGTATTGTAGTTATAGATGCAAATACACGGATCCGTTATTTTCCGTTCCGCGCATCCCTGAAAACCGCCGTTTAGACCTTCTTCAAGCTCTCGAGTTCATCATCATGAATCCACTTATAAAATCTTAAAGGAATTCGTTGGTTAGTCAATATCGATTAACATTTATTTTGGAAAAAGAGCGCGTTCAACTGCCAGGAGCATGCACGGAAGAGAAAGGGAGAGGCGCGCGCTATTGCCCAGTCAGAGGGCTATCCGTAAGGCGCGCGAGGGTGTCTACTACAAGCATTACCTGAGGGGGAAAACCAGTTGTCTTTTCTCTGTGCATGAGTCATTTGGACTCTGTAAATAGTGGCATAAAGGGTGATGCGGCGTTCGGGCACGCGGGCGTTCCTCCGCGTTGCCTTGTAGAGGAACGCCCGAAAGCCGTTACCAATATGGAGAAATGCCGCGGAAACCTCAGATCCAAGTGAATACTTACCTCCGGGGTCTATATATGCCTATGAAATATGCCGCGTAAATTATAAGAGAATATCGCAAGCGGAAGGCTTTGAAAATGGCCGAAAGTTCGCAGTTAGGCCGCAAAACCTCGCAATAGAAGAAAAAAAAACTCAAAATTTTTTCTTCAACTTCGACGCATAAAAAGAGGGGTGCGCCTCTTACACGCGTTTATACGGTATATCTTTTCTGCATTTCCGTCCTGAGTTCTTCTTTTATAATATTCGTCAATCATCCTCTTAAATATGCCATTACCCCTCAGAACATCCTCTCGCCAAATTTTCTGCCTCCTGATTTCCAACTTTTTTTTACTGTATGTATCACCTTGTCATAAGTTTTCCTCTCCACCCAGCTTCCTCTCCTTCTCCACACCCACATCCTCCAATCTATGCTCACCGTCCTTCAAAGGCCACTGAGTGTCTGAACCATACATATTCAAATTCAAGATGCTTATTTATGGTTGCATGGTTTTAGCTAATCTTCTCTTAATGTCTCTCCTAAAATTTTCTATCGTTAATTGCCCTCTCTTCGAAAATACGAGGGCGAATCAGAAAGTCTTTGCCCCTATTTTTAATTAGGCAAATTACAGCTGTAAATGCAAAGTCAACATCCATTCCCAGCGGTGGACCTTTCTTGGACCGGCCCGGCAGTATCTGCCGGTAGCTCTGCAGCACGGCGCTCATCAGTTTTTAAATACGGAGGACACGCTTCACACGTCCACAGCGTACGAACAACGAAGTGTGATTCGTTTTCTATGGAGCAAGGGGCCATCGAAATCCACAGAGAAATGCAGCCCACATATGGGGAAAAGTGTCTCGCTTTGAGAAGTGTGTGGTGGTGGTGATGTGAGTTCACACAAGGCCGTGAAGACTTGCATGATAATGAGCATTTGGCGAGGCCACGTTCGCCACTGACTGACAACATTTCCCGCGTGGACACAATGGTGGAAGCGGATCGGCGTGTGCACCTCAAGGACATTTCCCGGGAGCTTGGTATTTCATGTGGGAGTGTTTACGACAATGGTTCATGGGTCCTTAGGGTACCGGAAGGTTTCATGTCGTAAAAAATAGGGGCAAAGACTTTCTGATTTTCCCTCGTACTTCCAGCCTAAACACAACCCTCATATATTTCCCGCCTGCCTTTTGTATATTTCTACATCTACATACTACCATAGAGTAAGTATATATAGAGTGGCAACGCAATGATAGAAACTGGATATCAATTTTTGAGAGCTTTTGGAAGAATTTCTCAGGTAGCATTACCCTCGAGGAGGAAGAATTACGGCTTAGAGAAGAGAACGCTTGGAGGCGCTGGTGGCACTCCGTGAGTTTGCATCAATACACAGAGGGGCATTGACGATGCCTGGCTGTGTGCTTTTTCACGAGTATTAACTGTTTTGTCATTGCCATGATTCATCGGTAAACAGTTAACTCGGAGAGTAATTTCTTTCAGGGTTGTCCTCGAGTGCAAATACGAATCGGAAGTGAAAGAATACAGAACTTGTGGCAACAGGTGTTATAACAAAGTAATATCAAAAAGCGTGCAGAAATAGTAAGCAATTTCTCATTACTGATAATATCATGATTTTTCGGGGATATGCGAAAATGTTTACGTGCGGATGCTAATGTTATTTTTGAGCATGCCTCGTAAAACAATGCCAGACATTTTTCAAGCCGACAAACTTATTTACTAGCAGTTTGGCTTGAAATGAGTGTTTCGTGTTTACTGCTGCTGCTAAATAACGAATATTAAAAAATTAAATCTTTTACTGACATTCTGGTAGGAGCATTGGAACCGAGATGACTGGAAATAAATGCTCTTATGGTAAATGTATACGTCTACGCGTCGGAAATCCCCTGGGATTCAATTTTACCGGTTTCCTCCAGGAAATGACGACTTACGTTCAAGATGGGTACGGAATTGTGGTATTATTTCCAGTTGTGTGGAATCACGATCAAATATGATCTTCCTAAATCACCAAAAACATTGTCCTTGTGTTATAATATAATTACTAGGGATGAGTCGATTCCACTTTTTTTCGATTCCGATTCCAATTCCGATTCCTTCAAATCGATTCCCGATTCCATCGATTCTTATTCCTTCTAACAGGTGGGATATTGATTTATATGTAGCATTGCTGACATTAAAATTTAAGAATTGAATGGAATAAAATAACAAAACAATTAAGTGGCCCAATAAGTATATTTACTAAAAATAGCAAAATAGTATGATAGCAATATATCCTCAGGTTAAATAAAATAATAAACACTGACTGTTTTAGACAAACATTGTGAACTTAATAATGTACCGTGCACTACGTAATTAAATTTAGATGACTATCCAGCATTACTTATGCCGTTCTGATGTTTTACATAATATATTATGCATTAAATTAGTATTTTATTTAACCACCAAATTAATACGCTTAAGGATGCTCACCCATATACACTATAAAAAAAACACAAATATAAAACCTGTTACACGGGAGAGTTAAAATGACAAAAATTCAATGAAAATGACAATCTATTCAATATTTTTCTTAAGGAAAACAAGCATTTTTACTCTGTCAGGATCGAGTCTATTTCTTTTTGCATCGCATATATTCCCTGCTGTACTGAATAGTCTTTCACTAAACATGGTGCTAGGAGGAACACACAGATACTTGAATACAATATTTTTAAGTCTCAGAAAGACACTGTTAGCCCAGTAATGGGAAACTTTTTCACCGTCTTTTGGATCAAGGTTTTTTTCTCCTAGGTACTGCAGCAGTTCATTTTCGCAAGAAGAAGCACTGCAATCAACTTGCTCAACACTTTCGCAAAAGTAGTCTTTATAATGAGACCACAACCCCTTACTAGACTTATCACCAGGAGAGTCTAAGGTGGAGGTAGCATTTTCAACTGCTGGTTCATTAAGTGAGGTTGAATCCGTCTGTGTCAAGGCCACCATTTCTTTGATTATTTTCACCTTTGCGGCTTCAATAGCATCAGGGTTTTGAAAAGGTGTAGATTTAAAGCGAGGATCCAATATTGTTGCACAAGCATAGGTCAAATTTGCTTCCACATTAGGGTAGCGGCGTTTCAGGGATGATATCAAATCATTCTTCAGTCCTTGAAGTCCAGAACCTTGGCAATTCGAGTTCTCCACAACATTTTTTACTGTATGTATAAGTGGAATCACCTGAGGAAAATTATATAAAAATCATCCTGTCTCTTTTCTTGATTATATAGTATAAAATGCTTAACCTCATTCAGATTTATTTATGCCCCATACCCTCTTGTTTTCTGGTAACCTTTAGCCTATAAAATTTACTATTTATACTGCCCATGAAGCAAAATGTTTAGCAAAAAATGTTATTTTAAGGAGCTCTATTGAAAAAAAGCATAAGAAAATTGTAATATCTACTAATAAATATGTTAGTACGGTAGTTGGATTGAGATACCCTGTAAAATAGTAGCCACTAGGCTATATGAATCAACAAATCTGATTAATAATATTTAATTTGCAGCTCAAGCTTAAGAACCTAAATTCAACTAAAACAATGGTAACAGATGCAAACAAATGGTGGTGGTAACAAATAGTAATTTACAATAAACCTACCTCGGAAATAGTTGAAGATGATTTGCTCACTTGAAGAGTTGCTTGCTCAAAAATCTCAAGAATACTTACAGCAAATTGCATTGTCATCCAACCATCAGCAACCATGCCCACAGAAAGTTTGATGTCACTCTTACTCGAAACTAAAATTATCGCTTCTTTCTGCTCAATTACTCTCCGAAGCATGTGGAGGGAGCTATTCCAGCGGGTTGGTTCATCCTGTATCATCCTATGCTGCGGCAGTCTTAGCTGAGTTTGACAGGTTTTTAATAACTTTGAGTTTTTTGCAGAATGTTTGAAACTTCCCACAAGTTTCTTTGTTTTCTTCAGTAGAGTCGTAATTTTTTGGTTGTTCATCAAGCCATCTTTAATTACCAGTTGCAGTGTATGCGCTACACATGATATTGCTTCAAACTGTGATCGGTTCAGAGCCGCGGTTATGTCTGTTCCATTGTCCCTTATGATAGCAACAACTTTAGAGGATATGCTCCAGTCACTGAAAACTTTCAATAAGAAACTCTTGAGGTTGACAGCAGTATGGGATACTTCAGTAAAAGGCACTACTTCCAGGCACCTGTGTGCCATTTTGAGGGCATACTTTGCTCCGGAATATAAGTGTGCTGTGACAGCCATATAGTCCTCATTTGCAATAGATGTCCACATATCTGTTGTAATAGCCACATATCTGGCCAAATTCAACTCTTCCTTAACATTTTGGTGCACCTCACTGTACATATCAACAAGAACTTTATTTGAAAATGTTTTGCGTGATGGTATGGTGTACCTTGGCTCTAGATGGTTTATCAATTTTCTGAATCCTTTATTATCCACTACTGACAGTGGCTGCAAATCAAGACACATCATCTCACAAATTAGTTTTGTAATTTTTTTGGCTCTAGAATCACTACTTTTGAATTTAGTCACTCTGTCGAAGAGATTATCCAATGTTGGCTGCTTCTTCTTGGTCCCTACATTAATACTTTTTGGATAAGAGCGATGTGGTGTTTCTTGTGGATTTGAGACAGTGACTGACATATCTGAATCAAAAGATGCCCTATCAATAGGTTCAATGGTTGAATAAGCTGAAAGAAGTAAATCTGAATTTGGTGATTCTATTTCTACACCTTCTGATGGGACATCGGTATCTGTCTCATCAATAAGCTGGTCATAAAAGATTTTTTTCATTTCCATGCCTGTAGAAACTTCCTTTGATGGTTCAGTAGCAGACACTGGTAATTTATTGCAACTAGCTAGGTTATCCAATGAGGCAGACTTACTTGAACTCTCGGGCTGAAAAAATGACACAATTTTAGAAGGCCCAGAATCTGAGCAAGGCTTTCCTGGGGGGGCTTCTAGGGCTGAGGTCTTCGTCTTGGTGGATACATTTGCTCCTGAATTTATATGATGCACTTTTTTCAGGTGTTTCAATAAGTTAGACGTTGTTTTGCTGCTCCTACCTCTTGAAATAAGAGTACTACACAAAGAACACTTTGCAAATTTGTCATTCGAATCTATTTGAAAATACTTCCACATGTAAGAGGACATTGTTCACAAAAAGAGCACTAGATTATCAAGCAGCAGCACTTGCAATGACTCGCGCAGGACAGCAGTTCTTTCGGTTGTCTTTCGTTCAGATATAACTGTTAAGGCCACTCCACATTTGAGTGGCCGCGGTGGCTACATTGTCGTTTAATCGCGGTGGCTACATTGTCGTTTGGCCGCGGTGGCTAAACAATAATGTAGCGTTCATTGCGTCCATACATACCAGAGCAGCCTGGCGGGTGCGCGGTGGCGGCCGAACGCAACCTGTCGAGTCCGCCCGGAGGCCGCGGCGGCTTATGCCAAGCAAGTATCAACTTTCTCAAGGGTTGCATTGATGAAACTGGGCTATGCAAACGCGAATGTGTCTAAATAATTATTATTGACGCAGACGCGTGTTAGTCTATGAAAAAAAGTTATATAAAAAAACCCGCTCTCTGCGCGTATTTATAAGAAACTTTTTCTTCACAGGCAAACTCGCTCTCTGCACGTTTTTATTATCATCAGACTTCAAATATCATTCGAAAATAAAAAATATATATTTCGATATTTTGCTTTGGTGTGGGGCGGCCTTTATGCCCCAAGCTTGTAGTCTATGCTCAAAACATTTATCTTCCTGGAATCGATGGAATCGGAATCGACTTTAGGCGATCGATTCTCGATTCCGTGCCCGAGAATCGGTGGAATCGAGAATCGACATTTGGAATCGACTCATCCCTAATAATTACATAATAATTTCTATTGTTATAAGTGTTATTTTTTCACGCTTTAAAGCATTGATTATTTGTGTCCGTTTTGACGAAAGTTATGGGGTTAGTGATCGACAGCAAGAGTAGACATAAAGCGTCATTCAAATACATCTAAGTATACTATAATATTCTTTCTAAATTTTCTGTGGTATTAGGACAGTAAATTTCTCTTTGCAAGTCATATTAATACCAAACTTTTATTAGTCATAAATTCTATGAAACAACGTATCGCATATGCTTGAATGAGTTAAGTAGTTTTTATTCCAATTTACTTTTCAAGGTTGACCATTTATTTAATGCTGTCTTTTGCCCAGTTCCTTGTATAAATACTAACTCGGAATGGCAATATGTAGTCGTTACAAAATTTAATTTGCAAATGAAGATTGTTCAATGTTTTCCTTTAAGATGGTATGATGCATCTGGATGCAGATGAAAAAAAGTTGTTAAAGAAGTTTGAAATAAGTAGGTATTCAAAAATTCAAAAGATGTGCACATGATGTCCTGAAATTAAAGTTTTAACTTGTGCCATTTGTCTCTAGTAAATCACTAAGCAGGTTTACAAAAATATTTTCGAGAAATTGATTAACTACATCAAGACGATATTTACCGCTAGTCATTAGGCGTTAAAATGTAAGGAATGGGCGGAATGTTTATTCACGTGGTAATGTATCGCGATGTAATGCATCAAGATTGTAAAAAAAATAAATTCTTGACTTTAGGGAAGTAATATAATACTAAAAGGTAAATATTATTTGACTTTCATTTAAATTTTTATAAATATAAATATGGTAAAATCTTCTCGGGTTTGCCACCGGGTAAGGCTTTTAAAGGCCAACGTTTTGATGAGTGACTCCCTCATCGTCATCAGGGCTGAGACTGATTACCGAGTTGGTCCATTCCGGGGTTTTTATACTGGATACTGGGATCGTTTGATGAAAGAGGCTATCGAAATAAGTTTGGAGGAGAAGAAGTTAAATCGTGACTCTGGGCAGTACATCAGCCAAGTATGGAGACCGCTACTGAATAAAATCAAATGGTCGCGGTTACAATTTAAATTCAAACCGCCTTGAACAACAATGGGTTTTTTTTTTCAACCGCCGTTGGCCTGCTATAAAAACCCCAGAATGGACCAACTCGGTAATCATTCTCAGCCCTGATGACGATGAGGGAGTCACTCATCGAAACGTTGGCCTTTAAAAGCCTTACCCGGTGTCAAACCCGAGAAGATTTTACCAATATTATTCGCCGGGAAAACCTAAGATCTTTTATAATATAAATATGTATTAATTTAATATAATACACTTCATTGGATTTCTAAAAATCAATAGTATTTCTGGTTCATCTGTTTCCTTGTAATTTTTTTAAAATATATGCTTATTTCGAATTCTTGTTTGAAAAATTCCCGTACTACTCCTTGATTTGAGACCAACTACCTAAATTGGCAGGTATTAAATATTCCAAAGTTCATATATTCGATGTATTAGCATTCAATTTGTGGTTGTTACTCCATTCCCTTAATCGGCCCCCAACAGCTGTTTTTTGGTTGGTTGGAAAATGATAAATAAATATTTTCTTTTCCATAGAGAATATGTAAACTGATTTTAGTAGCTGTAAATTGGAGAGCTGAATACGGTAATTAAAAAATTTTTAGGCGACTGTTCAATGGAAGACCAATTATATATGTGTAGATAATTCTGGGGACGTTAATAATGTCTGAGACCCTAAGCGCACTATCACCGTAAGTTTATTTGGAAAAAGCTTGTAACTTTAGTAACTACGGTGGCATTTTAAGTTGATGAAAGTAACCCAGCATAACATTACCAGACTTACCTAAATTCAACTATTTCTTCAATAACTTTGAAGATTATCTAATCTTAAAAGGCGTTTTGAAAATATTTATTATTTTTTTTTAAAACAGGGAACCCTGATTTATTTGACCTATCGGAAAAAGAACTCACTCTAAAATCAGTATGTGAACTGCATTTTACCAAATGTGATTGACTGCCGAGTGGACGCATAAAGAAATATGCTGTTCCTCGACTGGCTACTCCGGATAAAACACCGTTAAAAGAAATCCCTACAGTTGCAGATGCTTTTGAATTGAAACTAAATCCCCGAATATCACCAACGCGATCACATGATGTTTTTTCAGGGGAAAATAGCAAAAAGTATGGAGCGCCATGGACACCAACTCCAACTAGTCCAATTAATGTGGGTATGACTGAAATTTCATTTTTAACACCAATAAGATCTCCAACTGTCATAGAATCCCCTGGTCTTGAAAGAATCTGGGGATATGAGAGTACACCACCCATATCCGAACATAATATATTGAAAACAAGAAAGGAAGCCAGAAAAGATAGCTACATAGTTAGGAAACTTAAGATGAAAATTGAAAGACGAAAGAAAACAATACCTGCCCTTAGAAGATTAATTTGGAAAAAGAAAAGAGAGGAATGTAAATGGAAGGAGAGTAATAAACTCCATGATGGGTCGTTGTCACCAAATACTTTTATGTCAAAGGAGGCAATGCTACTAACTACACTACAATACCATCACAAGAAGAAGCAGATATGGCAAAAGGACGAGCAGGAATTCGCCATTGCATTATATTTCAAATCACCAGCAGCATAAGGCCCCGTTTCCACTACTGACATTTCTCACTACTGAAGCCGGTTTCGATAAACTATTTTTTAAACGTTTGCAAATTAAGATAAATACACTGCCAGATGATAGCCGAGACTGTGTACTATTATTTGATGAAATGGCACTAATGTCAAACTTACAATATTCGCCATCTTTGGATTTGATAGAGGGCTTTGTAGATATGGGCCACCTTGGAAGAAAGATGAAACTGGGAAAATACGCAGGAGTATTCTTGGTGAGAGGTTTCTATTCCCAATGGAAGATACCTGCAGTATCGGTACTTCATCTCTGAACGTGGAATTAACAGCAGAGATCTCAAGAAGGTTCTCATTTTGATTTTGCAGCGCCTTTATTCCATAGGTTTAAGACCAAGAGCGTTCACCTGTGATCAAGCAAGCGTGAATAGGAAGACAATATTGCCGACCTTGGTGTTTGTCAATTGAGAAGCCATTCGTACAGATTGACGATAAAAAGGTTTTCGTTTTGTATGATATCCCTCACCTAGTTAAATCTCTCAGAAACAATTTTATGAGTAGTGATTTTATTCTGAATGATAAAGTACTTTCTTTCGAAAATATTCGTCAAGTGTACGAAAGAGATACCTCCAGCACGACCACCAGAGCCTTATGGAAGTTAACCCAAGCACATATATGTCCAAATCCCTTCCAAGAAATGTATGTTAAGCTGGCAACACAGGTTTTCAGTTACTCTACAGCAGCAGCCATAATTACCTGTCATGCCACTGGAGAACTACATTTATCTTCTGCTCTTCCCACTGCATATTTTTTGGAAACCGTCAATAATTTATTCGATGCACTTAATAGTAAACGTTTATATTCAGCTAATGTAAACAAAACTGGCCTCTCAATTAATAATACATGTATCTTAAAAATAATAAATGAAGGAATCAAAATATTTAAGACACTAAAAAAAGTGAATAACAGTCGCCCACCTTGCTTTGACGGATTTGTGTTGACAATATCATCAGTTCTTGGTTTACTTAATGATTTAGGGAATAAATAAATTTTAACAGGTCGATTAAATCAAGACCCACTGGAAAATTTCTTCTTTGTCATCCGACAGAGAGGTTTAACAGGAACCCAACAGTAAAAGCTTTTCCGGGCTAGCTACAGGCAAGTGACTTTGCAAAACTTATTAAACCCCCTCAAACTGGAAGCTACTCCATAGATGAGGACTCTATGGCTTAGTTAGAAGGCGAAGATAAGGTGGGAGATGATGGTGGGGGCAAATTCTGCATTACGAAATTCAATTAATTCACAGAAGATGACTATTTAGGTTCATCATCTGAAGATGAAGTTTTTGGCCTCCCGGCAAAGGAGCCTGAGACAGTGAGTCTCCAGCAGTGTTCTGAAACATATTTTCTAGGATATTTAGTAAAGAGGCTCTGGGAGAAATCCAGGTGTTTCAAATGCAGGGACATATTTGTTGGTAAGCGATCCTTAACTGATAATACTCAATTACTTATTCTCAATAAAACATTTCCAAATTTAAGGGATGGTAATTTGGGATTACTCTATCCTTCAGAAGAATTTTAAAAAGTAGGAAAAAAGGCATTTAGGGTGTTCGAAGAGTGTTTTCAGGAAAATATGCACAACAGAAATATCATCAGCATATTATGGAAAAATGCCCTACGCAAGTTACACAAGTATGATAAGTGCATTACAGAAGGATCCTGCTTCAACCATTTGCAATTCTAGGTAAAGTTGTTATTTGTGTGCAAGACAAAAGAGGCTTGTAAATGGATGGTTTCACAGATGATGGAATCAAAACAGAATAGTAAGCTAAGAATATTAGAACATCATTAGCTTCGTTAATGACATTCAATGTTTTTCCCTGGCACACGTATTTCAGACAAAAATGAATTTTTAATATATTTAAATTATTATTTATACGATGCCATATGTTTTATGAAATTAAATGAATAATTATCAAAGCTAATGTCTTTTAATCTTGGTGACTAAATGTTACCCCATTTTGACGTAAAATATTTGTTTCTTGATGAATAATTAAGTTTGACAATAAAGTTATTTTATGGTTAGCTACGTTTTTGCGAGACGAAAAACTATGCACATATTGCGGCCCAATTTCATTGGAATAAAATGAACCATGATGGCAAATAGACGACAGCTTTTCCCTTGCAACACAAAAGTGTATGGTAGGATTATCATCTGACTCTTCGACATCCGTTTTGAATTAGTAAAATCGCAATATTTGAGGTGTGATAAAAAAATAATGGGGATTTTATAAATTTCGCAGGCTTCATAATTCCGATTTCCAATAATTCCGAGTTACTACCACATGGTCATATGATCAATAAGGAATACTACCTGGAAGTAATGCGCCATTTGCGTGAAGCAATCCGACAAAAACGTCCAGAATTATGGCAAAACAACTCGTGGAAATAGCACCACGACAATAATAATACTCCCGCTCACACCTCGCTGCTTATTCTTGATTTTTTGGTTAAAAAAACAAAGCGTATTTTTTCTCAGCCACCGTATTTGCCGGACATGACCCCCTGTGACTTTTTTCTATTCCCGAGGCTGAAGAGAACCATGAAAGGACGATGTTTTGCCACCGTTGATGAGATAAAAACAGAATCGCTGAAGGAGCTGAACTCTATACCGAAAAGTGAGTTCCAAAAGTGCTTCAAATATTGGAAAAACCGCTGGCACAAGTGTATTATATCTAAGGGGGTTTACTTTGAAGGGAACAAAAGGATATTGATTAATAAATAAATAATCTTTAAGAAAAACAAAAATTCCCGTTATTTTTTATCACACCTCGTATAGGTAGTGTATTAATGCAAAATTTAGAAAAGAGAAGTTATAAAGAAATGACAGAAATATGACTACACCAGATTTCTTTTACGATTCTCATTTACGATTCAGTGAATAACTTACAATAAATATAATAAGATCATAACCCTGTAGCTTCTAAATATCGTCTGAATAATTTTTTTTCCGAGTTCAAATTAAGAAATATATTGAATTCATGTTTCCATTAGTCTCACCCTCACGATTATATCTGTTCCGAAATTAAAATTCAAATGTTTGCACAGACGGCTTGACCGTATCCACTCGGAGGCTACGCCTCGACGGTCTTGACATGCGTTGCTATGTGTCGATTAATAAACAAACATACCGACAGTATCATTAGAACGTTATTTCAATGAAGCGACATTGAATTAAGTGTCCGTGTGCCGAAGTTGAAGCTCCATTGTTCCAGCTTATACTGCTACTTCGATACACCTCTTCCATCTATCGGCCAAAATATCATTTAAAAAGTTATATCCGAATCTCCCTATCTCGTTGCCACTCTATATATACTTACTCTATGATACTACCCTATGAATAGCCCCAGAGGAGTGTAACTCATCAGGAATACTTTTCAGGATTGGGAACTGTTCCCACCAGCTGCTCAAGTTTCTCCCCAGCCATTATATTTATTCCAGTCTTCCTATGTTGGGAGAGCCTCAATACCTTAGAATTGCGATGGCTGCATTATACAGAGGATAGACGACAGGTGGAGAGAAACCTGGCATCGGCATAATGCACTCTAGACAGAAGACATCAATAACCACAGTAGAAGCCAAAAAACTTCAAATCATTTTTGAAACAAGAGTAGTTTAAAGTACAAGAGATTTTATGTGGTAAATTATATTTCATATCATTAAATGGTCCCATAGCTATGCTGTACCAACACTATTTTTTAAGAAAATAAATAAAAACAAGTGCTCCTTCAATGGAATTCCTTTGTTTCAATGGAATAGTAACACATAGTGTCCCATCTGAAGAAGTAGTCCTCTAACTTTCATAGAATGAACTTCATTTTCAATAAACATATCAACAGATTATGAATGTTCTCAACTCATAGAGAAAAAACGAAGAAAATTACCCGAATGTGATTAAGCTGGTCGCCATAGGAATCGATAACATCTGATGTAGCCTTATGATCACAGTCTTGGGTAACAACAATGGGAAACTTATCTGGAGATGGACGATAACGAATAAGGCCATCCAAGCAACGTCGTACAGTGACGCGGTTGCAAGCAAACACAAGAATAGCAATGACAGGAACATCTGCCAACTCAATCGAGTTCAAGTCTTTCCCCTTCAAACTTTCATCGGCCAAAGCATCAGGTTCGACAACCTCATTAGGATGTATGCGTGGCAACTGTAAGTAACAAGAAAATATTAAGATTAGAATTAGATAATATGTGTACTATAGGCAAACTGCTAATTTGCTTTCACATTAAAAATACCCTCAAATACATGCACACATCACCAAGCACCCATCTTCCTGAACAACACGTATCAACTGATCTTTCTCATAATCACAGAGGATTTATTAATTCCAATAATCCAATTCTTTAAGAAACTACTTGACTTACACAAGTCTCATGACAGTACACCATACATAATTTGGAAAATTCTAAGCCACATGCCCGCTTAATGAATATGCATCGAGTATAAATACATTTTTATTTGTAGAAGCAAAGGAAAAGAAAACCACAAGGAGTTTACTCAAGAGCTTTAACAAAGAAGCCTTAGAGTATCATAGGAGTTACGTTGGATGAAAATCTCCCTCTCATTGAATACACTGGTAACATCCCCAGTCAGATTATATAAGAGATATTTGTGAGATTTACTGAGTAAAATATTAGTGAGGAATGCCCCAGAAAGGTGTGAGACTTAATGGGACAAAGTTGTTTAGGCTATGAAATGAAAATTCACAGGGAAAAAACTGCCCCTGGTGATAAATTATCTAACCTGCTTTGTTTTACTTTTAAATTAAAATAGAAGTGCATAGTAAATTAACAACATACTGATAAACGACCACTTGCAAAAGTTGAATATAAGATACCCATAAAGATGAACATACATACCTCAGGTGTGAGAAATGATTATTTCAAAAATAACATTGTGTAATAGCATAAAGAGAACTTTACTTACTGGAGTTAGTAATCCCCATAAAATTTAATGGAACTTAGAATTATCAAAATACACTAAAAATTAAACAGGATACCTCTGATAACAAAGATTGAATAATTAACTTTCTATTGATACATTAAATGAACAAAAATGAATTATCTCACCCCCAGTACCTTTAAGAGCCATCACAATTATTTCATAAGAACTCACATTGTAACACATGAAAGCAAGGATGGCTAGAGTCATCATCCAAACCTTCACCATTTTGCCAGTGAATTTTGAGAAAAATTATCAAGAAAATCCTCTTCTCGTGGAAACAGTACCACTGGTCGTGGGGGTAGCAGATTGAGCCAGTTAGGGGCAAAATTGTGCTACAAGACTTCGAGCGGCACTAAATAGAAAACATATCATAAACCACAAAGGTGTGATAAAACTACAAATAATTGAATGAACACATGACTTCCATTGCTGGGCCTCAATGTCAATTTTAACTAGCCAAAAAAGGGAAACAGGGACCAAGTAAGGTTTCAGTTTCATCATAGACAACAGCACCACAAATGTAGGAATCCACACACTATTAACTGATATTACAATGTATGTCACTTCCCAAACTTTTCAGAAATATCCTCACTGTTGTTGATTCTAAACGCGTCATAAATGATACTTAGTGCATACATCACCATTGAAGTATTCCTATTTTTACTGCTCCACGCTAATAATTAAGAAACTAAAAAACAAATTTTAGATTTTCGGATGCAAATTAAATTGAATGGAAAACAAATAGGTTTAAAGTCTGAATATCGATGACGGAAAATTTATCTAGTGAACACTTATCTGACTCCTAAACTTAAAAAAAAAGGCAAGAGGAGGATAATGGTGTCGCTCAAAAAAGCAAGGAAGCGCTTATCAGAATTAATATTTCACAAATGTGACGGATATACTGTCTAATTAATTTTAAATGGGGTTTCCTTCCTGAGTAAATCACTGGTAGCTTTTTCCTCATGTGATCTTTTTCCTCATAGCATAAGCACTCATTCCTTAAGGCACTGACTATAACATAACACTATCCAATCAAAACTTCGTCTTTTCAAGGATGTCAAAATATATAACTGTCGCTCCATTACAAATGAAGCCTTTTCACCTTTAAAAAATACAGCATGCACCATGAGCACATGATTACCTCATCATCTTTGATGCTATCATCTGCATCAGGAAAAATATTTTTTGGCGTATCTTTGCTGTCAGGTTTTGCCGGCTCCTCTTCTTTCTGCATTCGTTCTAAAATTTCCAATTCTGCAACAATAAAATGTACAATAAAATCAATATGATCTTAAATACATACATCCAAGTGAGAATACTCAAAAGAACCACTTATCTTTACCTTGATGCTTGATAATTTGTCGAAGTTTCGCCAAAAAATGTACATTTGAGGAGAATTGCTCATTAAGCTCCTGCTCTAATTTAGTCAAGTGTTTCATGACATTCGTCCCACCTCTCTGCCAATGAAAAGATTAATTACATTGCTGCCACAGCAAAACCAAAATCTCTAGCCAGCAAGACGGAATGATACTCACATCATCTGTTTTGTTTCCCAGGGGACGATGACGAAATATAAAATAAGTCACTACAGCCCATGAGAACAGGGATAACAGAACAAAGATGTAGAATTGTTTTTTACGCATTGCAATCCTTCCTCACATAATCTGCAACGAACGTGTGAACGATGTAGTAGTAGTATTAACTTACAAGTTATGACAACCATACATTATACTGAAAACCTAAAAACACCTATTTCTTTAAAGGCTACATACAGATATTGCTTGCGGAACTACACTCAACTCTATCCATAATAACAGTCCATTTAGTATTTTCTTGGATCCGCAATTTTACGGGCACCTAAACAAAACATTGGGAGGCCACAACTTGGCTATTAATCGAAATAATTAACACCTAGGACTTACTGATGTCTTCATTAAACTTTATAGGCCAAAACTCCGGTTGTAGAGAAGAAATTAGAGGCCGCAAAATTACCTAACAGAATTTGTTGACGACACGGCAGACATTGCCACAACTCTGCTTTTTCTGCGGAGTGGGAAGGTCAGTACTAAAAACAAAATAGAAGCGCTACGCGCATGAAGCGCGAAGTCAAGGCAATTTGAAATGGGGAAGAGGCAATGATAAAATGAAAACACAAAGATACTTCATTTACATTTTAATTAGTTTGGAAAATATTTATAACAAGATTTAAAGTACATAATCCTTAGTATGGGCTTTAACAGAAACAATAAAAGACTTTACATCACTAAACACAATAGGTGTGGGCAGAAGTGGATAATGGAAATGACACATTTCCAAACACTCAAACGTATACATTATCTGTAGTGATACCCACAGAGTGGATAGACAACTCTTCAAACGCTATACAGCAAAATAGCCTTTAGTGAAAGATGAAATTTGAGCAATTTGGCTTCACTAACCATGAAATACACCAGTTCCTTTTGTACCTATGTCAAGAAAAGCCTACAAAATTCTGAGATGAATACTATAAAATAATAATTCATAATTATCGAGATTTATGACATAATCGGGTAACTTTCAACCTATGCTTGACATCCGGGGCAAATTTTACATGTATTTCAGTGACTTAGGTGAACTATAGATAAGGGAATAATTTCTCTATTTCATCTCTTGCCAATTTAATAATATAATCCATTACCCTTAGTATATTATGTATATACTTTCATGGACTTATTGAATTAGGTCATAAATTATTCTTAGGTATGCTGTCTCATTCAGATTTTAATTATCTATTCTAGGTAAGTATGCCTATTAAGGTTACTTTTTTGAAGTTCCTAGATGCCTGGCAAGGTTCAATGAAATGAAATCAATATCAGCTGAAAAGAGAACATTCAAGAAACTCTAATATCTGCATGGACCCCAACATTATATAGCTTTTACTGGATTACGATGATGTGAAAGAACTAAAAGAAGATATTGGAAATACCTTCACCTTTATCATTGGTTCGATTCTCTCCACAAGCTTTACTTCTCATATTGAAGGATTGTTCGTTAAAAAAATAATGCCTCCATTAGGAGGTATGAAATGTGCCGCATTTATTCAGAACTTCATTCTCTTACCATATGTTTCAGCCTTTACCCTAGTATAATGAACTAGAGCTCTAGGAAAAATAGAGGGATAATATGGAATTTGTGCTTTTAAAGACAAAAGATTCTTATGATTGCAGAAGAACCTGGTTAGTTTAACACGCAATTAAGCTCTTAAATCTGTTTATTTTGTCTAGAGTCAAAGGAAAAAAAAATCCAGCTTCTCAATTGTGTGCATATCACAGTTCCACATGTTTGGCCACTTTCGCTTTCGGTTCCAAAAGAATATATTTTGTCTGTCCAATCTTAATCTTGACTACTGAATGTCATTAATACAAAAACAAAGCATGGAAGGAAAATTTTCTCTTCACCTCTTCACCCCCCCTCAGTATAATGTTACATGAATGACTTTACACTTGTAAAAATGACATAATACAGACTTGTCCCTCCTTTGGTTGAAGCTCATATTTTAAGGACAGAGTTCTTTCAAGGAAAGAAGAGAAAGTAAAATATTTACCCTCTTCTGCTTGAAATAATAAATATATCCATTGAAGATGACAAACAGCATTAATGCCAAAAATTCATCATTGAGGGAGATAACACTTTACAGATTCTCAAAAAAATAAATAAATAAAATTTGCAAAAAAAATTCACTTTTAATCACGTCCAGCCACTTTCCATAACTCTTCATGAGCTTTTTTCATATTCAACAATCACCTATTTTAAATGATTTCATTAATAACATTGTTTATCGATTTGGTAACTTAATTTACACGTATCCTGCACTCTATCATCCTCTCATCAAATCCATTGAGCCTCAGCTATCTTTTCTTCCTTCATTTCCCTCACTTCCTCTTTCAAATGCTAAACTGTCACCCCTGGAGTCTTTCACTTCAATTCCACTACCTAACAAATTAATTCCAGATGGAGGCCCTGGCTGCTCAACAGCACTCATATCAAGTTCTTGGCCGCCACTCCAATCAATAATTCTTTGCCCTTGTTTGCATCCATCCATTATATTGGCTGGGCCGTTAACAAAGGCAATATCACTTTCACTCAAAAGAATGCAGTCTGTTTCCTTGCCTTCTACATTTGACTTCTTCATGCATGCTTCTTTGGAGAAACTAGATGTGACAAGGGCAGGAATGGAATCACCATCAGAACCATCTAGAATAAAATAAGATGAAAAAAATTTGGTAAATCAGTCATTCAGGCAAATAAATTAACAGATCAACAAAATTTCATTTTGTACACCACTATTCATAACCACTACCTACATAAAAACGCATCACACTCACACTCTTATTATAAGTAGAGTTTGCCTGAGAGTGTATGCTTAGAGTAATAGAGTATTAGCTAAGAAACACTCAAAATACAAACTTTTCAAGACAAACTTTTTCCATATAATGTTTTGGTCTCCGGACGCAATCTGTAAATACAAATTTTGAGGATGACAGGACAAGCCATGGCATTAGTACCTTTATGGAGGCACCCAGGAGTGCAAAATTCCACAGAGGAAAAACCATTTGCCTTGACCGGGACTTGAACCAGGATCCCTTGATATTGTGCTGAGTTCTTTAGCCAATTAAGCTACCGAGGGAGGCATCCTTCTCCCCTGTGGATTTTTGTGGACTCTGAAGGGATAAGATGTTCAAGACTGGTGGACATGAAATACTACGAAACAGTCCAAAGCACGTGCTTAGAGCCACAGTCCACGGCATACTCCATAGCGGAGAATGATATGCCTCTGGAGCTTAACTGGCCAAATCATTCCATGCATTATTGAGAGATCTGGGTTAAAGGCTCATTGAATGAAAATGATTTTTCATTTGTGGAATTTCGCACAAACCGTTATACTTTTCTAATACAGCATATCACATACAAGTTAGTGCAAATGACAATATAGTAACTTTTGCTCAAAGGCATATCTCACAGCAATGCAAATGAATTTTTTATATTTTTTTCCTAAATATCTGAATCCAGGAATGGATTGATTTTCCATAAGGTGAATGAAAAACTGATTTGGAGATACAAACTTTTCGGGATACAAACTGCAGACAAGATTAAATTAATGCTCTGTATTTTCAATTTCTCCATCCACATTCATTGACTTTGGCTGATAATGGTTTTGATAGCCATCCTGCTATTGTCTTCAGGTTGAAGGTATGCACTCATCGTATGTCAAAACCATTGTCAGCCAAAGTCAATAAAAGGTGGATGGAGGACCCAAAAATGCAGAGTGCTAATGGACAGCCCCATGAAAGCCTTTGCAAGAAGAATAAATTAAGTTTGCAAGTTGAGTTACCACCGTAATGCCATCTTCCTTTTATGGAAATTAGGTCTACATTGACTCCTCTTACACATAACCAGGGGCAGATTAAGGGGGGATGCAGTGGCGGTGGCTGCCCCTGTAATTCCAGGTAAAATAGGAAAAATGGTAATCAAAAGGTATTCTATACTCCCCAGACTCCTGGAAAGTAGCGATCCGACCCCCCCTCCTCCAGGAACAATGACCCTTTCACGCCCACAGCATTTGGCTCTTTCACTTCCAAAAAAGCTCGCTCCAAATTTTTCAAAAATTGCAACCCTTTTTAAAATTATTTTTTGAGAGGCCTACGTATTCACCTACAATAATGAAATTTTCACTGGATGCTGATAAAAATTGTGGTTGATTCAAAATAATGTTTTAATAAGATTTTGCTACATTATTGTTTTTATTGAGCAATTTTTCTTCAAAAAGTTTTTGTTTGGAAAAAAAATAAATTTTAAAGTTATTTAATTTTAAAAAACTCCACACTTACCAACCACAAGCATATATGTAGTATTTTATAAAATATTGCACCTTACACTGTAAATACTCTCGTATTGTAGGAAGGCGTCAAAGATGGATTGGGTAAGAGGCGGAGGGTGGAGAATTGAGATAAGGGGGAAGGGAGGGAGAATGGAGGAAAGAGAGGAAGTGATAAGCGAGTAGTTATGAGGGTAGTGTCTTAATCAAAAAAAAATATTTTTGATGATGACACGCTGGGATGTTTAAGGGATGGGGAGTGGGTAATGACTAATGTTTATTTCATGCATTAAAAACATAAAGAACGATACAATTATAGCAGATTTGTAACCAAAATAAATGATCTTCAGTCTGATAACAAATGTGATCCAAAATGCAATCTACAAAGATTTTTATGATTGTTTAAATCTAGAGCCAATATATCGGCACCTTGAGTGTTTTAAGACAACATGAGAAATCTGATATATCAGCACCTTCAGTGCCAAAGGGTTAATCTGCCCCTGCATGTAACTCATTTCACATCACAATAAAGCCCATGTCCTGAGTTGTGAGAATTCCACTCAACTTCAACTTGAACCCTCAGACTTATAAACAGTTCATGAGGAGTAAACTGTTCTCGAGCTCTCCACTGGTTTAAACTATTCATAATTGCTGATATTTCGAGAGACGACTCGTCACTGATTCTCAAGGCAAGATTGTCGCAATCTTAAATTTCAGCCAGATTAAAATACTAAGGCTAGGTCTTTTTGATTGGTTGGAAGCTGACTGTTAACTCTGGAGACTGTTAATCAGTGGAGACTTAGCTCTTGCATCCTTAATTCTTTTCAAAATTGAATTCCAAGCATTGCTGATGTTATAACCAGAATGGCAATTGAAATTTTTATCCTCCATCTGAATCTCACAGGCTTCTTTAGCTAGTCGATCCCAAAAATTTCCTGAATGCCAAAGAAGTTTTGTGTCGTCCCACTTAACCCTATGTTCCAAATTAATGTTTTGGAGAGCCCAAGAATAGTTTACTCATATTATTTGGTGGGAAAGCATTAGATCCTAGTTCATGAGGATTTTACCTCTTGTCACCACCTGGGCCAAAATGGTAGCAAGCAGAGGGGATGGGTGCCTCAGGGGGAGGAAGCATAATGTTAGTGAAGTGAAATTCTCTTGGGCATCCCACTGGGTCAGGTTCTTTATCTCCGCCAGCATTTTGATGGAAGACTTTTCCGCCACCTTCAGAGCAGGTGATAGCTGGTGGCAAAGTTGTCAGGTTTAAATACTCTCTCCTTCAGGTAACGTCATTTTTGATTGGCAGAGACGAATCCTATCTCAATATCCATTAGTAAGGCAGAGTAGTTTAGTCTCGTCAAGTACATACAATCACAAAAGAGGCCATAAAAATCCAACAGTCAACTGCCAACTTCAACGGGGACCAAGGATTTCATCTAAGGAAGACTTGGAATTCCATTCTCAAGATGGTGGGAAAAATAAATGCGTCTCCACGAATCAAAAATGACCTGGAGGAGAGAGTATTTAAATCCGACAACTTTGAAGCCCAGAAGATGATGGAAAAGTCTTCTATCAAACATCAATGGAGATGTAGAACCTGACGTGGTAGGAAGTCTGAGAGAATTTCACACTTCAATTATAGGAATATGTATACATAATAATATGGTGGAATAAACACCAGTAAATAATTATATCCTACATCACAAGGTCAGTCATCAATTGTGGTGAAGGAGAAGAAGGGATGGCAGCCTACAGCTGGGGAATGGTTTTAGTCTGCTCATCAGTAAGTCAGCCAAGTAAAAGGAATTTAAATGAAGCTACAAGACTGGTGAGGTTGGCAGTAAATGCACATAGTCTCAATGACACTCCTTAAAGTGACCATGCATACCTATCAGTTTGGACAGGACAGTGCTGGTTTTGAGGTGTTTGTCCCAGTGTCCCGAAAACAAAACAATACAGTAAAAACTTGAAATTACGAAGTCGACGGGACTGGAAAAATCGGCACTTCGTAATATCAAATTTCGTATGAACGAGTATCTTTCATAAACATCGCGATGAAGCTCTTTTTTTGTTTCCTTAGATTAAGATGTACTCTCGCAACGTACTTGCATGATTTACGAAGTTATAATTCATGAAAGTATATTTAAATATGTATTCATGCCCACAGGGTGCACTCATTGTCAGTTGAACACAACTTATTTGTCAGAGTTTGATTCTTCCTATTTTCGGGATTTGCACCACCTCGTACCAGCTTTTCGCGGCGGAAAACCAAAAAATCGGAAGAATCAACCTCCATCCAAGCCCCGCCGAAATTTACATCACGACAACTAACTTGTCGTTCTTTTTTCCAATGAATGATTAGGCAATCAAGCGTCTTTACACAATTTTCGTGCAGTGTGGACTAAGTCTACAAAGCTTCTTAGCACATTTTTCTATATTATTTCCTAACTGGAGAACTCGTAATTTAGCGTGAGCGATGCATAATCATCAATAATATTGATTTATGCATACACTAAGGAAGTGTGCGACCTGCGCGATCAATTGCACCGGATATTGAAGACAGTGAAAATAAGATTCTCTCGCGGATGCTATGCGATGGATGCATGTTATGTATTTCGTACAAATACTGATAAATACAGTTAATCTTGTGAAATAACAATTGCTTTCTCCCTTGGATTCATCTTATTTGTGCGTGGTTATTTCCGATATGATGGAGCTTATAGAGGAGTCCAACTAAATATGTACCTCCTTTCAAAAGTAGATTGTACATAAAAGCCACGCACTTCAACGGCGAAGGCGATATAACTCCTTTTACACTTCAACGGCTACTAACGATGCTATCACTACAAATCAATAATTTTCGTTTTCCACTATACTATGCAAAAGCTTCATTTGTGGCTCTATTCAGATTAGGTCACCTGCTCATCATTCATTAAATCTCAGGATCCATTTCAAGTTTCGATATTGAACTAAAATTTGGGATATTTTTTGTTATTGTTTTCCCTCTGCTTGCGATCAAGCAAGGAGATTTCGTCCGAGCATTGCAGCTCCAGGTTAGGCCACGCACCAGGCTGAAATCAGCTGTCTGTTCCTCCTTTCCCCATCATTGCGGGGGTTACTCACCCTCCACCATTCACCCTCTCAGAAATACAGCTACGCGACCCATGGTCTAGGAGTATCATGCATCAGTTGAGACGTTGATCTACCTGGGAGTCAAGGTCAAGGGATGCTCGCGAGGAATACATATTGAATGAATCATCGGCTTTACGCTGAATAGTCGCATCTTATCTTCCTCCCCTTGCTTCGACCGTGGAGAGGGAGGACATGCCTTTGTAGATTGGGGGGCTTTTACTTAGAGGGGCCATGGGGGGCCGGCAGAGTCAGCGAGGGACATCGCATCCTGACCTAGTGTTGAATTGAGTGGGACGGAGGGGGTACTAGAAGGGGCCTGATCTCCTGGAGGACCGGAACGGGGCTTCGGTGTGAAGGTGATGGCTCGTGCCAACCTTGAAGAGCGGGGAGGGGGGACACAGAGACTTGAGGGGAAATATGACCAGTATGGGAGAGAAGGGAAGCGTTTGATAGGTTCGCCAGAAGTGAGAAAGGTGATGGAGAAGAGTAAGCTGCGGTTTTGGAGCAACAGAGATGGAAAGCAGGGTGAATTTTCCTGGTGGGGATTGCCGGGTGGGGGAAAAACAATATGGGAATGTGTGGGCATTTCTACTTCGCATTTCCTTAATTTCCGGTCCATTCGGGCAGTCTTATAAAAGGGAATCAGTGATAAGAATTAGAGAAGAAATACGACAAACGAATGAATGCATATTATAAAAAATACTTCAGCTCTTCTGTCAAGAGAATCACTCATTTAGCAAAAAAAAGTTATTTATTTTTGCGCTTTCCTTCACACTATCGTCGCTCCCACCATGGCCTCTCATTTGGATAAATGCAAACTGAACTGGGAGTTGACGTCATTAGCAATTTGGAATCGACGTAATGTATCCCGAGTTAGAAAAATTTCATTCTTATTAGGAGAAATCAGGACTTGGTCATTTTCATTACATACCTCAAGTTCTTTTCTTTACAAGATTGTGATCTATCGATTTAAATTGCTGGGGGTTACAGCCAATAAACTGCCAACTTGTGATAAGTAATGTCTCAATGCCCCTACCCTAAGATCCTGTCCAATCCGGGGTCCTGTTTCCGCACTGGTAGGTAACTCCCACCCCTGATGTCCTCCCGAGGGGGGGGGTAGATGCAAGTGCTTCCAATTGGGCTATGATGCTGATGAGGTTTTATGATCCCTCTCCGACAGCATAACTTCAGCATCTCATAGGATGGTTCCACTTATCCTCTTCTTGTTTATATCTCTAATAAGGATTAAGCTACAAAACCCTTATTTAATTCTCAATCAATCTGCAGGAACGCAGCTGAGCTCTCGTTGAGGATATTTTTTCAATCACTGGGTTGAAGTGAAAGGGGAGAAAGGTACATACACCATTTTCCGATACAAATATGTATGGGTGCTTGAGCGTTTTTTCCCTTTTATTATGCATGCGCCCAGTGCTTGTCATACTTAAGAATTAATGTGCGTAAAAGTAATTGGTCGTATGAATCAAGAGAACTCATATTTTCTCTTGTTTTCTTGGCTGTTGGCGATGAAAGAAGGAAAGGGCAATACCTTGCTCGAAGACTACATCAAAACGCTCAATTGGGGTGGGAAATTAAACCTGATTCTTTCGATGATAGATATTGCCAGTCAGAATAATTATGCCAAGGAGCAAGGAAATCAGTCTGAAATAATGCGAAAAAAAGCTTCCTTGGGTTGTATTCATGACTGAATCTACCGCTCGAACAATATAGCACCATCTCCGATACATGACATTGTTTTTGAGCACACACGCACAGCAAACGAATGCTGTACCAGGAATATTCATCATGGATTAATGTTTGGGAAAACCGGTAGCAAAAAATGCCAGGGATCATGAGAGGAAAATGCTGGTTGTAGCAATTAATCTCTCACGAGCGAGTATATCCGTACATGACTAATTTACATTTTTTACTCATTGGCAACTCTGTGGACTCCTGGTAACAAAGCCGAATGCATTTTTTGTCCGATTGGTTCCATATTTTATGTGCTATGATTCCTACGATTCAAAGTCATCCTAAAGGTCTGGTTTCACTGGGGCATCCAGCGGCCATGTCCAGCCGCCGCATCTGGATGTCGTGGCTGGATAACGTGGCCGGGTGGTTTCATTCAGGCAACTACATCCCGTTGCCACCGCTGGGAGATGTGGGAGAATGTCGATTTAGTTATTACGAATTTCTTATTGCTTTGTGTTTCCTGAGAGTGAGTTGATTTTAAGTTGAAATGGATGGTGACAATTTAGTTTTATTGGAAGACGAAGAAGAGGACGACCAATTTTGCAAGTAGAAAAACAAAAAAGAGCTGGAAAGGATGCGTAATATAAAATGCGGAGAGAGTAGAGCAGAAAAATCTCCGAAAATTGGGACTGCTTGACTAGGCGTCTGCGTCTCGACTGCTCTCGAAGCAGTCGAGACGTAGACGTCGGGCATCAGCCGTCGAACACGACGGCCTAGACCTATCAGTGAAACCGAACACATTTTATATATATTGGATCAGCACGGCAGTGACTTCCGACTGCTGGACATGGACGCCCCAGCGAAACCACACCTTTACTATTGTAGCATTGAAAAATGAGATTTCGTTCATGTAATATATTCTGTGCATAATGTATTTGGTGACGATCATTAATTAGATGCTTAACTCTGAAAAGAAGCGCCGAAAAACGTTACTGTGATCCATCACTATTCGTATAAAGGAGAAATTTTTTCACATTGGGACCAAGATCCGAGGTTCGTAATTTTAAAACTTCGTTATTTCGTAATATCGCGTACTGTTACATACACTTAGATACCCTTTTGGTAGGGACCGAAGATTTTGCTTCGTAAAATCAAAATTTCGTAATTTCAAGTTTCGTATTTTCGAGTTTCTACTGTAATACTAATTTGTACTGGTCTTCAAATTTTCTTTTTCCGTAAAATGAAAATATCCTTTAAAAGTGTAACAAAGTGTATCTCATTTACGTAAAAATTTTCCCTTAATATTTGATTTCTTTTATTCATCTATCAACTTGATAAATTTATGATATGTATTCCCTTGTATATTAATAATGTCCTTAACACTAAAGAATATCACAGTAATTGAGGTTTAGAAAAAAGGAGTCATATAGGATGCAAAGAGTGACAAGTTTTTCAATGTTTCACTTGATTGGAGAAACATGTGTAGAATTTGGTGCAAAGGCTTCCATGTTGTGTTGGAGTTGAAGGCTGCATTTTTTCGGATGTTTCACCACGCTGTTGTTTTTAAGACAACAGTTTTGCCTGTGTTCCAGCAGGCCTCTTCAGGTTGAAGTATTGATGCCGGTAATTGACGGCCTTATATACGCCTGTTTCTAATTCCTGATTGGTGGTGTCATTTTTCCATGTTGGCACCAATTTTCCCCCACTGGCGGGAATTGCCCATGTTGTCTGTATCTGCATAGAAAAGTCTCTTCCAAGTACTATGGAGGTGATACCCGTCTCCCGGTTGAAATTCTTCAGGTGCTTTGATATGTTGATAGCTTCCCGAATGATTCTTGGGAAGTATTGAGATTCCCTGGCAATCACCGTGGCGTCCTCCAAGTAAATTGTGTGTCCAGGCTTGGAATAAGCATGCGCTGCCATAGTGGAGAGGTGGAATTTCCTATTCTTCATCGCCCGTCTGTGCTCTTGTAGGTGGCATTTCACAGCTCTTTTTGTTTGCCCAATGTATGCCATCCTGCAGCTGCTCTCAATCTTGTACACTCCTTCGTAGGCATAGGGTGGGATCCGGTCCTTGGGTCTCAGCCTGGAAATTTGGTCTGTGGTCCCTGCCACAAAGGGGATCGTGGCATAGGCTGCAGGTTTGGGTTTCTCCGTCATCTCAAGAGTCATATCTGGTGGTAATTCCTGGAGTAGCCTTTCTTTCTTCATGTTCATTTTTAGGACCAAGTCCTTGTGGTACCCATTCTTCCCTAGAGTAGTAACCAGGTGCTGTTTCTCGGAGGGGAGTGAGTCTTTTTACAAAATGGAATATGCTCTGTGAACCAGGGTAGACATGAGGGCTGCCTTCTAAGTTGGGTGGTGGTGCAATACTGCATTTTGGTAGTGATCGGAATGAATTGCTTTGATGTTTACTCCATGTCCGAGCTTACCATTAGGTTTATTTATCACCATGATGCCCAGAAATAGAAGTTGATCATTCTTTTCTATTTCCATGGTGAATTGGACTGACACATGTAGACTAGTGAGATATTGTAGAAAGACCGAGGGCTCCTGTTCTCAATGTGACCAAACTACAAAGGTCCACATATCTGAGCCAAAGGGTAGGCTTCTTCCGGCAGCAGTCCAGATCCCTTCTCTTCTCTATCGTAGTGGAACACCCAAAAAATGCAGCCTTCAACATGTATGAAACATTGGTTATACTCCAGGATAATAGAAAATTGGTCCTTGTTAATCAGATCAGAAGTCTGTTCCATGTGGATAATGCTTACATTCACCTACAGCCACATTCAGCCACAATGCATGGTTATAAACTCACTCAAGTAAAAAAAAACAGGGACCATAGGCCTCTATAGGGGCCATATGTTTTCAAACAAGGTCCACTAATCATATCACTTACGATTGTTAATACCTCCTATTTGAGTGTTGCTTGTGGTGGTCCCAAAGATGACCTTCAAGTTGTCCCGACACACATGAGGTGAGGCTATCAGTTTATTGATGCTTGTAGCTAAGGATTGATATTTCTTGATGCTTACATTTGTACCAGTCACTTTTCTATCTTGGTATGATCCACACCAAGGGCATGAAATTTTCCATGACAAAATCATTTTACTTGTCTGGGGTTTGAGCCCAGATATTACATTTGCCCATCAGGTGTGTTAGCCAGTGACATAGCCAAGTCATCCTATCTTAATTCAAGGCAAATTTCTGTAAGGGTTGATGCGAAATTAGGCCTTGCCATCTCAAGTCCACAATGTGGCGCAAGAGATATGGTTATACTTACTGAGCTACTGTCGCGGAGGATAAACCCAAAACATTGTTACTTTAAAACCACTAACGTTGACGATTTTCTAATCAATGCACGGAACAAATGATGTAGTATGCAGTGGCATAGCCAGGTTTTGGGTCTAGGGGGACTGGGGGGGATTGGTAGTGAAACTTGCTAACTCACCTGTCCGGCAATTGGGAGATCCAGGTTTAAATCCTGGTCAAGTCAAATATTTTTTTCATGACGAATTTCATCTCCTTTGTGTACATCTTTGCACCCATGCAGGTAACAGCATACCACATCATTTGCTCAGTGCAATGATTGGAAAATTGGTATGATCCATAGTTGTAACACCTATTTAGTTCACCAGTCTCAGGTGTTACTTTGCAGAACTGAGCAATAATCACCGTGATGCAAAGGAAACACTTTGTACAAATTCACAGTCATTTTAAACCTTGAAATCTTACTGCAGATCCCACTCATTTTGCCCGACCCTCTGAGCTCACTCATGCCACCAGCAGACATCCCCTCTTCACCCTGAAATTGTTTCTTCTTAACTCTCCCCTCCTTACAGGTTTTTCCCTAATTCCAAATGTAACACTTTTAAAGAACCCTTGATCAAATGTTCGCCAATTATTGCTTATAATGGACTTACAAAACTGTTTTTTATGATTGTACGTTGAGAATGATGCTCAAGAATTTGAAGCTGAGAATGACGCTCACGAATCTGAAATTGAATGTCCATTTAAATAAAAGTGAAATAGTATTTCTTTTGCATGATTGTGAATACCTGAATATTATCAATAATTTCCAAGAACACAAGGCCACTTATAGAGTTCACGAGGCAATGCAGTGACAATTCATCCCCATGGATGCAGGGTGTGGGTGCATTCCATACATCAATGCAGGGAGGGGTTAGAGGGGTAGAGTCTCGTAGGGGAACTGAATGAATGCGATGGTGGGTGGCGTAACATGGTGGAACTCCTTCATGATGCACAAAGGGTAAGAAAAAAGACTTTGCTGTTCCACAAAATAAAATATATTTGCGACCGGTTTCGATACGGCGTATCATCATCTGGCCAGATGATGATACGCCGTATCGAAACCGGTCCCAAATATATTTTATTTTGTGGAACAGCAAAGTCTTTTTTCTTACCCTTTGTGCATCGGGGAACTGAATGGTTTGGTCTTTACCTCAGAGGGTTAACAGCACTAATTGTAGCACCCTAGCAGGAGGGGGGGAGGCTTGAAGTGCATCGGACCATATCTCAGAAACACAACGAGATACATAAACAGCAACAAAATTCAGTCCTATAGATTATTACTAAGTATTGCATTTTCAAAGGTAGAGTGCTTTTCATGCCTGAGTTCCCACATATTTAGTTTCAAAGTACGCGCAGGGCCCTTGGGACATGGATTCCCGAAAACTAAGAGTGAAAGGACTTCTACACATAAATTAACACTCCACATCAATCATTTTTAGAGGTGGAAAACATTACTTTCATCAATTTCAAAAAGTAAGTGCCACCCTAATGTAGTAACTGCATATATATTGCATTTATTTTGTAACCAATAGTGATATGGCTTGTCTCTATTTTGTCACATCCAATGATGAACATGTTTTCACAAAAGATGAAAGTGTTTTTGGGCTTCTGCCTCATATGTCATTCATCCTTTTATGTATGCCAACAGAAATGTGTATCGTCCCTACTCAATCCATACCATTCATTTAATACCCTGTCAAAATTTAAAAAGCCTCCATTATGTCCATGTCTGTTATATCGAAGGTGACCATAATTACCTGTTTGGGATGCCACATAATACTAGGCAATATAGAATCGGTTTTCAAATTTTCTATTCCCATGAAATGAAAATCTCATTTGAATGTGGAATTAAAATTATTACCATTTACATTACTTACTGCATTTTCTGGTGAAAAAAACATGCACCTACTAGATAACGCACAGTAAAAAATTTCATTAGTTTTTCTATAAAAGCAGAAATTATCTTGAATTATCTTTTCTAAAAAAGCAAAAATTATTACAGCAAAAATTATCTATAAATACCTTTCTATGGACAAATAAACAAGGAGAAAAACTCATTTTGATCTCCGTATCACAAGCATGTCTCTATAGTAATTACTTAGACTTTTTAAGAGAAAATGAAAGGAGAGTCAAAAACATGTGAATTCTCCACACAGAGCATATTTGAGATGATGCCTAACCAGAGCAAAGAAGAATCTCTCTCTCACTTTTATATTCGAGAGCCTTCCTACTATTTGCTTGATAAATCCTAGTTTATTTAATGCAGTGCTGAAGATGTTTCACCTGTGTTTCCCCCACACTTAGTCTGAAATTATGGTAAGATGGTAATATGGTAAGATATGTATAGGTGCTTCCATTAGAGCAAATACTCAAATCCCAAATGGCAAGCATTTCAGTCAATTGTAACTTTGGGCTATTTTCACGGCACATTTATGTCAACGCTAATAAAACGGAACCAAAACTTTCATCCACTAGAGCTCACTAAAAAGTTAATAATGATTTTGAAGATGACAAATATAACAAACAGGACATCTGCAAAAAGATATCAGCATTCAGCTCCATCACAATTGGAAACAAATTTTCTAGATCATGACTTATTGAATTATCATGGCATAAGAATGATAATTAGATAACTGATGTGGGATTGACAGTACAGTGAGATCACTCAAGAATTGAGGTCAGTGAGCATCCTTGGTGAAGATCAAATCCATCCTTTAAGGGGAGAGACAAATAAAAATTTGGAGCCCCTGACATGGGCACTAAAAAATACCACAGTCAATTGAAATTTTATTGGAAGTGTTTTTTTTTTGGGTGACATCTTTTGAAGATCTGAAGAATGAACTTCATTGCATTCCAACATAAGGTTATTTGAAGGTCACCTCTTGACATACACTGTTGCATTCACATATAAAAGGACATGGTCAGCAGTACATTTGCACACCCTTCCAAGGAGAGAAGGTCCACCCACTTCTCGCAGTCTTCCTCTATTGCATAGGCCCTCTCACACCAAAGTCACTGGCCTGTGGTTGCCATCTCTTTTCAGATTTCCTGCCAGGTGTAAACATTAAACTTTTGCCATTAATTTTTGAGGAGACAGTGACTCCTGGTGCATGGTTTGGGTGAAATTATTATTTTAACTACTCTCTTACATAGTGAGCACGTTCTGCAAAAATGAGCATGGTATTTTCTTCATAGCTCTGGGGCAGAAGGGATACTCCTAGCTTTGTGCACTTGCTCCAAAAAGATTTTATTCGATGGAAACAGAGAATATCTGCCCTAAAGACAGGGATTTCTTCAAATCACCAATTGTGCTGGGTGACAAATGACCCAACCATCACTTCATCGGAATTTTATCCCTAAACCAGTAAAAATGCACCATGGGAATGGAACTTTGTCTCTGCATTACATGAAAGATTAATGAGCCTTGGAATGATTGGGTTATAAACACAAGAATAACAGCAAATCAAATAGCCCAAAATTAACCTAACAACCACTTTAATGGAAATGTGAAGACTTGATATAATGTATGTACATACAGGGCACACAAGGAGCTGTTTTTCATTTCTTGAATATTTGGCAGAGTCATCTACTTCATTTACTACATTAGTGGACGGACAGACACACTGTGAATGAGAGGTAAAAGGTACCTACTAAAATATCGTAGGGATCAAGAGTCATCATACAATGGTGAGTTCAAAGATGAGTTGGTTCAAAAGTGAGATGAGGAAATATCATCCTCACTCCCACACATAACTTTTCCATTTTTTTCTTTCATTGGTGTATATCTGGAAGCCTCTTCCTTGCCCTTATTTATCTTAAATAATATATCAAGGATAAGGGTATAACCACAGATTAGAGGAAAAATTAGGCAGTCAACAGAGAATGACTAACATTACATTCCACATTCATTAAATTCGGGTGATGCCCATCAACAAATCATTAGATACACTGAAAATACATATTCATCTAACAGACACAAATACAGTAAATTGTATCATGGGCTGTTTCAACAATGTACATCCTTAAACTGAGGTAATTATTATTAAATAAATTCACATGAAGTGTAGGGCATATAAAAAATGTGCACTATACGAAGGGCCTAATGCATTAATGACAATAGAAGATGCTTTTCTACTCAATTTTCACCACTATGGGTTTTCTGCTAAATCAGCCAACAAACTCCCTCCATTGTTGATTTTTCTCTTGTAAATGGCAATGTGAGCTGGAGTGGATTATGGCAATTTTTTCACCAGGAGAAGTTTGGAATTTTTGGTGTTCTCCCAGCCAACTTCCCAGAGGCTTTCTTCTGCATACATTTAAAACAAATTAATTCCTCTAAATGTTTTGCTATCATTAAGAAATAATATTTTTATAAAGTTACTTAAAACCTAAGATTTTTATGACAATACCATAATTTGGCATCCACCCAGAGCCAGCACCCCTCCTGAAAATTGCCTGGGCCTTACTATACCCCTGAATACGAGAACACCTTTGAAAGCCACCACCATACATAGCCAAAGCAGACTCAAATTAATATTATATATGTACAATGCTAGCATAGGAAACATAATGATAATTAAAAAAAGAGTGCATAACTTTACCTTTGTCTGGGACGGATGGGGTGGGAGGATGAGAACTATCGACAGAAGCTTGTCTGCTTAGAGAACCACTTCTCCCACCAGAAGACGATGCTCCAGACTTGGTCCTCTGCTTTCTACCCTTAGGGGGTGCTCCTGAAGTGAGGTGAGGCCGTTGCGGTCTGCTTGCGGAGGGATTGTTTGGAGCAGAGAGGACCACCGGAGACGAGGGAGAGGAACAGGATGTGGGGCTGAAAGTTTGAGGATTTGGTGGGCCAGCGGTATGACGGACAAAAGGGGACACCCGAACTGCATGACTCCCTGGGATGGGCATGGGTTGGTGCTGGCCACTGCCTCCTAACCATGGAGGAACAAGAACCCTTTTATATTCCCCACTGACATAATCCTATTTAGCAGAGTCATCATTCATTCTGAGAGCTTTCCATTCGCTTTACTTTGCAACACAACAGCACACTTGCCTTCCATTCATTTCAATTGCACACTTAAAAACAGATCGGGTGCAGGGTTGATGTGCCCTAAATGACAACACAACTTCGATAATCATATCTGCGACAAGGGCATAACCAGGGGGGGGGGTGGGTTGCCCCCCCAACGATGGAGAAAAAGCTCAATTTTAATATCCTACATTCAAATTTTGATAAATGCAAATGAAGTGCGCTTCATCAGTTTTGACATGTTGAAAGTAAAGTCTGGTATGTTAAAGGTATTTTTTCCAAGGAACAACTGTGGCGATCATCCCTGGAAAAGTTGCCGAGGGGAGGGGCACAAATACTAATTGCCCCCCCCCCCCCCCCCAAGAGCTTTCCCTGGCTACGCCCTTGTACGATGGTTGTTTTTGTGTTGATTTCCAGTGAAGGGATCAAACAAGGATTGTCAAGTTTTTAATTACCCCATTGTAAAAAGCTTTTAAATACTTATTTTGAACGAATTCCATAACTATTAAAAACAATTTGGCCGTGATTGTTGTGCATCGACAGAATGCTACCTAGTGGCAGGTTACCGAACGTTTTGCCAATGCACATCATGCCATTCAATGCCATTCGTGTGTGCTGATGTGTTCCAATTTGCACAAACTTCAACACCATGAATGGAAAGCTGCCATCAACTCAGGGATATAGAAACGTAGCACACTCTAGTAAACACACAATAAGTAGATATTCATCAAAACACAATGAGAGTGCAAAGAATGGGAGAAAAATGATAAGAGTTAAAGTGATAGAATACTAACACGCAATATGTTTAAATTCCGCCCTTAACAAGGATGCTGTGATCTGTCATCATCTCAAGCATGCTATTAACTTAAAAGGACATGTTGAGGAAGAAGCATGGACAAGTGATGAGACTCGGATAATGAAACAGATATATGAGGGGTTAAGGGTGTGATAGGAAGGGTTTGGCCAAGAAAGTTATGGGTGAATGTGGTGGAAGAGACTCATAAGAGGAGGAATTTTAGGAATCTTAAGAACAAGAGAGTGTGAACGAAGTTTAGTGTGAATGCAAAAAAGCAACTGGAAGAAGAAGGTTTCATTTGTGGCATTGTTCCATGATAGAGATGAAACAAATAGCAATGTTCCACACTTAATTTTGAGGAACCGACCAGTTTCAGTTTATGTATTTTCAAAGATCACCAGTATGTACATTGAAAATTACATTTACCCCATATAAGTGTACCTTTCAGGACCATATGGAGGTAATCTTGCACCCCTGGCAGACCCTCCAAAGCTGTCCCCCTCTATGTGCTACATTTTTTTATTTTTCATCCCCTCTGTAATTGCCCCACCAGAAAACTACCTTCCTGCAATTTTTTTCAACACATATTTGCAAATTTTACAATTGTGTACATATGTTTAATAAAAATGATTTGTTCTTGAAAATTAATAAACTATACTTACAAAAAAAATTTTTGAATGGTCATTTTTGCCTGCGCCCTTGGCGGGGGCCAATCTTTTCACCCCATTGGTATGGCCCTGGTATCTTGAAAATGATATTTATAAGTTAAAACTGGTTGGTATCACAGAATAAAATGTGGAGCATTCCTCTTTGTTTCATCTCTCATGGAATCACCCACAAATACACATAAGTGTAAAAATTCCACAGAGGAAAAGTCATCAACCATGACCAGGACTTGAACCTAGATCCATGTATTGCAGGAAATATTTCAGCCGAGTCACAACTATTATTATGTTTTTTCTTAGCCCATTAACAATAAATGCAATAACTTTAAAATCAGAGCTTGGCACAAAGAAAACTCTCCTGTGAATGCAGGTACATACCAGAGCATTTCAAGAAATCAAACAAAGGTTAACTTGTGCCCCGTCATTAGACCTGTACGAAACCAATCGCCTGACGAGAGTATTGGCTGACCTGCCACATTAATCAGTAGCTTGTTTTTATCAGTTTATCTGTCCCACCAAAAATCATGAATTGATTCAATATATTGATGGAATACATTCAATGGTGATCGTATGTACTGAACATACCAGTAATCATAAGTGTCTTTATAACTTGCAACCATAGCTATGGGCTGTAATGAATTCTCACTCCAATGCACTGAGATTAAGGAAACACAATGGAAGGTATTAGAATACCTCTAAAAATAAATATCCATGCTGTAAGTATGTTGTAGCAGTACCTTGTCAATAGCAGCAAGGTGATACTAATATTACATTAAACTAGATTGCTCAACAACAACCTGAATATAATACACAGGAAAATAGTTATTCAGGCACATAATAGATAGCTCTTTTCTTATGCATTTTATTCATCCCTTGTTCAGATAAATATGGACTACATATCTGTTTAACCATATTTAGAGCAAATGACCACTGGGTATACTTCCACAAAGCTGACAATGAGCTGAAAACAATCTTGTACCTCTTTCAGCAAGGTTCACATGAACAAAGTGATTAGGAGAGCTTGTGAGTATGTGTCAACACTTGGGCTTACAAGAGTGAGGGCAGTGCGGTGTCTAGAGTAATTGCTTCCTATTTAAAGGGTCCAGATCCCAGAAGAGGAGAGTTTCAGCAGAATCCCAAAGTCAACTCGAGTGCTAAGTGGAGAGCATTTCAACTGTAGTGCTCTGTCTGTCTGATGGGATGTTAAACTGTGGGTTCCTTTCATGAAAAGAGGGCTGATTCGTGCTAGATTTCTCTCCACCCTACCACCATCACCTTAGTAATCCTACCCTACCTTCCCTTCCTTCCTACCTACCCTCCAGTCCATAATGGCACAAAAAGCCTCAGTGTTTACTCATGGCAGTTTTTAACAATATGAGTAGCTTTCTTTAAAACCTAAGGAGTAGCAGGAACAAATGGAACCTCACTTTTTCTTTTGTGCCCTCAACTCCAGTTCAAGCCAATCATTTTTCTGAGGCACAGTAAAACCTCTTTTGGCTTTAGATAGTAAAGCACTTTTGTAGTTTGACACATTGATGTATCTGAAACTAAGCATACATTCCTGTGTACAATTGAGCCCTGCTTTATGACAAGTTCATTCAATGATGAACTCTCGTCATGACCTCTTAGGTGAAGATGATTATTACAACTGGAATTTGCCCATTTGATGGGCAAAGAGATCATTCACAACAAGTATTCACAAAAACCCATTTCATCACCACATGCTACTTCTTTGTGCAGGTACAGAACAGCAAGTGTAATCCCCGCAAATGGGATAGCTATAAATTTAGAAAGTAGTTGCTATTCAGTTTTGATGTGGTATAATGAAGTCAAAAATTTGTCCTCACTCAGAAATCACAAAAAATTGATGTTGGAAACCATTTGTGTGGATGAATTTACTATTTAACCTTTTCATTGATAAGCTTCATCACAGAGAGCACCCATTGTAGCGCGCATACCTACTTTCGTTGTTGGTATTTAAACTCTTGCTTTTTAAAATACATATATGCATGCGTAGTGCTGATGGCACTGCTCCGCCCAAATGCATGTATGCGTGCATAGCAGTGAAAGGGTTAAACAAATTTCCAATTACTTAAATATTAAAAATTACACACACTAATTTGTAAAAATAAGCATGAATCACAACTTTAAGAGTTCTTTTTTCAGATGTAGTGCTTTTTAGTCATGCTTAATAAAGCATGTTAAATAATTTTTAATAACTAACTTTAAAATTTTATTTTTAGGTTTTTTGTTTGAAAAATTGCTCTAAAATTCGGATTTCGAAGGTTAATTTTTAACACTTTTTCCATAGTTGAAAATATTTGTATTAAAAATAATTTTTAAAATTTTTCGAAGGTTAATTTAAAAAAATAAAGGAGGGCCCACGAACATTTAATTGGGGGATTCGGGGGCCCTCCTGTATTCCATACCTCCTGCACCACAGATCCAGCTTAAGGGTTTACAAATCCTAAATGCGGCCCTGACTATTTTTATTAACAATATTACTGGTGGATTACAGTTAAATTATAAATGACAATTTAAGGGTATTGCCATCAACCAGAAATGAGAATTTTAGGGTATAAAAAGTATTATAAATACATACAAAAATTTTTTTTAACTTCTTACAAAAATGAAGTTTATGTAATTCAAAGAGTATTTATTTATTTAATGAGTTAATAAACAAAAAATCAACAAACCAGGAGCATTCAAATTAGAATTGCATGCAATTATATAAAATTTATCACCACATTTAGAATTATTAACAACGTAAATATTTTCACTTAATTATGCTTAAACAAATTTTCAGTGAATAATATAAGGTACATAGCAAATGTATTTTCAATGCCACATATACATCATGCACTAAAGTCACTAATACAAAAAAATAAGCCAAAAGCTTAACTTCTAAAGAACAACTTTTAATCAGAAACAATAAAAAGAAAATAATCCCATTGGCATTATGAGGACTTCAAAGAAGAAAATATCATTTCGTGTGATGAATGCTGAGTTCATTTCAGGGTATCACTTTTTTATGATACTTTGATGAATTAGCAATACCTCTGATTGCTTTGCAAGTTCCAATGTTTTGTTCGTTTTTCACCCAACATATAAATGAAACTCTGTAAATTGGTGGATTTTGCCACACCTGGCACAAACCATACTCCGTATTGGTGGACAGATGGAAACCGCAAGCCAAAAGTGGTTGCATCTCCAGTGGTCACCGCTTTTCCACCACCGAGGTTACTTCCAGGGGTCAATGGAATTGTTCGATGAAACTGCTGTGAGGGGTGCTGAAAAGAGGGGCTGCTCTTTGTCACTGGACTTACTCGGCTTCCACATCCACTATTATTTTGGGCATGATGGTGAGGGGGTAATATATTTGCAGAGCTGGTGGGCAAGCCTATGTGCTGAGTGGTTGGAGTCGGAACCGGTGTTTGGGCCATCTAAAATATCAATTAACATCAAAGTGCAACTTAAATTCAGATGCTGAATAACCATGCAAATCAAGTATAAGTTAAGACTCATTTTGAGAGATACGTACATCTATTCTAGAAAGAGTCTACATTTCTTCATAAATTGATTTACAATTTTTTCAAATATCCACGAGCCTCAATGTGGAAAAGTTGACTTTGTGAGTGTTAGAGTTAATTCTGTGCCAAATTTCATCATGCTAAAAGAAATGCTTATCCCTGCCAAGATGTGATTGAATGCCAAAACTTTGCCAAAAACTTGATGAAATCTGTAAAAATCATCCCATAGAGGTAGTGATTCCTTGAGTTTAAAAACATCACCTAGCAGGATGTTGATGAGCCCACTTATTAACATATAAAAATGTTAATATGCCACTCAAAAAATTCTTGCTCCTTCTGAGTCTGAGAAACTTAACTGATTACCTACCTAATCAAAGACCTGGGTGCTCCAATTGGATACGCATGACATTTTGGTGGTTTCATGAATATTAATGTATTTGAATATCAGTTATTTTTATGATTTTTATCATTGTTAAAGTTAATAAACATATTTACATTGCTGAAGTTATACAGCCATGTTACGAGCACCTGAGTTCTGTGCAGGTTGCCTGAGAATTGAATTGGATAAACTTTCTGTGGCTCTGTAGATGCAGGCATTTTGGTGCAGCAACTTTACATTTTCAAATATTGACTGATCGATGAGTAGACATAGCAATACATTTCCTTCCCAGAAGAAGATTTCATTCAAGAAATGACTGGCTATATCAGAGGACTTATATGGATTTCACCAAATTTTCAGCAACTTTCCAATATTCAAGGACCTTTTGGTAGGGTAGGGCTTCTTATGATTTCAATGTAATTTATCAGGAAAACTAACTAGCATCCCAAGACATTTGGAAATTTAAAAAAAGTGAAAATCAACCCACCTTATTATGCACATTTATTACGTCACTTCTGCTTTTCTCTCCATGAATAACAAGTAATGGCTAAGAGTGTAATTCTTGGTACAAGTCTAAAGCTTTAAACAGTTGATTTATGAATGCAGATTATAAGGATAGTGTACACTGCAGTCATGTACTGTGCACCCAAGAGATTAGCATCACTAACCCAGGTAAGATTAGAATGTGTATTTGTGTGTGGCCAAATCACATCGACATGCCAGCATCTTAGAACCAGCAGTGATTGCATTGTGCCATAAACCATATATGCCATGTGAACTGTGATTGCAGGTATACAAATTGCTTTAGCAAAGTGCTGCACAAAGCTGCACAGATTCTTTCTTAAAGTAATTCCCAGACGTAGCAACATATGAAAATATAGTGAAAGGTGTTCAGTATTTTACAAGTTCAAAAATGGGATGTGAAATTAAAAATGGTAACAGTGCTTTTCCTTTCTGGCAAATGTAATGAAAAATTTATGTCCACCTGTCCTCACCTTAACAGTTCAAATTAATCCCATCTCTGGCTCTAACTAACACTAGCATTATTAAATACAGCGTGTCAAAAAAAATGAGTAACACATCTCTGGCATTGGATAGTGTGTGAAAATCTAAGATGAATAATCCATAGAAATTTTCACAAGGGCACAATGGTTATTCTCCAATTGAGCTTTGAAATTGAGTTGGATTTTCTACAGTGAACTTCAAACCAATCAGCAAGCCACTGGAGAGCTTATGCAGCAGCCACAGTTTATGCAGCAGCACAGTGGCAGGGCGAAAGCTGAAATGATCGCAGGGAGAAACATTATTGGGGCTGCTAATAACAACAGTGTGCTTGCTTCCTCACTCCAACATTGGCCCGGCCACATTACCTCCCTATACTTGCTGAGTAATTCTTTCTTCCAATTTTCAAAGCTCCATTGCAGAAATATTATCGCCCCAGTGCCAAAATTACTAAGGAAAATTAATCTAAGACTTTTATGCCCTATACCATGGTATAGATACATTACTTTTTCTAAACACTCTGTGTACCTTAAACCTTTTGAAGCCCATGGGATTAGTAACAATTCGGCACTAGAATTCCAGTTTTTTTTTCATATTTACAAAATGTTGCCATCCCTTCCATACTAAATGGTTGCTCCTGTACTCTCTTTCCATTCACAGCCACCGAATATATAATAACTCTGACTCCTAAATAAACTTGACAGCGGCAGGCTTCACTTCATAGAAGTTATTTATGTTTTTATTCATGATTAAGTAAAATATGTACTTAGTACTTATCTACAAAATTTTGTGCAGGTTCCCGGGTACAAGTATGGAAGGAACTATCTCTCTCCAACCTTCCCGGTCTGGGTATATCTCCCTCCGGCCTCCTGGTATAGGTCTGGAGGGAGTGCCACCCCTCCATCCATCCAGAGGCATGGAGGAAACACATTAGCCTCTCCCACCTGTGGTGTAGACGCTAGGTGATTGTCAATTGTCACTATGTGATGTAGACGCTACGCGTCAGTCAATTGTCACCTAATAAAAGGGGACGACGCCATCTTGGCGGCAGTCTCGTACATACTGGCCATGTGAGTTAATCGTTGTCTCCATCCTCATCCATCTTTCCCTGGGACATTACATTGGCGACGAGGATGCCTAATTTTATGGAGCGATTTGTTGTTGGGGAGGATAGTTGGGAGTCCTATGAAGATAGGTTGTTGCAGTATTTCATAGTGCATGATCTTAAAGAGGGAAATGAGGAAAAGAAGAAGGCGATACTTCTTTCCTCGATCGGGAAGAAGACTTACGAAGTGTCACGCAATCTCTGTGAACCGAAGAGGCCTAGTGAAATTAGTTTGGAGGAAATAACAGAAAAGTTACGTGGATACTTTTCTCCTAAAAAGTCGGTGATCGCCGAGAGACACAAGTTCATGAAATGTGTGCAAACGGAGAGAGAGAGTGTGAGAGAATTCACTGCCAGATTAAGGAAGGAATCCTGCCACTGCAATTATGGAGCGTTTTTGGACCAAGCCCTGCGGGACCAGTTGGTTTTGGGCCTCAAAGACAGTAACATTGTACAGGCCCTATACATAGAAGATGAGTCCATATCCTTCGATAGGGCAGTGGAGTTGGCCGGAGCTAGGGAAAAGGCTTCCCAAAACGTGGCGGACTTTTCAACAACGGCGGTTCCGGAGGAGAGCCGTGCCGACGTCCATTTTGTATGCAGTGCTGGCGTTCACCATGGGGGAGAAGGCCAGCGCAGTGACAGAGGGAACCATGACGAAGCCGAGGTCCACCGAGTCACGGCGGGAGGTGGAAAAAGTAATAGAGGGCCACCGAAGAGGAGCGAGAAGGGAGTCTGCTATTGCTGCGGGCGGGAGGGCCATTGGAGCAGCAGTTGCAGGTTCAGAGGGTCCAGGTGTGACCTATGCAAAAGGGTGGGGCACCTGAAAGCGATGTGCTGCAACTCAGGTATGGAGACGAATAAGGTTTTTCATTTAAACATTTGTGAAAATGATTATATGGTTAGTGAGAGGGGTAAAGTGGAAAGGGAGAAATTAAACTTTGGAACAGAGGAAGAATTGCTGATGTTCAATATCAAGGAAATAAACCCTAGAGACAAAGGTCCTTGGATGGTCAAGATTAACGTAAAGAGAAAGGACATTTTTATGGAGATAGATACCGGATCGGCGATCTCTGCTGTGTCAGAGGAGCATTACAAAAAAAATTTTTGTGAACTCCCCTAACAGAGTACTAATGTTAAACTGAGGTCGTATTCGAATGTGGTGATAGAGCCAAAAGGGATTATTTCAGTCATGGTAAATTATCGTGGAGTGAGCCAACGACTGTTGTTGTTTGTTGTGGAAAATGGTGGGCCACCATTGTTGGGCAGGGATTGGTTTTGGGCTTTGAAATTTTGTGAACCCATAAATAGAGTTGAAATTGATACCATGGCTAGGGTGAATGAAATATGGGATGCAAACAAGGATTTGTGGAATGGAGGCTTAGGGCTGCTAAAAGGGGAAACGGTGAGATTGTACTTAAAAAAAGATGCTAAACCTAAATTCAACCACTCACGAGCCCTAGCTTTTGCCTTGAGGAATAAAGTGGACAAAGAACTTGAGAGATTAGTGGAGTTAGGGGTATTGTATCCTGTAAAGTTCAGCAAATGGGCAACTCCAATTGTACCAGTGGGAAAGAGTGATGGAACAGTCAGAATTTGCGGAGATTTCAAAGTTAATGTAAACCCACAATTAGAAGTAGAGCAATATCCACTTCCAAGGGTTGAGGAGTTGTTTTCGAAGTTACAAGGGGGAGAGAAATTTTCAGTCATAGATTTGTCCAATGCCTTTCAGCAGCTCTTACTTGATAAGGATTCACAGGCTCCATGCACCATTTATACACACAAGGGTCTCTTTAGATATAGTTGACTCCCCTTTGGCATTGCTTCAGCCCCCGCAATTTTTCAAAGAACAATGGACCAGGTGCTACAGGGGTTGGAGGGAATTGCATGTTTTCAGGATGACATAATCATCACAGGAGAAAACGATGAAAGGCATCTGAAAAATTTGAACCACGTTTTAAACAAATTGAACAATCTGGGGTTTAAGGTCAATAAAGATAAATGCAAGTTAATGTTGGATACAGTTGAGTTTTTGGGGCACAAGATTGACAAAGAGGGTTTGCACGCTACCGCCAGCAAAATTGAATCCGTAGTGAATTAGCCTAGACCAGAGGGGACGTCTCAGTTGAGGGCTTTCTTGGGATTAGTTGAATACTATTCAAAATTCCTGCCAGATTTGGCCTCAGTGTTGTCACCCTTGCATCAGTTGCTGAGGAAGGAGACTACATGGAATTGGTCGGCCGAGTGTGAAACAGCATTCAATAAAGTAAAACAGCTAATCACATCTACCAAAGTTTTGGCTCATTATGATCAGTCACTGCCAGTTATTTTGCAGTGTGATGCTTCCCCATATGGGTTGGGGGCAGTAATCTTACACTCCTACCCCAATGGTGAGGAAAGGCCAATTGCCTTTGCCTCTCGGTCCCTCAGCAGGGCAGAATCTAACTATGCTCAGATAGACAGGGAAGCGTTAGCTCTTGTATTTGGGGTCAAACGTTTTACACAGTACCTGTATGGACGAGAGTTCATTTTGAGAACTGATCATAAGCCTTTGATATATATTTTCGGGGACAAGAAGGGAATCCCTCCAATGGCAGCCAATAGACTACAAAGGTGGGCAATTATCCTTCAGGGTTTTAATTATAAAATAAAGCATGTGAGTGCTGAGGAAAATAAAATTACAGATGGGTTATCAAGATTGCCACTGCATTATGAGGGGGAAACATTTGAAGAACTATCCTATATCGAAGTAGGGGAAATGGAGTTTCTGCCTGTTACTGCTAAGGATATCAGTTCTGAAACTAGAAGGGATGCTGTACTGAGCAGAATTTTGGACTATTGCATGTTGGGTTGGCCAAGGGAGGTGGAAGCTGAATTAAAAATATATTTTCACAAGAGGCATGAGCTAACAGTGGAACAAGGGTGTGTTATGTGGGGAAACCGGGTAGTGATACCAGAACAGTTGAAAAAAAAAATTTTGGACGAACTTCATTCTAGTAATTTGGGGATAGTTAAAATGAAATCACTGGCTAGGTCGTATGTGTGGTGGCCCAATTTAGATCTTGATTTAGAGTCATTAGCAAAGTCTTGTTCATGGTGCCTAATGAACAAATCCATGCCAAATAGAGCACCGCTAAAATCTTGGGATTGGCCAGAAAAGCCTTGGTTCAGGCTTCATGTGGATCTGGCTGGCCCCTTTTTGGGAAAAATATTTTTGGTCATTGTGGACAGTTCAACTAAATGGCCGGAAGTGAGGGAGATTAAGAATGGGGAAGACCCATTGTTTCAACTGAGGTTTGCTACATTTGGGTTGCCAGAAGAAATTGTATCGGATAATGGTTCTCCATTTGTGTCATCTTCATTTAAAGAGTTTTGTAAAATGAACAATATTTGCCATATCCTCTCTCCACCATACCACCCCACCACAAATGGGGCGGCAGAAAATATGGTTAAGTGTTTCAAAAACAAAATTAAAACATTAATGTCTTCCCACGTGCCATTTCATTTAGCTCTACCACGTTTTCTCCTAAATTGTAGGATCACGCCCCATGTAACGACTGGAGTGCCTCCATGCCAACTCATGTTCGGGCGACTCTTACGGTCTAGACTCGCTTGTGTGAAGCCTAGTGTCATGGATAGAGTCCGTTCCCAACAAAGGGCCCAACAGAAGGGTCACAGAGGGTCAGTTTTGAGGAACTTTACTGTGGGAGACAAAGTGTTGGCTCGAGCCTATACAAGGGGAGGGCAAGACAGATGGGTTGAGGGTACCATCAGAGCAGTGTATGGGTCCCGAAATTATCAAGTAAAAACCGGGGAGGGGCTCATTTGGAAGCGTCATATTGACCAGCTGCAGGAAGTGGCCATCACTGAGAGCAAGAATAGTACCTCTGGTGCAGTGAGGGGGGAGGAAAATTGTGGTGAAGCAAGGAAAAAGTTATCTGAAACGGATAGCTCTGTGGGGTACTGGGAGCATAGTGGGGAAAAGACTCAGAGTGAAGTGGAAAAGACTCACGAGTGAAGTGGAAAAGACTCATAGTAAAGTGGGAACAGTTATAAGAAGATATCCTGAGAGGTCTAGACAAAAGAAGAAAGTGTTCGATTTGTAAACAGTGATTAGTGTATTTTGTATCTCCTATTGTTTATATGTATTAGGTACATTTTATGTTCTTCTTTATTTCCTTCAGTTGTTGCCCCCCCCCCCCCCCTGCGTGGGGAGGAGTGTGGTGTAGATGCTAGGTGATTGTCAATTGTCACTATGTGATGTAGACGCTACGCATCAGTCAATTGTCACCTAATAAAAGGGGACGACACCATTTTGGCAGCAGTCTCGTACCGGCCATGTGAGTTAATCGTTGTCTCCATCCTCATCCATCCTTCCCTGGGACATTACACCACCCCTTCCCTCCTCTTTCCTCTTCTCCCTTTTCTTTCCCATCCCCTCCTCTCTCCTGTTCTCCCCATTCTTCTTCTTTTCCTCCTCTTTCCCTCTTATTTCCTCCTCTCCCTGTTTCCCCTCCCACCCATAGCCTAAAAATCTGTCCCTCTTCTCATTCACCTTCTTCCCATTGAGAAAGATGGGTCCACCTTCCCATTGAAATAAATCCAAATTATCTAGTGTGCCTTATACCCTGAAATATGTACCATTAAATATTTCTATAATTTTATTCACAACCCTTATTGACACTATATTATTTATAATCACTTTATTTGTACATAATAAAATATTAAATTATGCTAAAAATTTCAGCAATATATATGTAATTCTTTCAAAGTAAAACATCAGGAAACCACCCCAATAGCATAACCAAAGGAATACATAATTAGAACAGGCAATAGTGAAAAGCATTGAGGAAAATATGAAAGACAGACTATTGGGATTGACATAAAGTGTATGTCAGTTGTGGAGTCTCGGCAGTCATGACTGCAAAAAGTGTTAGAGAGGTAAATGAAATAAGAGCAGTACTTCAACCCTTTTGCTGCAAGTGGTCCAATCAGTCAGTCTTTGATACCAATGCAACTGCCACCATCAGCCAATATTACAACAAGAATTTCAACATACAGATATAAATAGAATTATTAAATTATTGATCACAAAAAATACGTGTATGAATTTCCTGTACATATATTTAAACATTAATTTTATTTTCATAAAAAAATGCAACATAACAGAAAAGTTTTTCACCATTCATTTTCAAAAGTTTAGTTTAGTTTTATTTATTTGTCCAAGGACCAGTAAATACAAAGAATTTGCGTACTGGTATAAGACACGTCATGTAAAAAAAAAATCAAACCATCACATTATCACAACATTAACAAATCACATTATCACAAAAGCCAAAAAATTATGGTCATGAAAAAATCAGAAAAATTATCAAAACGATAAATAATCATTTATGCTAAAAAACATATTCCCAAGCAAGAAGTCCTTCAGCTGAGATTTAAATTTGGGAACAGACGTAATATTTTTAAAATAAACAGGCAATTTGTTGTAGAGGATAAGGCCCATATTCCTCGGCCCATTGAACGTAGACTTAGTGCGGGTGAATGAGACGTGAAGATTTTTTGCATTGCGAGTGTTGTGGTTGTGTATATCAGAATTTGTAGCAAAATTGGAAAGATTATTTTTTGTAAATATAATAACGGTAAAGATATAAATACAAGGTAAAGGTAACAAATTAAGATCCCTAAAAAGAGGAAGACTTGGGGCATCGTACTTAGAATTAGTCATCAAACGAACAATTTTCTTTTGTAATTTAAAAATAGAAATTGCTTGAGGAGAAGAGCCCCAGAAAAGTATAGTTTGCACAATGTGTGAATAACATAAACCATAATACAGAGAAATGAGGACATTTATGGATACAGTGTGACGAATATTCCGAATAAGAAAAGTGACAGAATTAAGCTTTTTTAAAAGCATATCTATATGAGAGTCCCAATAGAGATGGGAATTTAAAAATAGGCCTAGAAATTTAGTTGACTCTACCGGAGGCAAAATTTGATCATCAAATGGAATATTTATTACTTGGGTTGGAGTGTTTTTGTGAATAATTGTATAACTTGTGACTTTTCGACATTAATTTTAAGAAAATTTTGCGTGGCCCACGAATGAATTCCTTGGGTAATAAGAGTACAACTTGTAAGAAGGTCGTGAATAGAAGCTGCAGAAATAATAACATTGGTATCATCAGCAAATAAAATAGGATGACTGCCTGGAATACCTTGTAGAACACCGGGTAGATCAATAATGTAAATGAGAAACAAAATGGGGCCAAGAACGGACCCCTGGGGGACACCTTGGTGAATTATTTTAGGGGAAGATTTATAATTAGTGCCATCTTTATTAATAATGACATGCTGAGTTCTATCTTGGATATAGGACAACAACCAATTTTTTGAAGAACCCCTAACACCAGCTAAGTCTAATTTTTCTGAGAGCAAACTATGGTTAACAAGGTCAAATGCTTTAGTAAGATCGAATAATAGAGCACAAATAAACAGTTTTTCATCAAGACCAATATGCAGGTGATTAATAACTTCATAAATATCAGATAAAGTTGACTTGTTTTTGCGAAAACCATGTTGATGCGGGGACAAAAAACCAATAGATTCAAGATAGGAAACCAGGCGCCTATTTCGCTTTTTCTAGTATTTTAGAAAACTGAACTTGGATGGCAATAGGGCGATATGAATTGAAATCATGGGGGCTACCTTTTTTCTTATACAAAGGAATAACTTTAGAAGTTTTTAATACTGAAGGAAAAATGCCTTCAACAAAGGAGGCATTTATAAGATGCAGTAAAGGATCCTTAATAAGGTTGAAACAAAGTCTAATGACAAGATTAGGTATTTCATCTATGCCTGCACTGAATTTATTTCCACAACTATCAATTATAGTTTTAAGTTCGTTTTCACTGCAGGGAGAGAGAAATAATGATGAAGCAGAATGCATTAAGACATCCCTATGATTAATAAAATTAGTAGGTTGGTTGATAGAAGGTAAAGATGTAAAATAATTATTAAATTCTGTCGCTAATATATCAGGAGAATCTGTATGATAATGTGATGGGGCAACATTCAATTTTTTAGTTTCATTAATAATCTTCCATATTTCACGAGATTTATTAGAACACTTTAATAATCTATCATTGTTATAGGATCGTTTGGAAGAATTAAGAAGTAATTGATAGGATTTTTTGAGAGATTTATATTCTAGCTCCAGATCTTTATGGTTAGGAGATTTACTCCGAAGAAAAAGGTCCTTAATAGTAACGGAAAGTGCACGGATCTCATTTGTAATCCACTTCTTCTTAGTGTCTTTTCTTATCGACTTTTTCAAGAAGATAGGAAATGCAGCATTAAAATAAAAAAGGAACTTATCATAAAATGCTGAAAATATTGTATCAAAATGGGAATCTACATAAACATCAGACCATGTCTCAGTTTCTAACAAATTAAGAAAATGTGCAATATTAAGATCAGAATAAGATCTTGTCATATGTTGAAGGGATCTAGGACTGGTTTTAACCGAAAAATAGGTCATAACAGGGTAATGATCAGATATGTCTGAAACAATCACTTCGGAATTCGTGTCATAAACATCCATATTTGAAATTGTGATATCTAGTAAAGAAGATGAATGCTGTGTAACACGGGTGGCATCAACATTACATACTTTTAAGTTGTAGGACCTGAGTAAGTTTAAAAGAGAGTTCTGATTACTGTCAGATAGAAGTAGGTTACAATTAAAATCACCGGACAATATTAGCAGTGCTTGAGGATACTGGTTAAATACAAATTCAAGTAGAATATCTAAATTTTGTAAAAACAAATAAAAATCCCCCTGAGGCGAGCGATAGATACAGATAATGACACATTCCAAGTTGCCAAAATTAATAAAGCACATAGAGTATTCAAAGTTTTTCTCAGAGAGCAAGGGAGGTGGAGCAGTAGGTAAGGAAATAGGAACCAAGCCATCCTTGAGTAGGATCGCAGTGCCACCATTTTTAAAATCTGACCGACAGAAGATGTCGGCTACTGAATAACCATTTACACACAAATAAATAGCATCATCATTTGTAAGCCAATGCTCACACACACACAGAACATCGGGATTTAAGTTGTCCAGGAGGGCTTCAAGCTCCATTGTCTTGTTCCTAATACACTGAATATTAAGAAGGAATACAGAAAGAGTTGAGTTCCTGCATAGTCACATAGACTTCGATTTATTTATACCATTACTCGATCTAGTAGAGACCCGGCAACTGTAACTTAAAACATCACTTCCTGCAGACAATTGATCACTCACATTATTCACATTGGTGTTGGCTTGAGAATCACTTTCCTTTTTAGAATTCCTTGTTGCCATCTTCGTCTTGAGAGAGTCACCATTCGTACCCAATTCTTTAGTTTCAACACTTTTGGGTTCGTAGAATTTATTGATAATCGCACCATGGGGCCAAAAAAGTGGATTAATTACATTTTTGAAGTCACCATAGTCAACACCAATTTTGAAGGCACTGAATTTTATGCTTTTTACGGCAATCTTTTCACAAGAAACACACGTAACATCAAATTGAGTTTTTACGTGAGATATCACTTCATCTTCATTTAAATCACCGGGCAGGCGGCCTAAGTACACATACGACGTAACTTTCGCAGCTCGTAGTCCCACGCTGCCTTGTTTGAATTCACCTTTTCCGATGGAGAAGAAGCTTCGTTTCTTCCTCCATGGCTGGACCCGGGTATAACCATCGTTTTCCTTTTCACTAGAGCTTTGTTGCTTGTTGGGATGTGATGCCTTATCATCGGTATTTCTTACCGGTGACGAGGACATTTTCTTCTTCTTCTTCATCATCACTTTCGTGTTGGTCTCAGAGGTTTTAGCGGCAGCTTCAGATACTTCCTGATCATCGTTTTTACCCAGCCTCTGTAATACGATGCCATCTCCCACATTTTCGGCACGATCTCCCACATTTTCAGCACGAATTTCACGATCAGGGTTAGAGATTCTCGCGACCTCATCGTCGAATCTCACCTTCCTTTCACGATTTTCGTCCACTAAATGTTGGTGATGATCAGCCTTGTCTTTCATGTTAATAATCTCTGCTTTCAAAAGTTCAATGTCGTCTTCCATCTTGCGCAACCTGTTTGCGCCTTCAACACGACAGTAAATACACTTCCAAACAAACCGTCAGAATCCTCCAGGGTTTTTAACGCAATTTCCTTCAAGCCTGTGCATTTATGGTGATACGGTCGTTTACAATTCTCGCATAGTAGAACTTTTTCACACGTAGCAAGAAATTTTTTACAAGCGTGACACTCTGAGTTGATCACATTGGACGCCATTTTGCCATATGACTATATGACATATGACATATATTGAAAATATATAGTATTTACATTAAAATCTAAAAGTAATGTTATCCTTTTGCAAAAATGTTTTGATTTTTAAAAGTTGAAGAAATACAACATGAAAACCTTCATGAAAATGATCTTAGCTTGGTCTTATCATACCTTACTTGGAATTTGCTGGCTTAGAAAAGGTCATAAGCACTAATCAGCAGTTTTAAATACATAAAAATAATTTTTGACAAATGGTTAACAATAAATGAATCCATTAATTTTCCTCACCTGCACATTGGCATGGTACAACCCCAGACTGGGGGCCATGCTCATTGGAGGAATGTAATGATGCTGATGCTGCAGTTGTTGATGTACTTGATTGGGAATTAGGGGGGATGGATTCATTTGTGGATTGGAGGGCGGGTGGGGAAGAGGAGGCGTGGGCAGAAGGGCTCCAGTCGGTGGTGGTGGAGGTGTCCCTGGTGGTCCTCCTGCAAGGAGATGTGGCTGCATACCTGTGGCAGCATAATAGTTCCCAGTATTGCTTCCACCTGCATTGCTTCCCACTGCTGAACTGCCACTTAAGAAGCTCAGGGCAATTTGACTAAGTTGTGTTGGCGGCTGACTGTAGTATATCTGAAAGCACCACGAAAGTAGACAGTTATCAATGTCAAAACCAGTTGACTTTCAGAGTTTATGTAGAAGTACCTTTAAATAATTCTGAGGTGAGTATGGTTGGTGACCCCTCACTCCAGAGTATATTTAAATGTAGATATGCTAGTCCTTAAAAAGTTAAGATATAAAATATACAGAGCATTTGATGAATATAAATATGTGCAAGTGGATCTATAAAACTGGAAGTCCTTTATGACTTTAACAAAGAAAGTATTTAATCGCAAAATAAAAAGTAACATGCACATGTTTCTAGACAATAATCGTTCTCCCTTTTTGTTTATTTACCACGTCTCTATGGGACATTCTTGGTTCATTACACTTCCCCCTCTTTAGCTCAATTCCACCCTGGAACAGGTTCCAATTCCCCTGTAAACCGAGCCAAATTGTGACCAAATTCACAGGTGGCACTCTTCGTTATCTCCAGCATACGGAGCCAACTGGTTAAAATGAATAATCTTGGTTTTTACCTTAGGTAGCTCCCTGATATGGTACATGATGCCTTTGATCCTCTTCCTTATTTCATAACTGCATACCTCTAACTCCTGGATCTTTGCAGCTTTGGTGAAAGCCCACAATTTATCTGCAGATTATACAACCAGACATGCTCTCCAGCTTGAAATCCTCCTCCTTCAGCTCAGGCATCATTCATTCACTTGCTTGCTTAATTTAGATGCATACTCGGCTATCATTGTCATCCATTCTTTGATGCAGTTTTGTTACTGTTTTTGTTTGCAGCCCCAACTCACAAACCCCACTAAGTTTTTCCGCTGGCATAGGAATATCCTCTGGATCTTCGTATACTGTAGTGGTCCACGGCCCGCCCGGATTAAACTTTGGGCCGAAAGAAACACGTACAATACAAAAAAAAAATCCTTGCGAACCTTTCCCACATGAGATCCACGGGGCAAACCTGCATCACCTGATACAACACAAGAAAATAAAAGCCTCTTTAAGAGAGGATAAGCGGGTGGGGGGTCCCTGACCTTGTGCAATTTTGCATGCTCCCTGGCTTTACCGCCGGGGCAGAGCGTACTGAGGGTAAGAAAAGGATATACTAGGGGGTAATAGGGAGCCTCGCCTCCCAACCCGTAGATACGGAAGAAACACTCACACTGTCCCATTCATTTAAACATGTATTATAATTGCATAAAATAGACACGTTTTACAAAAGATAACCCTTTATAAAACTAATGACGGATGAATGAATGAACTGAATTTATGAACATTAATGACAAAGAAGAAAAAAAAGAATGCAAAAGAACAATACCAAAGGACAAAACACCGTCGTAGGTGGTGAACAAGCGACACTAGATAAATTATTACACCTGGAGGGAAGTAATTAAGAGTCCTTCCCTCTCTTCATTGAACATTCGGTCCACATCGACAAGATTAATTACACTGGGGCAAGGGGTATTCGAGATAGGCGATTGCTGTAGCTGAACACAGGGGGGGGGGGGTTGTGGTGAAAAATCTGTCGCGCGGTGACAATCTTACGTGACCGCACGGCAACAGCCACGGCCTGGAGATATCACAGTCTCGGCTCTTACCACTGCAGGCTCCTCCTCGTCGGGATTGGAGCAGCGTCTGGCACAAGACGTTCTGGACTCTCCTTCTGGCCGTGCTTTTCTTCCAAAATGGGGGGATCCCTTGGCATAGACCGTACGTGGCAATTCAGCGACCGCGTATTGCTGTCAGCGTAGCCTCTTCTCCTTTCCTGGATGTCTTTCTCGAATATCCGCGAACCACTAGTCACTTCTCGGGTCTCGGTGACGGGCAGAAGCTCCGCTCGCATGCCGTTATCAATGTCAATTCTTTTTTCTTCGTTGCTGCCGCCGGCCTTTATACCCCTGAATGTTGAATGGGTGGGGTTCTCAATGTGGGGGAGGGGGGGGGGGGTTAGGGGGTGTGGGTCGGGTCAAGGCCCATATCACTTCACTTCCTTATCTCTCATCGCCGCACTCATACACTCACGCTCACACACACAGTCTCACCTTCCTCCACGGGTTGAGTTTTAGAGGGGGAGGGGTAAGGGTATGGTCAGGTTGAAGGAAGGTAGGAATACGCTCAAGCATGGTGTAATGGGACCAACCATTACAATACTTACTCCACAGATTCTCCAATTTCCCTTCCCTTCCGTTTCTCTATCTGTTCTAATCTCCTAAGAACTTCCTTCATGACTGCTTGGTCCAGGCTTTCTTTTTCAACCATTCTTACTTTAGCATAGCTGCTGACTGAATGTTCAATGGACTCAAACTCTAGGGTTGATGGCTAATGCTTCCGCCACAGTCTTTGGTCGGGATCATCTCACCTCGAGCTTGATCTCTGGTTCTAAAATACCTTTTACAAACTGTTTCTCAGCTAGATGTTCCCTAATGTTATCTGTAGCTTCAAAATAACTGAGCTGGGCCCAGGTGGGCTATGTCAGCTTTGAACTCCTGTAGTCTTGTTGGGTCTCTGTATGCGAGCCTACAGGTGTACTCGGTACATGGGCTCTAGATGTGCTTTCCTGAATCGCATTTCAATAATTTTTCAAGAAGAGATTGTAGTCCTCTTTCACTTCTGGTTTAATATTAGGTAGGGTCTTCATATAATCTCAGCACAATGAAAATTTCTTAGCCAATGCTTTTTCCTGATCACTCCATCCATTGGCTTTGGCGATGCTTTTGAACAAATCCAGCTGCGCCAACCATGGAACTTTACCATCAATCTCAGGAATCTTTAGCTACAGCCCAGAGGATGCTTTCCTTTACATCAACTGTGGTCCCTCTTTCACCATCGATGTGGAAGTCTCTTCTCCACAGGAAACATTTTTCACGGCAAGAATTTTTCCTTCTAGTTCTTGGTAAGTGGCAAGTAATTCTTTATTGAGGTTGGTTGAATTTTCCTGAAGTTTGTGAGAGAATTCCACATGTAGTGTGTATTTTGCTGAAGATTGCCCATAAATTCCTCTGGGATTTCTTCTAATTTCTTTTAAGTTTCTCTCAGACTGCTCAAGAAATCTTCTCACAGCTTCTCTAGATTTCCAACATTTTCTAGAAATTTCCGTTTCATACCAGTTCTAAGCACTCTCATGTTTTCCAAAAGCTCCAATTATATGCTCTTCAGAGCATCCGCAACATTTCCTTGGGCATCGAAGTGAAATGTCAATGAGTCTTCTCCCTCTGCAATCAACCCTTTCCGAAGACATTGCAGAGCTTTATTGCCGATGATGTTGAGGACCATCTCCTCCAACTCTCTCTTCAGCCCTGGCACTTTCAAATACATACTCCAATGTAATTTTCCTATCACTTATTTACACAGATCCCACATCTGAAGCAAAAATGATATGTGCAAGTGGGTGAATAATTATGAAAATCCTTAATGACTTAAACAAAGAAAGTATTTATTCGCAAGATAAAAAGTAACATATACGTATGTCTTATCCAGCAATAACCTTTCTCCCTTTTGTTTATTTACCGTGTCTCCATAGGGCATTTTTGGTTCGTTACAATATCATTTATAATGGATACTCTTTCCAGCTATAGGAGGTGACCTAAAAAATCATTTCTATTGAACTCACACAAAAAGAGAAGTATTAGGAGTGATGTGATCAAAACCTAGGTTGGAATAAATCTATTTTATCAGTGGAAAATTGCAATTTGTCTCCATTATATTGAACTCATTTCTACTTTAGTTGTAATAGTTATTTACTAATAAAGTAATAACACTAAAAATAAAATACAATGATACCTTAATGCTATCACTACTAAATTCCCAGGGAGAATTTGTCACAGAAAAAAGTTTTTCACAAAAAAATAGAATTAATGTTAGATAGCAAAATGGTATTTTTCCAATATTTTGCCCATTTGTGCACAAAATACTGTTTAATTTTTAAGATCAGTCAGTGGAAAAGATAGCATGGAAAGGTAGGTTTTGGTTGTTATTTGCATCATTGAATGGTGAAGCCACCTTACTCTTTTTGCTGTTCCAAAAGATTTTACATAGGTTCCAGAAATTTGCCTAATATCCAGAAAGAAATGGAAGTAATAATTCATTTGTATCAATGCTTTATTTTTATTTTCTTTAGAACCTGTTTTAATATCACCAAAGAAAAACTCAATTAAAATTCATTCATTGAAAATAGCATGAATTAATCAAAAATGATCGGCTGAAATGAATAATCCAAAGGCTGTGGAATATACCCACAAGTCACACTTAATACCCACAATTTTTGCAAGTATCCCCACAAGTCCCCACAGAAGGGTTAGTTAAGCTAATAAAAAATAAGCCTAAAATTTCAATAAAACACTTTCTTTTTTTTAAAGAGGTTCAAATGCAATGAAGTTCAATAATGAATTACCTGATGCCCACTAGAAATGTTCAAATGCTGAGGTGGGGTTGGACAACGAATTTGGCTCGTTGGTTGATTAGAATGGTAGGTTTGACCAACCATTGCGTTGACCATTGCTTGATGCTGCGATGTCGGATTGTGCTGATTTAGTTGTGCCGCTTGAGGTGGTGGAGGTAGGCTTGGCTGTTGGTAAGCTCCTTGTGCGTAATAAGGTATGGTTCCGCTGCCACCAGAGGGTACTGGAAGAGTCGAGTATAGGGAAGGGTTCGGGAGGTAGCAGTCCCCTCCTCCACCAATAATACCACTCCCACCACCATTTCCAAAGGCGCCACTAGTTCCCCCACTCACTATAGTAAATGGTGTTTGGGAAAATGGCCCTTGAAAAAAGTTAAAACATTTAAAGGGTTTTTCTCATGACTCTTTGTAATAACTTTCTGGCCTATTTTTTTTCAGGAAAAAGACAACATAGCATTCAGTTGATATAAATCAATATTTTGAATACCCAACAGGTTTTTTTATTTATAAACATGTTCTTAAATGTCTCGGATAAAAAATTCTCATTCTCAACTGTTTCAAATCTTAATTTAAACTCATGTTCACCACAGTAATTTGCAACTGAATTTTACAGTTTTTTATCCAATCATTGCGGTTACACAAATGATGTGGTACACAGTCAGGTGCATGGGTGCAAAGTTATACACCAAAGACGGTGAAATTTGCCACGCTGTAAATCATTTGACTTGAACGGGATTCGAGCTCGGGTCTCCCAATTGTCGGTCAGGTGTGTTAGCCAGTTACACCACCAAGCCATCTTAATTCAAGGCGAATTTCAGCAGAGGGGGTTTATACGAAAAAGATGTTCTCGTCCTCAGTCTACATTGTAGCACAGGAGATGTTGTCGTGCATGATATGCCACAGTCGCAGAGAATAAACCCAACATTGTCGCTTTAGAATGACTAACTTGACAATTTATTGGGAGATCCGGGTTCGAATCCCGGTCAAGTCAAATGATTTTTTCTCATGGCAAATTTCAACGTCATTAGTGTATAAATGTTACAGATTTTCTAATTGAAATAAGCAAAAATAAGTTCAAAGTCAGTGGAGTATAAGGTCCCAAAACTGTTTAAAATGATTCTCAAAATAGAATAGATTTTAATTATTCAACCAACAGGAGTGAAATAGTTAATGTTCTTTTGCTGCTTGGCAAGAAGAGATAAGAGTAAGGAACAGGAAAGTAAGGGAAATAATGAAGGTATTATATTTTAATTATATAACTTAAAACATTCTAGAGGTCATGTAGTAAGGCATGAAGAGGATTATGTTGAAAAAGAAATGATGGAAACAGATGATCCAGGAAAGTGAGTGAGGGGTGAACCAAATAAGAGATTGAGAGATAGCTTTAAATAAGAAATGATGGAACTAAAAACTGAAGGAAGATTTGTTAATGAATAGAGGTTGTCAAGGAGGTTTACCCACACCAGTAACCCCATATGAAAGTGGGACTAATAATGCTGAAGAAGAATACACAGACCATTCGAACCCATATCTATTATTTAAAAAATCACTTTTGAACACCATTTCAAGATTGAAGAGTAATCAAAAACATCTGTTAATTCTCATTATGATAAATTCTGTAAAGTTTTAAGGGGAAGCATAGTAAAATCTACAGACAATACACCCTGGTCTCAATGTAGTCACAGTTAAGAGTATGCTGTATCAAACATTATCGTGATTTTTAGACAAAATTGATCACAGCAAAGAAATAATTACATTCGTCTACAACATTATCAGGCAGTAAATAAATGGCCTTATTTTCACAGATGTATTTGCATATAAAATTTCAGCAAAAGTTGGCTAAGCCATGGAATAGAAAACAATCTCAGAAATATATCTCTTGGTCCTCAGAGCGGTCAATATAATTTAGTATGGTCACTCTGAAGTAAAGCTCAGAATGAAAATAATAGTATTACAGTTTCAACAGTAAAATTTTTTATTGGATTTTATTCACATAATGGTGTTTTTTTCTTAACTTTAAGAAGATGTTATCATTTTAATAAATATTGTAATATAACTTTAAATTTTTATTGTTTGAAAAAATATATTTATGACTCTTGAATACATAATTTAAAAATTCTTTTGAGGGACAGGTTGGGCTCTTCCACCTCAAAAGTTTGCCAGCCTCTGTGCTATACCGCAAGCATGAGGATCGATTGATGAAACATATATAAACATGTTTTTCTTGAGTTTGTGACGTTTTGGTAATTAAGTAATAATCTTTACACCAATACCAACATTTCATCTGTACTTACAGACATCATCAGGGCAGTGTATTTTTAAGGAATATAAGTGAACAAGTATGACAGTTTAAAATACATCAGATAATGTTAATGTGTAAAATGAATCACCCTAGAGTGGTGTGATTTTTTGTTGAAACAAACATTGGGATACGGAGCAAACAAAATATCTAATAAGAGATTTTAAAAATGTAGGCCATTACACATAGTATCTAAAGTCTTGAATATTCATATTAAAAGACAATAAGACCACAAATTAATCACAAAGACAAAAAAAACAACAAGGAACCAACAGGGATGATGTAATAATGACATAATTGTAAGGAGTTAGTAGAATACATTATTTGTCAATAATTATTACAGATACTACAGTATATCTGGTTCAAATTATCCTTATCAGTTCTTTTGTTACAAGCTACTAGTGTAAATCATTATTTAATTGATTTTGAATTAATTTAACTAAATAATTATTCTTTTTTGGGGAATAGTCTCATGGTCCAGTATTTTCATTTCCTCCAAAATGTAGGTAAAATATTTCTAGGTCACAGCATGGTGAGGTAATGCATGAAAGGTATTGTTTGGAACTATATCAGTTTCCTGTTAAGAGAACCTGTCTTTAATGCATCATTTTATCTATCTAACATACTCTACATTACAATTCTCACTTGGCATAGAGAAAACAAAATTACTCTTATAATTGTCAGGTATAGTTGATTAAATTATAGAAAATACCCAAGTTTTCATTTTTCTGTGTATCAGTTTTCCTTCCTCACCATGTAAGCCATTTTGAATTTTTATATTTTTGAAAAATTTGCTAAATTGCTATCTTCAACAGTCATACCCGTTCACTCATATTCCTTCACACTGTAAATATAGCCCTCGTAAACTCGTACTTCTTGTCATATAATTCTACATACAGCCTTTGATTATTATCTTTATATACTTTGTGAGTCCTCAGAATTGAACCATCATCAGAAATACTACCGAGTATCAGCAATGCACTTGATTTGAAACTTGGAAATATTTTAAAATCATTTCGCAACTTTCCTAAGAGTGAATGCTTGTTTTTTAAAATGTTATTCTTCACATAGCCTTTGATTATTATTATATACCTCGCAAGTTCACAGAATTAACCCCTGCGCAAATGTGCCATCTTGGTCGTTATCTTCATAAGACCCCCTTATGAGCTAGCATTATTGTGGGTAGTTATAATAAAGAATTTTTGCTCCATAATGACGGCCTTATGAGTTCCGTAATCCCTCCAGTCAGTATGATCACTTGAGGTAGCTATAATAAAGACTTAATTATTAATTAAGATCAACCTCATAACGCCATTGTTATGAGTTCCGTATTAACCCCTTGATATGTCTGTAAATATGGACAAAACATTGATACTGGTGTAAAGAGTTTTTAACTCAATGCAAACATCTCATAATCTTATGAAAACATTGATAATAGTAGTCAAGAACACCTATTTTTTCCTTATACATATATGTATGAACTTGAAATCCACTCAATCAAGGGCTACATACGACTTATGAATCTTGAGCATGCTCCCTTACTGGATGATATGAGTGGCTGACGCTCTGGGGGCACCATCGAAGACTGAACCAATGGATACGGGGTTGCTCCCGAACTGCTGACGCTGACCACCTGCTGCACCATGGAGGGGGCCGGTGGAGGAGGGGGTGGGGGCGGAGGAGGAGGAGGAGTTGACTGCAAGTACTGCTGGTACATAATGCACGGAGCTTGGGAAGAGCTCTGCACGGCCACTGATCCCATGTGATGCTGTCCAGAGGGGTGGTGCTGTCCGACAGGGTGCTGCTGCGGATGCTGGGGAGGCAACGTAGGGTTGGGAGGGTGTACAGAAGGGAGTGCCGTGGGCGGCGCAGGCATGGAAGTGGCTTGGGGAGGGTGAGGGGGTGCCTGTTGGATGGCAGGGGGTGCTGAGGTGGCCTGCTGGGTGGGGAGGGTCAAGACCGAGGGGGCCCCTCCTCCTCCCGTGTCGATGGCACCACCTCCGCCAGCCACCCCTCCTGCATTCACACCCATTGGGGTCACATAATAAAATGGAACCTGGAAGAGGGCGTGATTCTCCATCAATTAACACTCTGAAGTTCAGGCTTCATGATTACACTCAAATCTAAAGCTTGGGGAATGCCACTGGTTTTGAGGCTGCATGTCTCATCAGAAACGTAGCCAGTGGGGAGTGGGTCCGTGGCCCCCACCCCTGTCCCTCAAAATTTAGAATTTTATTTTTTTTTAAGTGGCACAAGAGGAGAAAGTTGCATTAGTTTTTTTAAACTATGAGCATGGAATGCATTTATTTTTCATTTTTTTACAAATTTTTAAATGAATATGATTGTAATTTTTAAAAACATGAAAAACTGTGTGTTTTATATTCTTTCAGAAGTTTGCACAGATAAAATATTTAAATATTGGCTTGTACACCACAGTCACAATTGCAATCTTAATTGCCTAAACACAAGAATTTGATATAAATTTTTAAACTTACCCCCCCCCCCTCCCCCCCCACCCCCCACAACCGCTTGTACTCAAGATGAAACCCTTCCCCCGCCCCGAAACGGAATCCTGCGCCACTGAAGTTATGTATGCATTGCAGATAAGAGGATTGTCTTAACTCAAGGATACACAAATAAACAAGACCGAAGGGTTGTCTACCCTCCAGGATACAACATACATACGCAATTATGTAAAATAAGCTAAGATGCTTTGATAGGATGATTGATGTTTATTCATCCATGATAAAACTTGAGTTTAAATATATATATATATATATATATATATATATATAATCTTTGGAAGTTTTCGCCAATTGGCCACAAATATATAAATTCAAACTTACAGGAGGTAGGAGAAATAGGAAAAGATAAAGAATTCGTTCTTACGGAACGTTTCGAACCAGTTGGTCCTTCGTCAGCTCTAGAAGTTCTAGAAGACTTCTAGAGCTGACGAAGGACCAACTGGTTCGAAACGTTCCGTAAGAACGAATTCTTTATCTTTTCCTATTTCTCCTACCTCCTGTAAGTTTGAATTTATATATATATATATATATATATATATATATATATATATATATATATATATATATATATATATATATAAAATCATTGGAAGCTTTCACGAGCGTGAACACAAATCAAAACATTAAAAAAAATATAAATAAGGAGAAAAACTATTACATCAGTCCATGGATTGTCCATTTCAATGAAAACATGAAAAAAATTCAAGCACCCCAAAGAGAATAGTCACTTGATGATTATATTGTGTTTTGGAGGAGTAGACTTTCGTTTTGACAATACATTAAAAATAAACACCATACATATGGCATGAAACTATGTGTGGTGGCCTAGACATCGAGAATAGTGTGGCAGATTATTGCTTGTACTTAGTCTGCAGATAAAGAGAGAGTTGTAAAGGGTCATGTAAAAAAATAGTCTACAATCTAATGAGCACGATCAAATCGGGCTTTGAGTATATGTCTCAGGCAAAATGCATCTAGACAGCTGTTACACTTGTGTCCAGCTTGCAGAAGAATAATAAGACGATGAAATGTGTTGTGAGACATTAAGGGGAACAAGAAATGGATTCCTGCTGATGTTGCAAATAAAAATACCAGCAAAGGGAGGTGATATTCCAAGGAACAACTATGGAATTTGCGTCCTTAAAAGGAAAAGCAAGTGAGACATTCTTCATATTAGCTTGGGCCAGACTTATTTGAGGCAGAAAACAGGATACATAAAAAAATGAAACTAGAGTAAATTGTTTCCTGTAGTAAATTTATGAATGGTGTAGAAAACTTAAGACTAGTGGTGATATATTAAATCTAGCCAGCAGAATATGGTAAAATAGTATGAAACATTAGGAATGCACATTTTCAAGTAATGCTGATAAAGAGCTAGTTTCCACATCAAAAACATGGAGGAAGTCTTTTTATGACTTCTGCCTCAAAGTGATAGACTCCTTAATCCCATCCTTCCATGGACAAAGATTGAATCCTTCAACTCCTAAACCATATGAAACTCACTTTCCCGACTATTTACTATTTTCCACTGGTGAGAGAAGAGAGCAGAGAAAATGCCAAGGCTGCTAATTGAAAGGTGTGCCTGAAAAAGTGACCCCTGATTGTCCCAATGAACCTAGTTAATCCTAAAATATTGCCTCACTGAACACCACAAAATATAAAAACAGATTTAACTTAATTTTTTTGGATTTATGTAAGCAATTTTGTCAAATACAAGACTGGTGATTATCCGTGCTACTGGAGGGGGAAGCCCAATCAGAAAACTGAAAGTGATGGATAATCCATTCACGCTCAAGTTCGAGGTAGTTGTGGCCTTAGTTTCAGTGCCATGCTTTCTCAAAGTCTTTCATGTATCTTGCAGTGATATTCTCATATTTTCCTACCATTTCTTTTACCGAGCGATCGTTCATTGCATTAACTTCTCTGAAACATTTCAACAACAAAAATTAGTATCTGTTGATTGGTGAATTTTATTCGCAGACACTCAATGGATACCATTTTTACCTACCTACTTCCGGTATTTTCCTTGCATTACCTTTTTCAGTTCATGATGGTAACAAAATATGATAATCGCAAGGAATCTAGGCCTATGCCCATTGATCAAATTTACCTTGCATTTTTCAACTTCTCAGACTCTGGTCAAGGCAGTTGAACCAAGCTTACACTACTAAAGCTCGACGGAGTCAGACTCCTCGATCCTGAGCCATAGCTAACCTAAGCACATCTGTTCTACAGGGAGTAGAAGTCTTTTCTCAGAGTTCCGAGTCCCATAAACCTTCGCGTTTACTCAGCCTGCTCTCAGAGTAAACAAGTCAAGGTCACCGACCACCCCAACTTCCTAAAATAACACATGATGCCACAGATGCTACAACCTCCTATTCCCTTGCACTGATGCACTTACAAATTGATTCTTTATCCAAATATTTTTACAGCTTCAGTTACCTCCTATAATAAAGTGGGTAATGAATAGTTTATTCTTTATTCACGCAATGAAAGTTTCTTACAGGACATGGCTAGGAACTTTAATACATATGCATTAAGGTACAAATAAGAGTTCTCGCATTCATCTACAAAACAAGAAAAAAAGTCATATTTTGCATTATTCTGTTTTATATTTTATTTTTTATGTCCATCCTAATTTTCCTAACTCACAAAATGTCTGGTTTAAGGTGTCATCTTCATGTTCTAAGAACTGCATAAAATTTTTTTCCTGATTACTGCATGACTTGGGGGAAAACCAATTTTGAATCGAATCTGTTTACCTCATCCTTTTTCCAGTCATCTACAGATTTGGAGCTAGTAGTGGCAGTTTTGGTGGTGGAGATGATAGCACCATCATCAAGAATCTGATGTCCTTACAATTCGTCATTATAACTGATCGACCCAGAGTTATGATAGCCACTGAATCTCCCTTGGATACCCTTTCAATTATCCTCAACTTCTAGGAAATATCAAACATGACGCACTTCCTCTTTCCCAAAGAATTGGACATTATGAATCAGTTATTTTGCTGACGGAAACTTAGCAAATATTGAATGGCTGTGGAAGCAATTTAAGCTTACTTGCCCGGATCGTGCAAACAGCAGTGATTCAGAGGACTCACAATAATGCAACACTGTCATGCAAGTAATTGAATAGTCTGCTGCAGGAAAACATTTTGTGAGGGCAAAATGTAGCAATTTTGTAGATTTGAACTGGCTGCAAGTGTGAACAAAAGTGGAAGTAGGTGGAGAGGTAGGGAGGGAGGGGAGGGGGCGGAAATTAAGAGTAGGGGAGGGACTGATAGTAAGATAGGGGAGGGATGTGTTGAGGGACTGATAGTCAGATAATCCAATAGTCAGTTGGTAGAACGTTGGATAATCATTGCTCTTCTGTATTATACTAATTGTTAAATAAATTGTTTTCAAAATATATTTTATTCAGATTTAAAAAAAATTAAATTTATTTTCACATTAGGAAAGGTAGTTATGAGGAAATATCCGATTGTTCAGTTAGGGGTGACTGTTTTATGAATTAGATGTGCAAAGGGAACTCCAATATTGAAATAAAACATACATTCCAGCATTATGATTCAACATCAAAGAAGGAATCATGCAAATGGAGCTCTAATGCCTCAATGTGTGATTTTAATAATTTACCTGGATATTACTAGTCTGTGAATGAACAGGAGGCTGCCATGATGGATTCGGCACTGCAAATGGATTAACGGGAGGAATGGGAGGTGGTGTTGGAGGAGGAATTTGCTGGCAATGGAGGCCAACAGCAGAGGATGTTGAAGTAATGGAGGAAGATGTGGGGGTTATTGGAATTGGAGCTGGGGTAACAGCATTTGGTTGGGGTCCTGGCATTGAGCATATATTTCCACTGTTGCCACAGGCTCCATTATTGCTATTGGCTGCAGCAGCTGCTGCAGCGGCGGCAAGGCCCATTCCCATAAAATAGGAGGCAAGTTCTGAGACAGCTATCCCAGCATTCTCTTGACACTAGCACATTGAATAATAATAATGTTTATTGGTCCCAGGGAAAAATTAATATACAAGTGTAGGAGAGGTCAAAGAACAACAAGAAAACCAGGAATATCAAAGAATGTGAAATGGAAAAATATCATTAACACTTTGAAAATAATGTTACAAAATCTTACTTGCATACAACAAACAATATAAAAACTTACACTTAGGTCCCTTAATATTATGAGGTATTAATTTATCACAAAGGAATTCAGAGATAGAATGGTATGATTTATCAATCAAGTATTTCCCTTGCTGAGTTTTGAAGCATGAAAAATACTGGATTATTTTCAAATTTAAAGGTAGGTAGGGAATTAAAAAATTCACACCAGAATTCACTTGAGTATGGATGTAGGTTAAGAGCAATCACTAGAGGTCCGTGAAAGTGGTTTTATTTTTCGCTAAAATTCGTTTTAAAACTATGTGACTTCGGTGTTATAGAAAATCTTGGCGGTGTTATTATAATGTAACAATTTTTGCAAAACCAAATGAAGGAAATGGTTCAAGTTGTGTTAATATTATAGAATGAGCAAGAAAAGGTGCACCGTGAACATTTCAATTTAATAATTGTCTTTATGAGGAAGACTAGAGCAAAAATTAACCAAATAGTACTGAAATTTGTTTACAGTTTCATTGTATTAATTTAGACCAATGTGAAGAGAAAAACTCTTTTCAGTGAAGTCTGTCATTTCAAACAAAAGCTTGCCAGGGGCAGATCTGCAAAACAAATAAAAAACCGAAGATTTCAAGTGTAAAAACACCAAAACAAATTCTATGGAACCAGACTACTGCAAAATAGAAATAAAATACCAGGAAAATGCAACCATGGTGAGGATTTCAGCATTCTCTGGCTTCAGGCTTCTCCTGCAATCAGATACCACCACACAATATTGTGATATCGATCGTTCTGCATCTACATTGGACGTAGGGTACCAAACGGCTTGCAGAGCAGTTGTTGTGAATTCCATGTAGTCTTCTTTCATGGAACACAGAAGGCTGCAAACATCCAGGGGAGCACTATCAGGCTGCAACAACTGTTCCTTGGCCATTTTCTGCAGCATGGTGTAGCCTTCAATAAACTTTTGAGGACTAATAGGGGCAGCATATTACAACTTCTTCAACTTGCTTTCAATGCTATCAATCGTTTGGACTGGGGAACACTGACTTCTAGGATCAAACAAATTATTAAGTGCTTCAAAAATCAACTTTGAAGGGTCTTCAGCCATCAGTTGGTTGAGTTTCAGTAGACTCTTCTGAGCAGTCATCTTCAAGGCATTTACAACTTCAGCTCTGTTAATGGCTTTCAATGCTTTTCATTTGGCATTGAGCTCTGGAGAAAAGACCTCCGTGATCAGACCCAGCATATTCTGCAGAACCTTCAGTTTGGAATGCAGGACATGAGCTGTGGGGTAGCTATTGCCTTCCAGGAAAGTGATTAAGTTTACAAAGCGGTCACAGTTGTTAGCAACAAACTGCGCTTGGATTCTTATGACATCTAAAGCACTTGAATTTAAGTTTTTAAGGAAATGAACACCACTGTTTTCATCTTTCATTTTTTCCATAAATTCCATTATGTCATCAAGGTGCTCATGAATATAAAGCACAGCCAGAAACTACGTATTCCATCTAGTTTGCACTGGCATGGGAAAAAACTTTACTTTACTTTCTTCATACTTCCCATGTAAAAATTCCAAATAAAGGTGTTTCCTTCTTCTTGCGCTCAGAAATGCTGCTTTTGTTTTTGAAACTATCGAGTTCACTTCATCTAAATTGCACTGCCAAATTTGTCCCACTAAGTTAACTTTATGTGCCCAACATTGCACATACGCAAGATTGTCCCCAATAAGCCCCCTCAAAGTATTAACGCATGCACTCATGTAACGTGCAGAATCTGTAACAACACCAACAACATTGTGGTAATGGACCTCATATCGATTTAAAGTATCTACAATAGCTTGTGAGCAGGAAGCACCATTTGCAGCATCTAAAACTACACTTGCAACTAAATAAATGCTCTGGCGGCAACTATTTTCCAGTAAACGAAATAACACATTAAACACACAATTTCCTGATTTGTCCGTTGTTTCGTCACAAAAAACAAACAGCTTTCTGTCCTTAACACAAAATTTAAGCTCTTCCTGCTTCTTTTTCCCTATAATCGGGATGTAGTGTTGGCGAATACGATCGGCAGATGGCAAATCCCCACTACCTTTCATGTACTTCGAGAGCCATTCCCGAATTTTTGGATTATCGAGTTTCTCGACACTAATTCCAGCATTTAAAAATGCTTCAGTAGTAGCCACAACAAACTCCTCTTTCTCCTCCTTCGCTTTCTTTGACTGAGTAACTGTCTGTTCAAATGACAGCTGTCGTTTTGCGGGGCCCCTTTCTTTCGCACGTTTATGTATATCGCTACCGATGTGCTTTAACAACGTGTCACGTCTTTCAAATTCAAGTCTTTTATCGCAAAATTTGCACAGTAATACTTTGTCGTTCACATAAAATCCTTCTGGGCTGAATTCACTCGCCCTGGTATGAACAGTAACACTAGGTTTCGGCATTTTAAAATTCCTTTTCTTCGTTGTAACTACGATAACGGAAAACAGTCCAAACTCGAAACACGACCACTCACGACGGTGTTTTCAAACGGAGTACTGGGCAGTTAAGGTATAACCATGAGTAATGTATAACTTACATTTTGACCAAAATGTTTCTTGTCGTGGGCTCCCTTTTGATACCCCTCACCCAGGTGCCGAGGGAAGGTAGGTAGCAGTATAGATGCAACAAAATTGCTTAGTATTGATTACAGCTGTTGCCAATCAGGCAAGAAAGGCAATGCAAGAAGCACGCATAACTAAACACAATTGGAAACAAAGAAACTTGAACTGGGGGTGTGTCGAAATGATTTTTTTTTGCATTGAAGCGCAGTGGAGCGCCGAATATCCGACGATCCGTCCGCTAATAAGTAGCACCCCCTCTCCTCCTATCCTTTCTGTTCCATCCCCCCCTTCCTCCAACTGCTAGCGCTTCCGTTCCCAGCCAGTGGCCGTGTTTTGGTCTACAAAATTGCTACATTAGGCCCACACTTAAGGTTTTCCTGCAAGAAGTTATCCAATTACGCTGTCTACTGCATCGCGGTGAGACACCGGGCGCGTGAGCATATATTTCCGCTCTTCCACGGCCGTGTTAAATTTCTTTCAGCACATTATTGATTCGGAATATCTAATTCTTCAGGAGAGAAAGCGCGTAATTCTAGATATTTCCGAGAATTTCAGGATTGATAAATGTGAATCAAAGAGAGATGCGGCGATTAATTTAACGGCAAATTCCGGCGGAGACATCACTACAGTGCGCGATTCACCACAGACGATACTGCATGTAATTTTGAATTACAATTCACTGAGGAACCGATGAAAGAAATCACTATTCAACGTGATGGGATAACTAAACAGCTGCAGTCGATAAAAAATAGTAAATCTCCGGGTCCAGAGGGAATACCCGCGCGTGTCCTCAAGGAGTTGGCGCCACAGATCGCACCGTTCTTAAACATAATATTCAAGAAGTCATTGTCTGAAGGAAAGATACCATTAGACTGGAAAATTGCAAACGTTACACCGATATTCAAAAAGGGAAACAGACACGACCCAGGGAACTATCGACCAATTTCATTAACGTCGATTATAGGCAAGATAGTCGAACATATCGTCGTTAGCAATATCATGACGTTCCTGGACAGTCGTAACGTCCTCCATGGCTCTCAGCACGGCTTCCGGAAAGGTAGATCATGTGAAACACAACTCGCGCTCTTTCTTCATGACGTTCTCAAATCTGGTGAATCGAAAAGACAAGTTGACGCATTATTTCTAGATTTTAAGAAAGCTTTCGACACGGTACCTCATAACAAACTTTTATGCAAATTACAGTCATGCGGCCTAAACGAAACAGTAGTAAACTGGATACGCGACTTTCTGAGTGATCGTAAGCAAAAGGTAGTTCTTGACGGAATTAGCTCTGATGTCGTTAAAGTGACATCAGGTGTCCCGCAAGGAAGCGTGATCGGACCCCTTTTGTTCATTATATACATAAATGATCTATGCTCTCGAATTAGCAGTAAAATACGTTTATTTGCCGACGACGCTGTCATCTATCGTGAAATTAGTGATCACTCTGACTTTGAAACCTTATCATCGGATTTAAACAACGTTCATGAGTGGAGCCAAGAGTGGGGACTCGAACTTAATCTAAGCAAATGCACGGCGGTACAATTCTTGCGGAGGTCGTCCAAATATTCCCATGTATATGCTGTGGATGGTGTTAACATAAAGGCGACAGATGAAGTGAAGTATCTAGGAGTTACGATAACTTCGAACCTATCGTGGGGAGCACATATAAGAAATATTTGTGGTAGAGCTCTGAAGAAGCTAGGATTCGTCAAGCGTATTGTGGGAAGATTTTCGGATGAAAAAGTAAAAGAGAGGTGCTATTTCGCACTCGTCCGGCCACACCTTGAATATGCAGCGAGCATATGGGATCCGGTGCAGAAAGACTTAGTCCGGGAACTTAATAAAATACAAAGGAAAGCTGCGCGATTCGTCAAAAACAGCTACGGGCGTACTGACAGCGTTACACAGATGTTAAACGAATTAGGCTGGGAACCGCTAGAGACTCGGAGGCTACGCGCTAGGCTTAGATTGCTTGAACAATTGAGAATAGATATCTTTCAGAGCGACACGGAGAACATCATATTAGAACCCCACTATTTTTCCAGATCCGACAGAAATGATAAATTAAGAGAGATATTTTGCCGAACGGATAGGTATGGGAATTCGTTTTTCCCCCGAACAATAAGGGACTATAATAAATGCTAGGCGTAATTTCATTAGAGCGTTTCCTTTTTGTCTTTAAACGGCTGGTGTCCTAACACCCCCGCCACACGCCTATTGAGGCGGCTTGCGGGGTAATATGTAGATGTAGATGTAGATGTAGATATTACGCAAATGCGATATGTGCGTGACAAAACAAGCCAATTGACCCTTGAATCGTAGTGAGATAGAGCGAATGAACGTCAGCAGCTTTATACAATGAAGGCTTAGGTTTTAATCGATTATGACTCATTGCATGAGATTTTTTTGCTTGTTCAAGTAAAATTTGCGAAAAAGGCAAAATTTCGTTTTATTTTTTCGATTTCGTGATATTTCACATTATTTTGCGTTATTTCACGATATCGTGTCTTGCGAATTTCACGGACCTCTAGCAATCACTGTAAAGTCTTTTTTTCTGTCTTGTGTCATGACTGTGTGCCTAAACCCAAATAAACTTTTGAACTTATGGCAGAATGTTAACATGGATGTACATTCATTGAAGTGAAAACTTCAATTTTAATGTAATCATGCCAAAATATTTCATAAAACTTATTTCAAAATACATATGGCACTATGTCAATAACCAACAAGTTACACTAGAGTAAACTATACAAGAGCGTTAGACGTTTGCCCCATCAAAGTCCCTTCATGACTACATTTCCACAGCAACTATTCATGATGAATTGTGAAAATGTTCAGAAACCATGGAAAGAGCGATTTCACAAAACAAATCATTTACAAAGGGGCAAACTGAACAGAGTGAAATGCTTTGTCCAATGATAATAGCCATAGAAATGTCTCACAATAAGCTAACATGGCCATAAAAATTTTCCTTCATTTTCACGAGGACTGAAAATAATGAAAATTAGACCAATAAAAATTATGCAAATTAGAAGATATAAGAACATGCTTAAAATACTGCATTTAGAGTACATAAGACATAGTAATGCTCAAAACACTTTACTGCTCTCTTATTTGACCTATTTCAGATGTGTTTTCTGGAACCCCTTTTATTTGAAGTAGGTACTGATCAATGATACTGAAAGGGTCCAGAACAAGTTTCTAAGGGTTGTTAATTATTATGCTGGGTTCCCTTATCATCCTATTCTGTACAAAGAAACTTTGGCAATTCTAGATATACATCCCCTACACATAAATGCAAATAAAACCCAAATGTCAAAATTTTCCAATTGCAATAATGTAAAACAGAGATGTTTAGTCAAAGTATTTTACCAGTCTATTATGCAAACCACTCAGGTAAAATTCCTTGGGATACACCTGACTGCTAATATGACTTGGGAAAAGCAGGTTGAGGAAACAATCAGCAAGTTAAATTCAAGCTGCTATCTATTCAGACAACTGAGGTACACAACAGGCATTGATGTCCTATTAAAACTATATTATGCTGAATTCCATACTAGGGTGTTGCAAAGTATACTGTTCTGGGGAGCATCCCATCACCTTGACAAAATATTTATCATGCAAAAACGAATAATCAGAATTATCACTTTCCATCGAATAAAATCTCCCTCCAAGCCGATTTTCCAATCCTTAAAAGTCCTTCCACTCCCATGCATATATTTATACCAACTCATTTTACATGTGAAAAAAAACTTGTTTCTGTTCTCCACAAATTCTGACCTTCATGATTATGATACAAGAAGAAAAAACAAACTTCATTGTTTCTCTCTAAGAACAGTAAGGTTGAAATGTCGACCACAGGAAATGGGAATTAGAGTATATAATAAATTGCCTGTTGAACTAAATAAATTACAAAGTACCAGCCTTCTCAAGGCAAAACTGAAAGAGTTTTTACTCAGAAAAATGTTTTACTCTGTCACGGAGTTTATGAGTGATGACTCTTCAGAGTCTTAAGAGTTTATTGTTCATGTATAGTTTATATCTTTTATGTCAATTTGTTCTTGATGTGATATTGATTATATTATTTACCAATTAAATTTAAATTGCAAATGTTTTATTAATGTAAAAGTTTACTGCTTGTACAGAATTGATTATTTATTATATGTAAGCAACATTTTTTTCTTAAAATGTAATATGTACCTGTATTTATTTTTTGACGTGCCATATATTGGTTATATTTCCTGATCTAACATGGCAAATAAAGCATTATTATTATTATCATTTGATGTAATTTTTCTGGCATATAATTTTTAAAATAGAATATTCAACAACATGATTTACTGTCCTGATTTATTAGCTATGATTGAATTCCACGTACCTTCTAAACTTACCAGGAATAATAACATCTTTCAAGTTAATTCTGTAGTAGAAATTATAGATTTAACAATTTTTTCACTACATTGTCACTTCTATACAATAAGCTGAGAGATAAAATGGATATATTTTGTGATAGTTCATACCATAAGGAGCACAGTCCTAAAATACTTTATAACATTCTTATATGTTACCTCTTTTATCAATTAACCAATTATTATTCTGCACATTAATTATTCCTTAATTTAGATTATTGATTTTGTGTACATTAAAACTTTTACTGATTTATTTTTAAAACTATGTAATGTATTATAGGATTCTCTTAATTTAGACCTTATATTTTTTTATACATAGCACTTATTATTGAATTGTTATTGAAACTACTATAAAATGTGTTTTTATATCTTTGGAAAGAGGGCTTTGCCTGTAAAATGAAATTATAATAATAAAAAAATATATCATAATAAATTATTATATATATATATATATATATATATATATATATATATATATGTGTGTGTGTGTCCATGTCTAATTCTTCTCTCTTGGTGATGGAATAGCTGCCCTTGTGTGCCATCCAGAGGCCACGGCTACGGGCTCAAGCTTGAAGGGGTATTCTTTGTTATAAGCCCCAGCCGAAATCATGGTAAATCTAAATGTCCTGGTAGCTCAACTGGTAGAGCACTCGGCGCGAAATCGGGTTCGAGTCCCGGCCACGGCACATTTTTACCCTCTGATTTCTCGGCTTTACCATCTTCCACATCACCAGTGTCTTCGTCCAATTTTAGTTACATGTTTCCTATCTCTTTCTTTCACCTTCTGTTCAAATTATTATATATATCAAAATATTATACTAAAGGCGGTGTGTGAGTGAGTGAACGAAATATATATATATATATATATATATATATATATATAATGTCTTGGTAGAAAATCGCTCTCGGCGACGATGCACATGCATAAATAAAACAGTGATACACTAAACAAACACAGAAACACGCAAAAAGGACACTCACAAAAGAAAACTTGTACGTTTCGGCGTCAGGACGCCATCGTCAGCGGTAGTATATATATATATATATATATATATATATATATATATATATATATATATATATATATATATATATATATATATATATATATATATATAATATGCCAAGAGGGTGGCCGATAAAAATACAGAAACAGAAAAAAAGGACACTCAAAAATTGTAACTTCCGATATTTCGGTGGAAAGTAGCTTCCACCTTTTCTAAAATATTCCCCCAATGTCCCTCTCTCAGCTTCAAACTCTCTCTCAGCTCCCAATCTATCCGCCATTTTTAAAATCACCAAACCCCTGTCCAAATCACTCAAACCCACCAAATCCCTTCCCACCCCTTGCAACTGCCCGCAATGTAAAACTTGCGCCATCCTCATCACCCAGCCCTTGCCGGACAAGTTCCTCGCTTTTCCCCTCCCTTCTGTCCTCTCACCCTCTTGCACCACGCCTAACATTGTCTACATCCTCCTCTGCCAACACTGCCCTTCTTTCTATATTGGCTTATCCACCACTCCTCTCAATATTAGAATGAATGGGCACCGCTCGTCTTGTAACGATTGCCCCTCCCTCTCTGTTTCTCTCCCTGTCGCCATTCATGTCTCCTCCCACAACTCCACTTTAAATAACACTTTTAAAGTTGGTCTACTTGCTTCCCTTCCCCCTTCTTCCTCTCCCCTTCAGCTCAAAGATCTTGAATCTTCTTGCATTCTGATCCACCAGGCTTTCTCGCCCCCTGGACTCAATAAATCACACTAGCTTCTCCCTCCCCCTCATCTCATCTCTCCCTGCTTGGAAAGAGAAAGGTGGAAGCTACTTTCCACCGAAATATCGGAAGTTTCAATTTGTGAGTGTCCTTTTTTTCTGTTTCTGTATTTTTATCGGCCACCCTCTTGGCATATTATATATTTATCACCCGAGTGATTCTCCAAGAAGTTTACATATATATATATATATATATATATATATATATATATATATATATATATATATATATATATATATATATATATATATATATATATATATATATATAAACTATGCCACAGGTGGGGCGGAATTAAATATAGACACATAAAAAAGAACACTCACACTATACGTTGATATTTCGGTGGTTACTATAGAACCTTTCTCAAAGATAGAAGGATACATATATATATATATATATATATATATGTATCCTTCTATCATATACATATATATATATATGTATAAGGATACATATATATATATATGTATCCTTATATATATATATATATATATATATCTGTGTATATATATATATATGTATATATATATAAAATTGTTTATTACTTTGAATGATACTGATTTTTATCAAATAATAAAGAAGTAGAAGCAATAAATGTTAATTATTATTTATTTACAGTAAAATTTTACCTGCTTATGGCTGTCTACAGCATTTCCTTGAAGGAGATAGCCTTGCTGTCCCAAGAGTTGCCCTCCATAGGAAGAGACTGGCGTGGAAAACTGTGGCTGCCCGGATCCCAGGACAGCCCCTGGGGCTTCCCCCCCTCCTTGTAGGGAACAAGTATTGCTAAAGTTCTGGGGCACAGTTGCCAGCAACTGTTGCTGGAGGGGAGTAGGAGGCTGGGGCACATATGACTGTTGTCCAGTGCCTGGCACAGTTTGTGAACTTGGTATTATCAACGATGGTGGTTCAGTCACACTTGTCTGCTCACACACATAAGCCAATGGTCGTGGGGGAGAGTTTGTTTCACCCTTGCTACTGTTCGTGGTGGTCACAGACGAGGATGATGGCAGGATGCTTACTGAATGATTGTTGTTGCTTGATGCTGGGACAATCTTTGGAGGATTGGAAGGATTGAAACGGTAAACTGTTCCATCTGAATTAATGTATGGCTGGCCAGTCTTGAAAATAAACAAGAGAAAAACAATTAGGTCTCCGAATACATTAAGTTTCATTGACTGACACTTAATGCACAATATCAAAGATTTAACTAGGTATCATCTAAAGTGATTGTGAGCTGATATTATGTTACCAAAAATAAAACTGGATATGTATATGAGAAAGGAAGTTACTGATATATATGAGCCTCTTTTGGAAGAGGTTAAGGGAATTTATCTTTTATGCCTCTGGCTAGATCTGATTGAATTTATTTCTGCCTCCAAGTCATCTTCCAAAAGGACTTTGTGTTAATATAGATATCAGTAACTATATTCTTCATATAAAGTTCTGTAATTTTTAAATAAAGGAACCCAAAAGACTAATGTAAGGCATTTTAAAAGGCACTGTTTTTAATGGGGGAATATGACAGGGTATACAGTGGACTCTCGTTAGAACATTCCTTCAAAGCATGTTTTCCACATTTGGACGCTCATTTTCTCAGGTCCGCGTCACAGTGCATGTAAAAAACTATGGTTAGCACATTTTGGTTACCTCTTTAGCACCTTTGGAGGAGAACCAAGCCAAATTTGTCCTAGGGAAACAACCGCCTCGTAGGTTAATCAGATGATGGATAATCTCAGGACTTTTGACTGACAGGAAAATGAGATTTTTTTGACTGACTTCAAAGACTTACACAGTGATTATAACTAGCAATTTTCCTCAAATTGCTATTTTATTCAAAGAGAATTTTTTTAATATTTTCAATTTTATTCTATGCTACACATCATACAAAAGAATTATACAAATAAATGATAATTTTAGGACAGTTATTAAATTTGATAAATTGCATTGTAACAGAAAACACTTTGTAAATATTTCCACACAAATTTTTTTTTTTATTCAACTGACCTAGGTTTCGGCAAACATTGCCATTATCAAGGTGAAGTCACAAATACACGAGCGATATATATATAGGTATGGGATGGAGGAGGGGAGTGGTGGGAGAGTAAAGGCGACTGAATTGGGGAAGGAGGGGGGGAAGTCGTGACGCAACGGGAGTAAGAGGGGGGGGTTTGTTTACAGGGAGGTTGACGGTTAGGATTTTAGTGGTAGTGACGCAATCGTCAGGAAGGTGACGGATTCAAATTTCGTTCAAGGAGAAGGGAGAGTAATGGGGAGGAGTGGGATGGGTACAATTGGTCATTTACAACAGAGACATTTTTGTTTTTACATGACAAGCTTATTTGAAATTGTTCCAAAAAGTCAAGTTTTTTCCCTTTACATACCTCTGGTTCTCCATACCCAATGTAAAGGGAAAAAACTTGACTTTTTGGAACAATTTCAAATAAGCTTGTCATGTAAAAACAAAAATGTCTCTGTTGTAAATGACCAATTGTACCCATCCCACTCCTCCCCATTACTCTCCCTTCTCCTTGAACGAAATTTGAATCCGTCACCTTCCTGACGATTGCGTCACTACCACTAAAATCCTAACCATCAACCTCCCTGTAAACAAACCCCCCCCTCTTACTCCCGTTGCGTCACGACTTCCCCCCCCTCCTTCCCCAATTCAGTCGCCTTTACTCTCCCACCACTCCCCTCCTCCATCCCATACCTATATATATATATCGCTCGTGTATTTGTGACTTCACCTTGATAATGGCAATGTTTGCCGAAACCTAGGTCAGTTGAATAAAAAAAAAAATTTGTGTGGAAATATTTACAAAGTGTTTTCTGTTACAATGCAATCTGTGACAATTTTCCACAAACTTTCGCCTGATACTTTAAAATCTGTTGATAAATTGGTGCCTGATATTCTTAGCACTTGCAATTCAAGGTGGTATAAACTAAAATAGGTAGGTACTTCAATAAGGGTGATTAAAAATCTTACTTGTGGATTTATAAGCACGCTTCCTGGAGGGACACTTTCCATACTTGTTACAGCCCACATAACTGCATTACTGCCTAATGGTATGGTAGGTTGTGTTGTGTCTGCAGCAACCACAGTTTGGGTAACAGAATGTGAAGGTCCAAAGTCAGCCATGGCAGGACTAGGTGGAAGAGGTGATGTTCCTCTGGTTTGACTAGAACACTAGGGGAAAGAAAAACAAGTATGAATTCATGTATTCTCTCAATTGTATGTTCAGCCATGTTTGGCAACTGAACATCTTTACCAATATTATAGAAGTGTACTATGTACATACTACTACTAAAAAACCAAATTGTCCCATTGCTTTGCATACCCTGAATTGTTGCCCAAGCAGCAGACGATATCCATCGGATATCTAAATAAGGTTGATGTATCCAAAAGACGTTGTTATTACACGATGGATATTTTGACAACGTTACATAGATATCCTATTTGTAACATCCACGATGAGTTGTAAAAATAACGTTACATAGACATCCTATTTGCAACATCCACGATGAGTTGTAAAAATAATGTTACATAGATATCCAAGTTGTAATATCCGTGATATTCTTAATTGGCATTAAATAGATAGTCCATACGTATTAAACTGATAAAGATAAATAAAATATAATTATTATTTTAAAATTTAAAATATGTAATAATTTTCAAAAATACGATATTATCATTAAAATGAATCCTGTATATCACATTGCAAACAATCAATATATCTTCCTTCCTCTTTATCTCCTTTACCATCAATTCAAGAAGTGGCACTTATTTCCTTAAAAAATTGTTATTCCAAACAGTAGGTATCCCTGGCGAAAATGTTCCGCTTCCTCGACCGGTCACAGTAGCGTGCACGAAATGTACAGAAGCGGTGCTTTCCGCTTTCCGATAAGGAGATTCAAGAAGAATCAAGCTGCCAAAAAACGACAGTTACTGGTTGATACCACATAAATCGAGGTAATATTACCTCAATTTATGGCCCGTAGGCTGTGGGTCTGCAAAGTGCCCCCCTGGCAGCCGCCCGCCTGGCCAGCCCCAAGCTACTGCTCTCGGGAAAGCTTATGGTGTTCAGATGCGCAGAAGAAGTCGTTGTAGAGGGGTAAAGTTTGGTGGAAGGGGAAGGGAAAAGGGACGTAGGGGAAAGCGAAGACATGGCATTTGTGCCATGCATGATTTAATTTAAAAAATGGAATTAATATGACGCGGACAACATAAACGCCACGCACCCGAACGCCATAAGCTTTCGCGAGAGCTGTACAACGCTGAAGCTAACGTGCAGGAATTGGAAAAATCTTGTTTATTCGCAGTAATACTGCATTTATATGCATACTATGTCGCAATATAGGATAACAGTTATCTGGTATTAATTAATGGCAAATAACTTTTATCAAGATTTTATGGTATTTCCTCAAACTATCACGGAATTTTCATTTATTGATTATAGTTCTCGAAGTCACATTTATCCACGGAAGTGACTAAATATATACGTCTTTCTCAACACTGTTCGTTCAGCATTAGATGAGAGATTGGGTGCAATGAGTCGTAAGGTCAATAATCATGCGATACTGGTGGCATATCGTTAGGGAGGTACGTGGTAATATAAAATGGCGAACTACATCATGCCATTACTCAATAGCACATTCAAAACGAATAATCGCAGAACATCTTTTTTTATTTTGAGATAGCAGCGAAGGCAGTGGAGAGGTATTACGATATTCCGGCTCGTGAACGTTAAGCACAATAACCATAATAAGCACACCCATTATCTACTCATTAAATGTTGTGAAGATATCTAAGAGATGTTGTAATATGGACCTCGATGTCCACTGTTGGACATTGCTGAAACGTTGTTTGGCGGGTCCTTTGGATATTTGACAGATATCCATACAACGTTAATTGGATTAACATGGATATTGCAAAGGATGTCATATGTTAACGACGACAACGTTGTCTGGATGTTGTAGGGATATCGATTGCTGCTTGGGTGTTGTCTGTCTGAAAAGTTGGGCACTGTCAATTCATTTACATTCGGACAAGGGGAGATGGAATTAAAAAATGAGCAGAGCAGTTGCAGAATCATTTCAGATTGCATACCTAGTCAAAGCCCTCTTTATATAATATGAAAACATAAATTGAGTTATTTTCAATCATATAAGGAGGGCCTTCAAAACGTAAGCTAAAATGATTGAGCAAAATGCCATTAAATCTGTGACAAGAGTCAAACTGCAATCCTATAAACCAAACCAACCATCTACCTTACAAAGAATCGATGGTACGAATTTTTGTCCTGAAGCAAGTACCAGTAAAATGGATTTTATTTGCTAAAAAATGCATACAGCTAATGATCAACCCCATAAAGTATAGGGCATGAGCAGGGTTAGAATTCAACTACAGTAAAACTCCAATTATTCAAACTCCAAGCATCCGGATCGCCAATTATCCGGATCGCTTTTAGGGGAAAATATCATCAAAAATCGGCTTTTTACAGTCATGGAAATAGGCTATTCGAAATGTGTACTGTATTTTTTATTACATTGTTTCGTTTGACAGTTATTGATTACAGCACATATGTTTCTTTGGCATTCTTAGATCAATCCAAAATGAATACACTAAGAAGTTTCCAAAGACATTACCTTTTTTATGAGTTATCCATTCATCTGGATATTTGATTATCCGGATGGGGTCTGGTCCCAATTGATTCGGATAATTGGAGTTCTACTGTAATTTAAAAACCAGTTCCCAGCCCTAATGACTTAATTTTATAGTTTTAGCAACAAAAAACAATATGCAAAAAGGTGGTCCATTACTTATAGCAGTCAATAATTAAAATAAGAACAAAAAAAGATGAATACAAATCTACATCATGCCAAAATAATCAAAAAATATTTATAAAAAAATATTACATTTTACCAGCATAGTTCCGCCAAATTAATTTCACCTATAGACAGAATTATAATAATAATAATGTCTTTATTCATCTTAAGCACTACTAAGTGAAATAGATGTCGTCATTAATACATTTTATACAAAAAACATTTTAAATATATTAGAAATTCAGGCTGGAAAAGTGAAGTTAGAAATACTCAGCCATTGTGTACAGGGGTCTGTCATGTAGCAATTTCTCCATAACCACTCTGAATTTTTCAATATTGGCATGATGAGCAGAGCTGGGCAACATATTGAAAAACTTAGTACTAAATGATAACATTCTTTGGGATTTAGCCAGTCTGCAGTGAGTTTCATCAATACAGTTTTTATTTCTTTTATCACAACTGTGGATAATTGCTCTAATTTCATACATGTACTTCTAAATTATCTGTAACATGAAGCAAGCTATAAAAAAATATACTGTAATGGTTCAGGCCGTTACACATTTGTTTTCCGTCCAGCCACTCCCTCACCCCCCCCCCCCCCCCCCCCCCCCCTCCTCTTCCTTTCCTTGTTCAGCTAGCTGAGGTGGGATGAGGTGTGAGGGTGGAAATCCGCGTGAATGTGTGCGGGTATGTGAGTTTAAGAGATAAGAGGCAAGGTCGAGTGAATCGAGTGAAACGCATAGTGGAGTGTGGAGTACGAATGAGTCATAGGGGATGGTTGATTTCCGAGCTGGGAGTCTTGCAGGAAAACCCATTCGACTCGACTTCGAGAAATTTCTGATGCCTTTGCTTAGAATGTTGTAAATGAAAGATCTATTAAAATTTTTTATGTTATCACTGGCCTTCTTTCTTACACATATTTCACCCTTTCTTAGGTGAACCTGGGTGAAGGTTATCTCTGCCTTATCACAGCCTGGATGTCGATGGAGAAGACTACAGTGTTGACAAATTGGGCATGAAGTTTGCTCAGGGGGGTGTTTCAGGATGATGCAAAAGACTACCGGGTGCAGCCCAGAGTATCTAATGCACACCTGAAACATTTCCCTTTATCTTTCCCTCGAGTAGCTCAAGGTGAAATTAATTTATACTTTATCTAGTGTAAATTTATTTCATAACGTTTTGATTCTTTTTTCAAACATTTACCTGATTTTGCAGTTCACTACCGAAAATTCCTTGAAAGGAATAACTATTCAGAGGAAGATGTTGAAAAAAATTAAAAGGAATGGTAGCCATGCTCTCTGATAGGGCAATAGACATGAATGGTTGGCAAAAAGGTGTGACTGCAGCGAAAACACCTGCTGAAGTGATTTCTAAGGAATGATTCAATTGCGCTATTTTGATTCTCTGTAGTTATCCCATTTAAGCCTGGTATAAGGCACATCTGCACGACAATACATAATTCTGTTTTCCTCCTAGCTGTGCACGTTTAATTGTGAATTATGAATCTACTAGCTTGGTAAATTCTGGTTTGTCAATTTTATAAGCCAATATTTTGCTCAAAAGCCCAGCATAATTTACACATACATCAATAATCCAAAACAATGTTTGCAGACACATTTTTTTACCCAAAAGGCTTTTGTTATTAGTAACTTTCATTTGGCTATATGGTTGCCCAAACTTCATCACCTCCCCTCCCAATGTACTTATTGTAATAATTGTCAGTATATTTTTTTAATGAGGGTTTAGAAATCTCACTTTTATGCTGCTCTTACAAAGAATGTTTAGCAACTTTGTTCAGAGGCACCATCAATCTAGTCCAACGGTATTGCTCCACACTACAAATAACTAAACAATACAATGATGTAACAATATCATTGGCCTTCTCCTTTGCAGGTAAGCTATTATTGTACTCATAAATTATAGTATGCTCAGCATCAATAGCTTATATCTGCCTTTGTTCCTTGTTTTGCAAAAGTACATTTTATAGCTCTGTTTTCATGTACATGTGCTAGCTGTACCAAATCTCATATCATAAATTTCTGGCCAGGATAGTTCTGTAAATTATAAAAAAGTCAAATAATAGCAAATATTTAAGTCCTGAATTAAATGGCTTGCATTAACTTTTGCACAATTATTCTAAATGTACAGTTATTCTAAATTTTGCAAGTTCAATATACCACCCATTACCCTGTAACATCCTCAAATGAATTGATTTTTCTTTTTCAATGAGTATTCTTCAATTTCATTTCCTTGCCACATTTAAAGAAAACTATAAGCTTTACCTATATTAATTTCAAGTTAATGACTTTGCTTTATAACCAATAGATACATACTCTATTTCTTCTCTCAAATTCCTTGGAACAGCATTCCTTCAAATATGATAGCACTTTGTTATAGACTCTTATCAATAAATGTGATACCCACACACTGCTGGAGGAAATCCTATTAATATTTTGTTCTCCAGTAGTCTTGCCTAAAATATATTTTAATGCCTAAAGGTTAATTATCAGATACATGCAAAGAGAAAAACATTATTTGAAGTGATATCTCTGTTTTCATCTGCTTGTTCTTATTTGAAACCTTGGTCTATCACTTGAATTTTGACATCTTGGGTTTAGATGGGTAAATTCCAAAGTTGTACCTAGGTATATAAATAAATTTGATATTTTAGATCTCTTGTATTTTTTATCTAATAAACTGTTTTGTGATGAATATGTGGAATATAACTTACATTGGTAAGTCCTAAACCTAATATTTGAAATAAAGTTTAATATAACAGATTGATTTGATTCATTATTAATTGCAACATTCTTGGGTGAAAAGATGCCGAGTAATCAGGTGTTTGACAAAGCAATAGATTTGCTTTCAGGTGGAAATGGTTTCACTTTTTTCACCCTTTGAGTGTTCAAAATCAGAACTTCTTCTCACTAATACACACTTATTTCACACTTTCTGCACCTTTCCTGAACACTTTGTACACTTCTTGCATATTTATATGCACTCTATTTGCACGCTTTTAGCACACTTCCCACACACCTTCTCACACTTAAGTCACACTTTCAGTGCTCAAAATCACACTCTATTCACACTTTTGTCACCCACCCTTCTTTCACACTTTCTGCACATTTCCTGTACACTTTGGGCACTTTTTTCACACTTCATGTGTGCTTCTTGCACATTTCTGTGCACTTTTTTCACACTTTTCTCACACTATATTTCCACCAGGGATATGCTGTTATGCAAATAATGATAAAAAGAGTTAAGGAATTTAAATGTATTATTTCCACATTGTGTGACTGTCCAGGTGCCCACTTCAGGGAGAGCCCTGATTACAAGTGCTATTTTAACCAAACTCAACAAAAAACTAGGTATCTGCTCTGTTGAACCAATGCAAGCCGCCTGAATCCCACCTCTAAGTAAGAGTTGGGAGAAAGATTGAAAAAATATCTGTCTGAGGTAGTCATGCAATATAAATTGGAAAGTAGAAAAGTACACGTGGATTGGGAGTATCAAGTATATCGTAAACTATGATGAATTTTCCAATCTCTTAACCTAAAAAAAAATTGGCAGAAGATAAGTACTTGAGAGAAAAATAACTAACATTGCCTTTTTATAAATTAAGAAAACTTTTATGAGAGTTTTCCAGGCCAACTTGTGTTGAAGTGCAGTTTGATTTACACAGGTCTTTGATGGGTTACAAATTTATATCATGAGACAAAAGTAAATCAGATCTCAGGTAACATGTAAATTTACCATATACAATAAAAATTTTAATACTTTAATTTATTTTTAAACTTTGATGTACAGTGGAAGCCCGGTATAGTGAGTACGGCTTACTGCGAGAATCCCATTTTAGCGAGTGATTGTCTTTGCACCGCCAAAAGGCCTATGTTTTACATGTAAAATAAAGTGGATATAGCGAGGCCAAAAAGTCCCTTCCACGGTATACGCTCGGTATTACGACAGATATCTCTCGAGGGCGATGCACCACCTAGCAAAAATTAACTATTTTGTTTTGTATTATCTGTTAATTAAACTAAATATTCAAGATGTGAGCCATATCTGCAACACCTAAAGCCAGTTATGTCCAAACATTAGTGATTTACGGCCTTGAGTACGCTGTGGGCGCTCCCATTTTACGTTCTTCTTTTGTTAAGCCCAGTCATCAGTGAGAGGGGAGTGGGCGGACGACAAGCAAGTTGAGAGTAGAAGAGGGAACATTCAGCAGAATGAGAGCGATCTGTCAGAGCGATTGAAAAACTCAAACCATTCTGTCAACTAGATGCGCCCAATCACACAGCAGCAGAGAGTTGTGATGTAGGTAAGGGGCGGAGTTTACTCGGTCGGAGGGGCGGAGTTTACTTGGTCGGAGGGGCAGAGTTTACTCGGTCAGAGGGGTGGAGTTTACTTGGTCGGAGGGACGGTGTTTTCTCGGTCGGAGGGACGGAGTTTACTCGGTCGGAGGGGCAGAGTTTACTCGGTCGGAGGGGTGGAGTTTACTCGGTCGGAGGGGTGGAGTTTACTCGGTCGGAGGGGCGGAGTTTTCTCGGTCGGAGGGGTGGAGCTGTCTCATGTGGTTTGTGTGGCAGTATCATGTCTGAGAAACGTAAATCTTTGGACCTTAACCCTTAAGTAGTCGCGTTGGCGCACGGAGTGCACCATTTGAACAAAAAGTAACCAAACTTATACAAAATCGTCATGACATGCACTAAGTGTGCCATATACCCTATGAGACATCCTTGTACAATGTATACACAACGTTTTCCTTGCTAAATTTTGTTTCATCTCATCCTAATACGAATCTTTGTAAACCAAGGTACCTTCTGGTGCACTCTGTGCGCCACGCGACCACTTAAAGGAGTCAAATTTCATAGAGCGGAGAATGTAAGAGTGTCTATTATTCAAGAATTTGCATTACGTTAAAACTGTTCCATTAGTGGAGACATCTGGATATCCGTCATTCCTATCTCAGTCTTTGTCTGTGGAATTAATCGTTAGATATAATGTGGTTTATTCCGAAGAACATCCTTGGTTCTGATGGCCAATGTAGGATTTTTTCATTTTTTTATAAAGTAGATCGAAATTTTATTTATAGCAATATATTATGACGCGTATTAATTTTCTTATTTTAGTTCTCATTCGTCAATTAGATACGTTCCTTAGTACCAACAGTAAAAATTTAGCTGTATCAAAAATTACACGTTTGAAATTGAAGTGCCGACGGACTAGTTTACAAATCATGTAAGTTTACTTTATATTCCCCACTTCCAAAGGGAATTTTCCTTTTCTGACATTTCTCTATCATAATTTACATAGTTTAAAACTGAGCTGACTTTTTGTTTTGAGCACATGAGTTGCTAATTATCAGAAATAAATGAAGACACTTACTGAAAATGTATCATAATTGAATACACTTCAAGCGTTGCATTTGTTATGCGTACTTATGTAATTTTGATATATGTCAAACAGAAGTTTGGCAGAGCATGAGATTTTCCAATGACGGACATTGACAGCAGTGATTCAGATTCAGAATATGAACAGCTATTTGAGGAAGAACATGGCTCAGAATTTAATTTGCAAGCGTCATTGGAAGAAGATGAGCATATTGATGACGGTAATGACGGTGTTTAGGAAGGATAAAACCACTTTATGAAATGAAAAATCTTGCAAGAGTAAATTTAGTAGAAGTGCTACATGCAATTTAGTAAAAAAAATTCCCAGTGCCAAAAAGAGGGGCCAAGATGTGAAAGATGAGTTATCAGCTTTTTCAAAAATCATTAACTCTGATATCATTGAAACAATAATCTATCATACATATCAGGAAATTCTAGAGAAACGCTCAACTCACTCTTATTCTAGGATAAGAGATATCAAATATCCATATAAAAGTGAACTTCAACTGGTTATTGGTATTTTATATGTAACTGGAGTAAAAAAAATTCCAACATACTAACTTCCATGAACTGTGGACGAACTAGGGAACAAGCCTAGAAATGTGCCGCGCTGTTATGACTTACAAACGATTTTAGCTTTAATTGTCTGGTATGGGATTTGACAACATAAGCACGAGACATGAAAGAAAACAATTGGATAAGCTGGCACCAATAAGATCTGTACTTGATGGATTTATATTCACAGGGTGAATTTTAAACAGTGGACGAAACACTTGAGCCATTCAGAGGTTGGGTAGTTTTATACTGTATATTCCAAGTAAACCGGATAAGTATGGGTTGAAGATATTCATACTTGATGATGCAAAAACGTTTTATACCTGTAATCTTGATGTTTAATGTGGTAAGCAGCCCTCAGGACCGTAAAGCGGAGACAGCAACCCTTCATCAATTGTTCACAGACTGGTTGACTACGTGAAAGGTTCCAATAAAAACCTAACATATGACAATTGGTACACCAGCTATCCCCTGGCATTGTCGCTACTCAAAGACAAAATTACTTTTATTGGCACGGTAAGAAAGAATAGAAGTAAAATACCAAATAAGTTTCTCCCAAGCAGAAACAGAGGAATAGAATCATCGATATTTGGTTTTCAAAAAAGTGGCATGTTAGTGCCCTATATGCCGAGAAAAATTAAAACAGTGATAGTATTATCAACAATGCACCATAACAGTACCATTCACAGTGAAATAAAACAGGGGTTATCATGGGCTACAACATAATGAAAGGAGACGTTGATACTTTCGACCAAATGTGTGGTAACTTCTCAGTTTCGAGAAGAAGTAGAAAATGGCCTTGTTTGACATTGTTTTTAGAATTTCTGAACATGGCTGGTATCAATGCTCTTGTGTTGTACAACGTAGCTCATTGAGATTCCCCATACAAGTACAGGAGAGTATTTTTGAAGAAACATGCATTGAGTTTGTTGAAACATCACTTGAAAGAATGAAACAGAATCTACTGCTAAGCATAAAATCTATTATTTCAGGATGTGTTTCATCTGCATCTACAAAATACCCTGCAAGCCACCTTAGGGGTGCGTGGCAGGGGGTGAGTATTCACCAACATTCATTATACTGTACCCCTAAGTTAGTGGAACTACGTTTTCAAGATTTCAAGAACGAAGATGAGAGAAGAAGCGAGGCAGGTAAAAGGAGACGCGTGAGATATGAAGGCAAGAAAGAGAGAGGTCGTTGTGAAAAGTGTGAACGCAGTAAGAACAAAAACACGACATTAAAATGCATCATATGTACTAAATTAATTTGCAAAATCATATGATAAATATTACTTATACATGTATGAACTGCATTAAGAGCAGTGATGATATCAGTGAATAGGCTTGTTCGTCATTCAAAATAATTCTCCTTGTTTTCAAACTAATATACATTGTAGGAATATTTATTCATTTATCTGTTAAATATCAAATTATACTTAAAGAAATAAAGGCTTTTTACTGAAAAACATGAAAATAGTTCATTTTTTAGTGAAATAAACGTTAAATTTTCCCTTTGTAGCCAATGGTGCACAGAGTGCGCCACGTGACCACTTACGTGGCAGACTGGGGCGCGCCTAGTTAAGGGTTAAAACCAAAATTAAAATTATAGACGAGTGCGAAAGTAACAGGTCTTCAAAGACTGATATCAGGAGGTGGTTTGGTGTGTCGTCATCTACGTTGTTCACAATATTAAAGACCAAAGATAAAATTCGTGCAGCAGTGACCGAACTAGGATGACCTAGCAGCCAAAAACATTTGCGGCATGGGGAACATCCTCAAATGGAATCTGCACTATTCAAGTGGTTTTGTCAGCAAAGGTCTGCAGGACTGCCCATAAATGGTCCAATGTTAAAGGCGAAAGCTGACTACACTTGCACGAAACATGATGTGCTAGCCAATCGACTGAGGTATTTTCTTTTCTAGTGTAAATAAATACTCTACGACACTAATTTGCGGTAGATAATTGAATTTGAATCATAGAAACTGCTAGGAATAGGTGACTATGCGAGAAATATCTTCGGCCACCGGTACATGCCGTATTTCAGTGAACCTTCAGGCCAATTTTCCCAACTGATGGACGTACTGGTTAACATTCGAAAACTCGACAAAGTTGATATTATCGTTATGACATACTCGCAAAATTATCCAAAAACTACAGTATACCTAATATTTCAATTCCGATTAGTTACGGTGTCTTTACAGCTTTCTTCGGCGATCAAAAAATATAAGAACTGGAAGAAAAACACAGAAACTGGAGGAATTAATATTTTATGTACTGGGAAATGTCCTGTTTCTATCTTAAAATTAGTTTATATTTCACCAGATTGTGCCTGAAACGACTTTTTTTGCTGTTTACCTTCGTCAAATACCATGGAAAAAAAAGAAAACGGTAAATACAAACGACTATGAGAATTAGGTGGCTTTATTCAACACTTTCGGGTACAACGAGCGCTCGATTTAGCGAGTGATTTCCGAGGGATTATGAGCACTCATTAAACCGGGCTTCCACTGTATATGTTTTCGAAAGAATTTGAAGTGTTCAATATATTGGGACAAAATAGAAAAAATTACATGAAGGAGTACTCAAATGTATGAAAATTATTAGGTAAGTAAAACTGTTTTTCCTTATTTTATAGGAAAAAAACTTCAAATGAAATAAATAAACTCAATGTCCAAAGCATGTAGTCGGTAGCATGCACCACTACATTGTCCCACTCAATTCATTAACGCAGTCATAAACCACATCATAGTAAACTTACCGTATTCGTTCTTCTACAAACTGTAAGCTCATCTTCGGCTGTGGTCCCTGGTTCAGTTCCGGGGGAAGGAGGAGGAGAGTGAGATGGGGATGTCTGAGACTCGGAATGGGTGTGCAGTGGTGGCGATAATAACGGAGGAGATGGGGATGGTCCTTGACTCTGATCGTGAGATGAGTGCTGCTGATGGGATGTAGGTGTCAGCGCCAGGGTGGTCGGTGATGGTGATGGGGTATTGCTCGAATCTGAACGCACTGACTGTGACTTGTAACCCGAACTGGATGGACTCAGATGAGCCGAGTTGGCACTGCTGGCACTTGAATCTTGAAATAAAAAATAGTTAACATTAATCCAAAAGAATACCTTAGATTTAATTTTAGAGCTCTTGTGGTTTCTCCAATGATTACTCTTCTATCCCTATTTGAAGGGGAATGGGATGGCAGGGTGGTTAGAATATTGGCTATCCAAAAGAAAATTACTTAATATTCTTTGTCCTCGTTATGAACAAATTCTACGGCGTAATGTTGCCCGCAATTGATTCCATCATTAACTATGCACCTTGCTTGACAAACCTAACAATATTTTGATAAGCCACTTGCTCATCTTCCTCAGGAAGAGAAGACTTCCTCCATATCATCCACCAATAAAGCCAAAGTTCCCAGCAATGACAGAGATTTTTCATTATAATCTTGATCTCTACCTGGGCACAGTGCCAAGAGTACTTCACATGTAGTACGCTATCTGTTGAATTGGATATTAAACCTGTCCTATATAAATTTTGTGATCTGGCAGTTCATGGGTTGATAACTCAAATCACTTTCATTTATTTATTTACAAACAAATTTTGTCACTTTAATTTATTCATTTATTTATATAGCATATTTTGTCAATTTATTTTATAAATTTGTTAACATATTTTGTCAGTTAACTGTCATAGTTGGTTCCCTAAGAATGTGTTTATAAAGAAAAAAAGACATTATTATAGGAGGTAACAGATGTGAGTAGGATGATTGTGAGCCAATAGTCCTAGGTTGGAGAGAAGAATAAAGAAATTTAAGAAATTTAGACTAATTATGGCAATATAAATATCTGTTGCCGGTGATAGATACTTCATCTACATCTACATACTACCCCGAAACCCGCCTCAATAGGCGTGTGGGGGGGGGGGTGTTAGGATACCAGTCGTTTAAATATAAAATGAAAACGCTCTAATGAAATTACGCCTAGCAGTTATTAAAGTCCCTTATTGTTCGAGGGAAAAACAAATTCCCATACCTATTCGTTCGGCAAAATATCTCTCTTAATTTATCGTTTCTGTCGGACCTGGAAATAAAGTGGGGTTCTAATAAGATGTTCTCCGTGTCGCTCTGAAAGATATCTATTCTCAATTGTTCAAGCAATCTAAGCCTAGCGTGCAGCCTCCGAGTCTCTAGCGGCTCCCAGCCTAATTCGTTTAACATCTGTGTAATGCTGTCTGTACGCCCATAGCAGTTTTTGACGAATCGCGCAGCTTTCCTTTGTATTTTATTAAGTTCCCCGATTAAGTCTTTCTGCACCGGATCCCATATGCTCGCTGCATATTCTAGGTATATGAAAGACTTAGAACTCATTACTGGATGACGTTAAACTGTGGATCCCCTGGCACCTTTCATTGAGAGCAGGCCAGAGCTGACACCGTGTTTCTCTCCACCCTTCCTCCATTGGAACCATAGTAGAAAATGTTAGCAAGTTCAACCTGCATTTTCACCAATCCTCAATTACCATTTCTACCTTAGTATTTTCTCCCTTTGATATGCACCTCATCTGTTTCTCATCACCTTCCCTGACCACATGATGATGATAATTGATCACACCGGAATTGTTAATAATGTGCATTCAGAAGATAGAAAACAAATATTGTAGATAAATAACTATGATAACCTAGCCCTAATATAAAAATTTACCATGGTTGGCATAAATAGCACATTTGCATTACTAAATCTGACCCTTGTAATAGATTACCAGGGTAAAAAGATGGTAATGCAAATGGAGCACAAGTACCTAGATGGCGTTTTCAAGACTGTGACAATTATTGATTAATCAAGACCGTACCTTGCTTGGTTAAGAGGCGGCCACCAGCACTCTGAGTACTTGATATGCTGTCATCTCTAGTAAACGGACTGCTTCCACCTCCACCACCACTCCCCGTAGCATTTCCTCCAACACTTCCTGAGTAGCCTCCAAAACTGTAGGACTTGGAAACAGAAGGCCTTAACCCTGAAGACGTTCTTCTAAGACTATCCCGACTCTCGAATGACTCCACTTTGAGCAATCTCGATGGCCTGAGAGGGAAAATAAATTATGAGAATAATCATTAAAATGCACCATACAAGTTGAAGAAAGAAAAATTTTACTAAGTTATAACCATTACATTTAAATTCGTTTGTATGGAAAGAAAGCGAGGCTGGTCATAAAAGTAGGGGGAAACAAACTGGGGCAAGTGGAGCAATTTAATTAGGTATTTGGGTAGTACGCTGGAAGAAACAGGGCATAGTAGCAAAGACATTAGGAGGAGAATAGCGCTAGCAAACGAAGCATTCAATAATAGAAGGGAGCTGATGACGGGGACCTTAAGTAAGGATGTAAAAAAGAGGCTGGTGAAGAGCTTGATATGGAGTGTGGCGTTGTATGGGGCAGAAATGTGGAGCTTGAGAAAGGAAGACGAAAATAGGCTGAAGGCTTTTGAGATGTGGGTGTGGAGGAGGATGGAGAAGGTGCGTTGGAAGGAAAGGAAGACAAATGAGGAAGCGCTTGACATGGTGGGCGAGGAGAGGAAACTTATAGACGAGATTAGGAGAAGACAGGGTAGGTGGCTGGAAGGGGTGATGAGGGATGATGGTTTGCTGAAGGCCGTGATAGAGGGTAGGATGTTGGGCAAGCGGGGAAGGGGAAGGAAGAGAATAGGTTTTATGGATGGGATGAAGATTGGTAGGACACGCTGAGATGAAGAAAGAAATACTAGAGGTAGATAGTGCACTGCAAGTGTAAGAGCCTGTTGGATTTTCTCTGACTTTCATCATAATGTACCTTTAACACATTGGACCCTGAGCCAATTTTATCTCGCATCCCACTGTGAACTGGCCATTTTTCATGTTTTTCACAATTTTTGCAATAATATTATTTTATACAAAAGTATATAATGTTATATACTGGCAGAAAGATCTTGTTTTGGACTTTTAATATGTTTTAAAATATAATTTGTTTAATGCCAACACAAATAGTTTAATTATATAGTTTAAATTCTATTTTTTTAAGCTGAAGAAAAATTCGATGAAATGAGGAATTCTATAATTTCATACTTAATTTTTATATATGTATGTAAATGTTACAGGAGAAATTAAGAATAATACAAAGAGGAATAATATAATTAAAGGACAAACATTGACATATATTATTCACAAAAATTTGATTTTGTGTGATACTTTTCAAAGCATTGAGGAAAACATAATCCTACGTTACAAGTTTTACAGTAATATCTTGTTTCTTTTCGTACTCTTTTTCCAGATTTTACTTTACCTCTATCAGAGCATACTTTACAATATCTGGTAGCATTTTATGTAAGGAATACATTTTATGAGTACTGGAAAACTCACCACCCATGATATCACACCATTTTGTGATGAAAACAATGTTTTGCCAATTCTAGCTAAACCACTGGCATATCCTTGAAACACCCCACTTGCCTGTAATTGGTAGTGGGAGGTGAAACTTGGGTGAAAAATTAGTTAGTAGCATACTTATTTCTGTTTTTAGTACTGAAGATTTTTAATGTAGGTATTCACTGAATTTGACTAAGCCATTTACATAATACAATTTTGAATGTGCTTAACCCTGTAGCGGGTGCGTGTGTGGTGTTTGGACTTCACTTTTTGATTATTTAATGGTTACATAGCATTGGGGCTTCATTTCCACACGAGCCCATCAAGTATTCTCCGTTTGCTATGTAACACATATAATTTCGCCAGAATTATCATTCTTGGCCTCAACGATCAGTCGTGGGTGAGCCGCAAAGTGAGCGTCTTCCATATCAAGTGGTCTAAACACTGCCAGGCGCACATTAAGTAAGTAAATTTTTAAATTTTCCTTGTTGGTTATCAAGTTTTTCAACATATTTGAATTAATTACCTTTATCATTTCTTATATTTAAGGATTTAATTTTTTTTCTAAATTTAGAAGCAACAAAATTCATACTATTTCAATATGGAACGGAGATATGGGACACCGGAGGGCACCATTCTATGCCTACTACATATTTCCAAAGTTGAGCAAGATGAAAACTTGATCGATGACACAGAAGACGTGGATTACGAATGTGAGGAATTTAGAGTTTTTGGTAAGGATAACTTTACATCATGGGTTAGTGATTCTCAAACCATAAAATCCAAAACCAGATCCAAAAATATTGTTAAAATTTTGGCAAATACAAAAGAATTACACTTAGCTTTAAATGTTTTCTTTCAACTCATTACTCTAGAAATGATTGATGATATCGTAAGATACGCAAATATTTATATTGCTAATAAGCGAGTGGAAAATGTGCATGCTTGAATAAGAGATTACATTGAAACATCGCATCCTGAAATTATGGCTCTTTTTAGAGCATTATTTTTATTACGGTGAAGAAAGGTAACTGCGCCTTGGAACTCTGGTCTGCAGACGGCACTTGAATGGCTTATCATCAGGGAAAATTACAGTTCCAAATGATTTCTTTTTTTGATGAGATCCCTAAGTTTTTGATAACATCACCACAATAATGTACCGTCAAATGACAGACAGATTAGCAGCTATCAGCTAATGCCATTCCAAATTCATTGCAAACTGTCAAAGAAGTTACTCGGTTGGAGAGTTCGTCACCATTGGCGAAGTGCTGGTTGCTTTTCGAGGTTGTTGTGGGTTTTTTACAATACATACCACTAAAACCAACTAGATATGGGATACAATTTTATGCATAGTGTGATAGTAAGACATTTTATCCCTATTGAAAATGCCCCACTGGTTTCCTATAGGAATCATGTGAATTCCTATAGGAATTACAGTTTCCTACAGGAACGATGAAGCTTCCTATAGGAACAATAAATTTCCTATAGGTACAAGAAAGTTTCCTATAGGAACGAGAAATTTTCCTATAGGAATGATAAATTTTCCTATAGGACGAATATTTTCCTATAGGAACGAGGAATTTTCCTATAGGAAGAATATTTTCCTATAGGAACAAGAAATTTCCTATAGGAACAAAAAATTTTCCTATAGGAATGAGAAAATTTCCTATAGGACGAATATTTTCCTATAGGAACGAGGAATTTTCCTATAGGAAGAATATTTTCCTATAGGAACAAGAAATTTCCTATAGGAACAAAATATTTTCCTATAGGAAGAATATTTTCCTATAGGAACAAGAAATTTCCTATAGGAACAAAAAATTTTCCTATAGGAATGAGAAATTTTCCTATAGGACGAATATTTTCCTATAGGAACGAGGAATTTTCCTATAGGACGAATATTTTCCTATAGGGACGAGAAATTTCCTATAGGAACGAGAAATTTTCCTATAGGACGAATATTTTCCTATAGGAACGGGAAATATTCCTATTGGACGAATATTTTCCTATAGGAACGAGAAATTTCCTACAACACGAATATTTTCCTATAGGAATGAGAAAATAACCCTCTAGTTATGAGAAATTTTCCTATAGCATGAATATTTGACAATGGAAAAAGGTTTTCTATAGGAATTAGCAATATTTCTATAGAACAAATATTTATTATAGGTACATTAAGAATGTTTCCCATAGAGCGAAAAATTCTAATTAATTCGAAAATAAAAAAGAAAACATTTCATTTTATCAATGGTTCTGCATTCTCACAAATATAATGCATACATCACCATACAAGACAAGTTTTTACAATATTTCATTTATAATTAAAACATTATTGTCAATAAAAAATTTTTAAGAAAAAGTTAGAAATTCATTAAAAAATGGTTCACCGGTATGGAACTCACATTGTCAGTTCCATTCCAATTCCAGTGTAACGCAAACTATATCTGGCGTTGATATCTATAACAAACTATATCCTATATATATATCAAAATATATACACGAAGTTCTTCTCCCTTTGTCAATGTTTTACACGGGGCACGTACAATCTGATGTAAGTACGAACGTGCATTTCAAATTGCATGGTGTCGTGTTTATACGATGCATTACCCGCGCGGGTAGATGCGTGAATACAAGCACCATCAAATTTTCACCGTGTAAACACTCCAAATTGCGCAAATGCGTGGACAGAAAATAGCTCGTTCTAATTTGGTGAATGTGTTCACGCATCTGTCCAGCCACGTACTTGCGCGGGTAAATGCATCGTGTAAACACGGTAAGCCGTGAATTGCAAGAACGCATGCGTGAATGCATGAACGCGAGGTAGCAAAATAGCTTCTGCTCTAATTCGAAAATGATTGCACGCCCGATTGAGAAAAAATGCAGTTTGAAGTTGTGCAATTTCGTGCCCGAGTAAAACGGCCTTATGACTCTGTAGGTGTAGAGCAATCCTCTTTCGAAATTAAAAAAAACTCATCCTCTCTCTTCTATCAATCATTAAAATTAGTTGAGAGAGCATTAGTTGAGAAAGGATTAAAAATATCAATCCTCTCTCAACTAATACCAAAGTTATACTTATGAGATCACTCTCACATCAACTCAGTCAGTTGGTGTAGTGGTCACAGTCGGCGACTCATGAACTGAAGGTCCCCCAATCTAATCCTAACGGTGGCGATTTTTTTTAAGGTTATGTACATGAGACTATTTTCCAATGGGAAAATTATTTCCTATAGGAATTAATATAATTTTCCTATAGGAAATAATTTTCCTATTGGAAAAAATTTCCTATAGGAAAATTTCGAGTTCCCATTGTCAAATTACTGTGGGAAAAAAAATACCTATAGGGCATTTTCAATAGGGATACTTTTAATTTGGAAATAAATTGTACAAAGAACCATGACGGTCCTTACTGTAATTCCAATATGCTGACTGATGTTGTGAAATGGTTAATTGTTCTTAATAGAATTTCTCACCGGAACCTCACAATGGACAACTATTACAGCAGTACCCTAGTAGCAGAGGATGTTGTCACAACGTTGCATCAATGTGCACAAGGTTACATGACAACCTGCACGTTGCCACAACGTTGCATCAATGTCCAAGCACAACGTTATCAGTCGACGTTGAATCAACGTGCATGCAACGTTGACGTCAGCTATGATTTAAATTATACTTGATCTGTTATTATACCACAGAGGTTGGCAAACTGCGGCACTTTGAATTCGCGCACGTGAACATTGTCTTCACCTATAAATATATATATATGTATTTCATTTTGAATAATGTATTCTACTAGTTAGTTGTCTGCTTGTGAACGTGAATGTGAACAAACATATGGGAATTGGATAAATTCTTGTTTATTCTCAGTAATATTGCATTTACTTTCATACGACGTGGCAATATAGGTTGCAATTAATTAATGCCTGATAACTGTCATCGTGATTGGATGGTATTTCCTCTAACTATAATCATGTAATCAAAATTTAAAAATTAGTTCTCGAAGTCACATTAATCCACGGGAGTGGCCATATATATATAAGACTTTCAAGACGCGAGATGTGTAATTCAGGGGCAAGGATGTGAGCTTAGAGCCGTAGGACTTATCATAATTAGGTAGATACTAAGTAGTCAGGTAGGTAATAGGTAGGATAATACAATATTCATACTTATCTCATCGCGTGATACTAACATGCATAGTATTAAAGTCGTAGATTTCCTTTTTATTTTGAGAGGGCAGGGAAGAGCCAGTGGAGAAGGCAAGGGAGTTTTAAGGGAGAAAGTTTTACCTGAGTAAATAAGAAAGAACTGTCTGATGACAAATTATCAACATTAATGTTAATTATGGGATATTTTCATTGATGGCTAAAGCTAGGGAAATTTTTTAACGCTGCCTACAAAATGTTTCACTGATAACGTTGCATTGAGGTTGCACTGATAACGTTGCAGCAACGTGGTTTTTCGGGAAATTTGGATGTTGAGGCAACGTGCATGCAACGTTACAACAACCAACGTCAACGTTGTGTGCACTTGTACCTTTTCCCATTGTAACGTTGTCACAACGTTGTGACAACTTCCTCTGCTACTAGGGTATTCCACTGTGTAAATACTTTATAAAGGAAGAGTTAACTTTCCTAGGTAAACTTTTAAAAACAAGAAAGAGATTCCACTAGAATTAATTACAAATAAACCACATCAAGTGGGATCAAGCATATATGGGTTTGAGGATTATATGACTGGTATATTATGTTACCGAAAAGAAAAAATACTGTAAACCTACTGTCTTCAATGCACAACACAAATTAAATCGATCCAGAAACAAAAAAAAACTTTAGTTGTTCTAGATTACAACAGAACTAACAGAACAGAACGGGGTAGATACTGTTGACCAACTATGTTCAACATATACGGCAGTGAGAAAAAAAGAAGGTAGTCTCTAGTGGTGTTCTTCCAGGAGCTTGATGTAGTTGGAATAAATTCATACGAAATATATTCCTCGCCAACAATCCAGCAAAAGAGTGTACGAGAAGGAAGACGTACCTCTCCGATTTGGCGTTTAGTCTAATGAAAGAAAACTTGCGGATAAGATATAAACTATGGTGCCTTCCCAAAGATATATTGTGTTTCTTGTCCAAATTTTGTGAAACCCCAGAATCAGTAAAGCATGTTCCTCAAAAGAAAATCTGCTTCCTTTTTGGAGCACATAATGTAACCAAAATGCCTGCAGAAATCATAGCCAACACAAAATTACCTTAGAGATGTGCAGCCAAGATGTTCATGAAGAAGATGTTTGGTACCTACCAATTTCATTGTACATGCATGATGTTAAAACATGTACATATGTCTGCAAATTTTAGAATAGATTTAGGTACAGATTAATTTCATTTCTTAAGTTAAAATTTGAAAGTTTGGTGTTCTTAAGAAAAAAAAATGAATGGATAATTTTGACGTTTATTGAATAATATATTTTTATGAGATATGATAATTTTGATGAATAATTAATAAAGTGTTTTTTATTTATAAGAACCTGTCCATTAGTCAATAAACAATTTTGTAACTATGTAGATAAAGTGAAAATATGGGGTGAGCGGTCCAAACACCACCAAGCAAACAGTAATGGGAGTTTAACCCTTTAACTGCGCAAATAATCAGAAATCTAGCTCTCCCCAAACGCAAACTTTTTTCTAAATTTTTGCGTAATTTTAAAATTTGTGACTTTTTATTTAAAGGAAAATTAGTTTTAAAATTTACAATGAGTAATTATCGTCTTATTTTACTGTTGAATACGAATTGTTGAACTTTTTTTTTTACTAAAACCATAAACCATACTTCAAATCGCCAACAGACGATGGGAGCAGTTAATGGGAGTTGAAGAGGGAGACACCTGCTAGAAGGTTAATTAGACAAATTCAGGGAACTGTGGAACTGGCCATGTAGTAGCTTTAATGTAGTCGCCTACTAATGATGACACAATTGTGTGAAATTCACAGTGAAACAATCATTCACCAGGACTGGGATTTGAACCCAGATCCCTCGATATTGTGCCGAATGCTCTAACCAGTTAAGCTACCCAGGCATCCTCTTCCACGGTAAATCCCATAGAGGCTTTAAGAAGCAAGTTGTCCTCACAAATACCATGTACACAATGCCAGAGATTCACAGTGGCAGAAGACACCTGGGTAGCTTGACTGGTAAGAGCATTTGCTGCAATATCGAGGGGTCTGGGTTCAAATTCCAGGCCAGGTTAATGATTTTTTCACTGTGAATTTTACACAGTTGCTAAATTAGGTTTGATTTTCAGTACTGAAATGAAAGTCTGAAGAATGGTCTTAAGATAATGTGACTGCAGAAGATGAATGGGTGGGACTTTCTGAGTATGGGAATGAGAGGCCAAAATTGGGCAATAGGGAAAAAGAACCCTAGAAGGAAACTTATTCCAACATGAGCCAAAAATCAATAAAGAGAAAGCAGCAAATTCCTCAGAATGACAGATGCAATTCAAGCTCTCCCCAAAATAGATCTGAGAACAGACATTTGAAGGAGTTGATGAGACAAGAAAAATCAAACCCAAAAGAGAGCATTACATAAACGTGCATGCAACTCCCTTATCTCCTTGATGCTGAGATAGTTTGATTTTATTGAGGCAAGTAACAATTATTATTTCCCACTCCAACCACCAATTCCACAGCACTAAAAAGCAATCAGGGGCATTCAATTCTTCTAAATTGTTAGTACACATGTCATTGAAAAATGTATTAGAGCATCATAGAGTTTTGTGCATGCATGCATAAGAATGCTATTAAAAAAGGAACATATATGTGCGGTAGGAAATATAACAAATTATGTTTAAATTTCAGAGCCAAGAAAATTTAATTCCAAGCATGGATTGAATGAATATTATCAAAACAATTGAGCCTTTGCTGCTCATGATGAGATATAAGAATATTGGAGTGTTTGGTATATGTTCTATGGTGTTATCCCAACATTTTGTGAGCCTTGCTGGTTATTTTTTAAGGGAAATTGAAAAAAAATCCCCTTAAAAAGTGAAACAAAAGGGTCACAAAATGTTGGGCTGATACCAAACAACACACTGGCATACACCTGAATATTCTTATATCTCATCATCATAGCAATTTATATAGTTGAGATATTCAAAACCTGATTTATAAATGGGCCACTAACTAACAGCCTTTTTTCTAAAGCGCTATTCTGCTCAGAATGATGGCAAAAGGTAAGGAATATCAACCCATGTGCAAATGTTATGAAGTGTGAATATATCTACAAACTATCAAGCCATAAGAGAGGCCAACCTAAGTTGGTTATGTCTCCCTCGACTTCCATGGGGAGTATCCGAGGAATCAGAACTGCTCCAAGGGTGAAGAAAAGATCCACCACCAGATCCCCCTCCACCACCTCCACCATTTCCTCCACCCACCCCACTCCAACAATGGAGCTCTTCATGACTACAGCGCTGGCCAGAAGAATCACAGCAGCAAATACCCTCCTGGGAAGATGAAGACAGTTAAAGGGCATAATGCAAAGGACAACTTATTTCTTAACTAAACTGAGTTCTTATTCCCCATTACATTGGATACAAATTTCGATCCATTTAATCAAATACATATTGCCTGAGAGTGATTACATCATTTTTAAATAAAAAAAACAATAACAATGAAATGTAAAAAAATACAAAGGGAAAAATGTTGCATTTGAAAAACCAGCACTAAGTTCACAATAATACAATATTTTTTTAAAGAAAATGATTAGAACAGCAAAATGTAATTAAAAGAAAACTGATGCTAATCAAAGATGCCATGTAAAACATGACTAAGGTAAACCTATTTTGTAATTTGGAATATAAATGCCTGCAGTCTGTGAGCATTTTGTTACAAACATTCTAAAATAACTCTTAAGTATATATTACAGTGAAGCTTCAAGGTCTGAATGCTTAGAATTCATTATTAATGGAGAAGGATTTCAACCCAAGCAAATAAAGAATTTACAAATTAAGAGACCTTGAATCTATTTTTTAGAATAATTATGTTCAACTACTCTAAATTATCTAATTAAGTTTCTGAAGTAATAAGAGAATTTTTTCTATGGCCATTCAATGAAACAATACAGTCACTGGAGGGTAGTAACCGAAAAAAGTTTTGTAGTACATGATTCATCATTTGATAAACTTAAGAACAGAACTTACATCTTGGTTGAAAATCCTCTTCCTGACTTTCTCATATTCCTCTTCTCGTTCCTCAAAACTTTTGCTGCGGCGTGATTCAGAACTAAGCTGCCTTTCAGGAGACTAGAAAACAAATGCAGAAGATAAATGCAGATGCTTCAGTTCAGTAAAAATTTTCAGACACCCATTTCACAAAATTATTTTAACAATTTTTATACTTTGCAAAATTTCACCAGTAGCAAAAAATATATCTTTTAAGAAACATCATTAAATCATTTGCCTCCACCTCTTTAAATACCAAACATACTAACTTTCACATAGGGGAGAATATATCACTTTAATTAAATAGATTATGTACATAAATAATTCAACAGAATCTAAACATATCAGAGGCCATTTAAAAAGTTTTAGTCATCAAATAAGGGAGAGTTGCTTGAAAATACACCACACTAGGAAAAGTTGATGCATATCAGCTGAAATTTTGATTTGGCTAAGAATGAAGAGCGATGGAGTTGAGTGAACCAGCTCAATATGAAAGAAAAACCATGACTGACAAGATGCAAAGGAGGGCCAAGAAGTTTTGATGATGAATTACTCGAATTTTTGGAACTTCAAATTAAATTCAAAGGAGTCTCCTATCCTCCATTCAGTTTTAAACCAATGATCTTCCATAGGTAGTCTAGTTTGTTAAATATTGAGTGCCTTGCAGCAATATATCATAGTTAGTTATTCATACATTGAGTGCCAACCCGTTATTTACATCCTGTCTGAATGAATTACTTTTGATTCACAAAGATGCATATGAAATAATTTTGCAGCACAATTAGTAAAAATTTATACCTATGGTATATCCTTCATTCCTCAACTAGTGAAAATGATAGCCCATGCCCTAAGGATGATGAACGACTCGTTCATCGAAACTTCGGCAGAAATGGAGAGTTTGATCTGGTCGGAAACACGAACAAACCCCAACATTGAAAATTAGACATTTATGACCAGCCACAGCATTAAAAGAGAAAATAATCATACACAACCCATGGCGCATCTAGCCTTTACCAGTAGGAAGAGGAGTGGCACATACCCAAGAACCTCACAAAGAAATGGAATATGTACCGGTGTGTTGCGGTATTTTGATGATTACACTGGTCGGCATGAAAATCGGCCCTGACACCATTCCCAGTAATTCTTATGTAAAATGACCTCCTGAATCCGAATATGACCTCCGTTTTCCCCCATCACCCACCATTTTCGGGGGAGCCCCTCCCTCCTATTTTTATCACTTTTTGATAATTTGGAGGGATTAAAAGGATTATTTTAGCATTTACATTTCTTCTAAGGGTTTAGAGGGGTGAAAAATTCTAAAACATGAACATTTATGGTAAGGAGGTAGATTTGGGGGGGATTAGTCCCCGTAAATTGTATAAAAACGCATTAAAAATGATCAATTTTTCCGTTTTTTTTTCGCAATTTCTCACGTATTTTCGAAAATTTCCAGCTTCCATTTCACCTCATCCTCCCCCGAATGGTGAAAATATAGATCAACAAGAAATAGCAATGATAATAAAAATATTTTGCTACATAACATAGCAACAATAATTAAAATATGTAGCAATAGTTCGGAAGATTTACTTTACCACGCTGGCGCTCGCAATGCCTCGCCTGCTCAGTCTTGGACAGCAATTCTCATGCTTTCACAGCAAAAGAAGGAAAAAAGAATACTTTGTAATTCCACTAAAAATATACAATTGAGATCTTATATTCTCATTGAAGTTACAAAGTATTCTTTTACCTTCATCATGGAGTTCCACAAAGTATCAGCCTCTCAAATCAATTATGTTGCAGTTGTCGCCATCTTCCCTCGGTATACCTCTAGCGATCGCAGAGTCAACTTGTCGGTGTTCTAGGCAATGATTCTGTGTTTCCAAGTTGTTTAAATTGTGTAAAACAGTGGAAGTTGTTTTACTCTGGCTTTTTCCAAGTGAATTGCAGTACGTGGGTGTGAGTGTGATTAGAGATTTAATGTGTAATTATGCCACGCGTGTGTAAAAATCATCCTGATCGTTTCTGCTATGTTAGCGGTGAATTGAATTTAAAATCGCAGCGAAAACCTCTTTCTTTGATTCTTAAAACTGATTATAAATTTTACTTTGGCTGCCAAGTTGGCAATCAGGACAAGGATTGGGCTCCAAGAGTTTGCTGCACTACTTGTTACAGAAGTTTGACCAAATGGCTCAAAGGTATGCGTAAATCATTGCCATTTGCTGTGCCCATGGTTTACGTGAACCTCGCTGTCATCTCACGGATTGTTACTTTTGTATGACTTCTACCGTCGGGTTCTCCAGCAAAAGTAAGCATACAATTCAGTATCCTAATATCCCTTCAGCAATAAGACCAATTCCTCATAACGAGCCTTGCCAATCCCTGAGCCCCCAAAAACTTATACTCTAGAGCCATAAATTGATTTGAAAGACTTTGAACAACAGCCGGGGCCAAGTGATACTTCCACCGATGATGAAGAGTGTTCTGATGATTCAGCTGATCGACAACCTCACCTCGTTACTCAGTCAGAATTGAATGACCTCGTAAGGGATTTGGAGTTGCCTAAGACGAAATCTCAACTCCTTGGATCTCGACTTCAGCAGTGGAATCTCTTATAAAAGGGCGTAAAAATCTCATCCCATAGGACCAGACAGTCAACACTGAAATTACTTTTTACGGAAGATGAAGGCTTGGCATTTTGCCCTAATTCAAATGCATTGATGATATAACTGATGATGCCATGTGACCCAGAAAAATGGAGGCTGTTTATAGATTCGTCAAAGACAAGCTTGAAAGTGGTCCTGTTGACCAATGGGAATGAGTTACCTTCAGTCCCGGTTGCATACTCTGTTGATATGAAGGAGACGTACGGAAATATCAGCCGAATCCTTGAAAAAATTAATTATCACGATTATAATTGGAAAGTATGCGCTGACCTGAAAGTTGTCGCTCTACTCACGGGACTGCAATCAGGCTTCACATAATACTGCTGCTTCCTTTGTGAATTGGACAGCCAAGCCCGAGAAAAACATTACATCGTACGGAACTGGCCTCTGCCAGAAAGCTTTACTCCTGGATATAAAAATGTCGCTCATGATCCTCTGGTCCCGAAAGAAAATATTTACTTGCCACCATTGCACATCAAACTCAGACTGATGAAACAGTTGGTGAAAGCAATATACAAGACAGATGATGCATTTCAATTTTTAAAAACTAAATTTCCTCGTCTTAGTGAGGCTAAAATCAAGGAAGGAGTATTCGTGGGCCCCCAGATTAGAAAACTTTTCCAAGATTCGATGTTTATGAAACACCTGAATCATAAAGAAAACGAGCTTGGCTTGGATTCCGAAACGTGTGTGAGAACTTTTTAAGTAACAAAAAAAGTGATGATTATGTCGCTCATGTCGAGGAATTGCTGTCTGCGTATAAGGCCATGGGGTGTAACATGTCACTAAAAGTGCATTTCCTTCATTCACACCTAGACATTTTTCCAGAAAATTTAGGAGCAGTTTCAGATGAACACGGGGAACGGTTCCATCAAGACGGCAAATTTGAGAGGAGATTTTCAGGGAAGTGGAATGCGGGCATGTTGGCAGAGTACTGCTGGTTTTTGGGTATAAAAGGACCTCTGGGTATAAAAGGAAATCAAATACCCAATGAAGGTACTTATGTTATTCATCGTTCTTTACATTTATCATTTTACTCTTTATTGATGCGCGCGAGTGATTGAGAGCGCCAGCGTGGTAGCGTATCTTCTGAAATATTGCTACATATTTTAAATATTGTTGCTATGCAGTGTTCCTAAATATTTTTATTATTGCTGCTATATGTTGTTGATATATATTTTCATCATTCTGGGATATTTGAGGGAGGGGAAGATAGAATAGGAGCTGAAATATGAAGAAAATAAGTGAAAATATTGTGAAAAAAAAAGTTGATAATTTTTAATGTGCTTTTTTACAATTTACGGAGACTAATCCCCCCAAATCTACCTCCTTACCATTTATGTTAATGTTTTAGAACTTTTCACCTCTCTAAAACATGAGAAGAAATATAAATGATAATAAAATAATCCTTTCCATCCCTCCAAATTATCGCAAAGTGATAAAAATAAGAGGGGGGGCTTCCCCGAAAAATGGTGGGTAATGGAGGAAAACGGATGTCATATTCGGATTCAGGAGGTCATTTGATGTAAGAATCAGCAGGAATGGTATCAGGGCTCGACAAGAAATTTTTTTTTGCCGACCAGTGTTATTAGAGCGATTTTCATATATGTCGTTGCCTTAGCTCAAGGGAGCACGTACATTGTGATGCCTATGCTACAGGATAATCAACTGAAACCTTTTCAGCTTAAATCAAGTCCATGATTTGAACACATGGTTTCCTTGTAGTCTTGCAGAAGAAGTTTTGATTCACTGAAGTTCTAACTTTGTACTTAAAAAATACAAGTTAACTGTACAATTAATAAACAATGACTCAAAGTTGAAAGTCAACAATGGAGCTCTCCATAGGGATAACCAGATTTTATGGGGTACTTATAGACTGTTTAATACACAGATTTTTACCACTCACTTTAATGCCAGAAGTGCTCCATATTATCACTTGACGATTTTCAATATTTGGAAGGCCTTTGATTCTGTTCATAAACATGACACACTTCTGAAATTTTCTGACTTTTGATATTTTAGTGTAAATCAATAATAGTAACATAGTGTAATAAATCACAGATATAAAAAATGGAATGGAATACATTCTTAATTATATCATGTTTTACAAAGTTATACAGATGAACTCAGCTGAAGCTAGATGAAGCCACTTTCTCACATATATCTTGATAGATCCCTCACTTTAGAGACATTTTGGATAGATGGGCAACAATATGCCTTGTATGCATTGCTTCACTGAAATAGAAATAATCTGAGGTTCAGAGAAAGACTTCTTTCTTGAAATAAGTAAGTTAAATCAATAATAAGTCAGGATTTGAAGAAGAGAAAGAAATTTTTGCACAACTTCAAATGCATAGTTTGTTGTCAGTTATACAATCCGTACCTAAGTTAAATTTTTTATTTCATTATGTGTATGAATGAAAAGTTAAACTTACATATGTAGAATAACAAGACCTTACTGATTGATATTTACTGTAAAAACGAGGAACACTTCCCCCCCCCCCCCCATTAATGGACTGCACATGATACTTGAAGGTAGATGGAATACCTCCCCAGCCGGTACAAGGGAGATGTTCTTCAGAAGAAATCAGGGAAGGATGAGGGGGAGAAGTGCTCCCCCATCCTAATTCTCCCTCATCCCTAAGTCCTCCCATCAGGTGAAAAAACGAAGTCTTTTGGATGGAAATATATTGATGAAAAGCATTTTATATTTTATTTTTATCACTTAAAAATTATGAAAAAATTTATGGGCAATTGTTTTGAATTGATGTGACCACTAACATATATCTGTATCAATATAGTGACTTCTTCTTCCGCACTTAGGGAGAAATCATGGAGAGTCTCTTCATTGTTTCTACATTATTACTTATAGGGAGAGAATGTTCATAATTTTCCATGATCCCTCCTAAAGTCCTGATCAAGTTCACATTATCTTGGATGGAGCTTTATTACGCAAAGTGGTATAAATAAATATATTTACCAACAAAAAATAAATAAATATGTTTTCGTAATGTTGTTTGGGCAGTAGCATAATCATTTGCGCTCAATTGAGAGCGATCAACGTATGTGACTTCAATAGTCTCCTCGCCGTGGTTCGCTGAGTTCAAAGATTGAACGAATGCAACCAGAGAGTTTAAGAACATTGCCTGATTGCCAGTTGGTGAACTCAGCTTCCCTGCAATTAGAGAGGAACTACAGAAAACTGAACCATTTTCTGGCTTTGTGTGTGCGACTTAAGGTAAGCTTATAATTTAATTATTATGAATAAAGAAATTCTGATTTTCCATTATTTTCAACGAAGACACTTTATTCACCACATGTCTTGGCTGTGATAGATTAAAACATTCCCAAATTGATTTCAAAAAGGGTTAAAATATATATTATTAACGTGGTATTTAAATATTTATACATGTTTGTTTATGCATCATGCATGAAAGTTATGACATTGTGTAGAGATGGAATTTGTGTCGAACATTGTTGAACGGCATAGGCACCATATTTTTGAGTGAAAAATTATCACTCCAGTGACATATTAAGGTGCTTACAGTAAAGGTTTACATTATATTTACGTAACTGCTTACGATGATGCCACATTTAAACAATCCTATAAAAGTATGTATGAATTTCCCATGCTAAGTGAACCCAGTCGAAGTTTACATGATTCGCCATTATAATGTCCAGATTGTATGATAAAGAATCCTCCTTCGTACTTATACTTGAATAGTGTACAAAGTGTTTTTTTAATATCAGAGCGATGGAAGGTAACAAAATTATTGCTTGTTTATATTTTCCAGACCATTTGAGAGTCGAAATTGGTGAATGGAAGCCCTTCAGAATCACGGTTGGATGTGGCTGGTGCCATGAAATGACTGGTTAAAATTAAAATTACTATTAGCTGCGCGTAATTAAATAGCGAGCAGTAGAATATGAAATAGGTTCCTAGAACTTCCAGTTGGTGGCACTGAAGACCAACCCACGTCGCGTAGTTCCGTATATTGCCATTTGCGGCACTGCAATCATTCTTTTGAATCCCTTGGCCCTCATTGGCTAACCAGAGCCAATCAAAGAAAGGGATTTTGGGAGAGATTCCCCGCAATCCCTCCCTGATTTCTCCTCTCTCCCAATTACCTTCCAATCTATGCAGACATTCCTCCCTCATTTCTTCATAATTTATTCATGATCCCTCCCTGATCCCTCCCTCATTTTAGGGAGGTTACCTCCCTAACCGGGAGGACTTACCCCAAATGGCTTGGAGGTTCTACATGCCGTTTGGGATATGTGCTACCTTGTGCCGGCTGGGTCAGTACTCCAATGCCCAGTTTTATCATGTGTGGTTAACAATAACTTCTAGACGACAAAGACTGTAGGTTCATTAACTTGATCCTAACTGACAGCTCAAGTTTTGTATTACATTACAGTTGGTTTGTTGACATTAGCATCATTGGTGGGGAAAAGTATTAACATCAGTTTTCATGCTACAGTTGAGCACCCTTAATCCGGCACCGTCTGGACTCGAGCAATGCCGGATTCGGGATTTTGCCGGACTACAGGTGCTGTGGTAGTAATCAGTATACTTATGGGGTCCACAATGTTTTTTATGAGGGAAATCGATAAATCAAAACAAACTCAATGACATTTGAATAAATTCTGTATAATTTAACAAATAATTTGAAAAAAATAAGAAATAAACTTTTTCTAAATTCACAAACAAAATCAGTCAACCAGTAGTATAGCAAAATTGCAGAGTGAAAAGAATGGGTAAAACATGTAAACATATTGCTGGAGGTCAAACAGTATAATGTTATTAGTTGATAAATAATATAAATAAATAACAATTTTTCATTGCTTCCAATGTTCCTTGCAATCCTTAAGCCACTGTATTTAATATGATATCAGCTGATTCAATGAGCTGTTTACGCTGCCCCATCAATGCTCACTGCTACCAGTGACACCATCTGTGCGGCTATCTGTCGATACATTGGGACTGATTGAGGAGGAAGGAGGAGACCTTGGAGGAAGATTCTTGTCATTCCTTGGTTGCCTTTTTGAACATATCTACAATCTATCAAATTCTGTAAAATATTTTAGCCTGCTTCTTTAACATTTGGCCTGAAATACTGAGCCCTTCACTTTGACGCAGTCAAAACCACTGCATCACAGTGATCTAAAGCATAACAAGAAGCAAAACGTGATCTAAAATGCCACTATATGGACCCTTCTTTCGTGGTTTTTCTTACCGCCATCCCTTTCAGAGTCACTTTCACAGAAAAATTAGAGGGTCTTCTCTTTCTGCTTCTTATTGTCATTGGTTGTTGAAGAGCCAACGGAATACATATCACAGGTGAAAGCGCTTCACTGATGTACCGAAAACAAGTTTTTTCAACACTTTTGCTTTTTCTGCAATAGTTAATGTTCTGTGCATTCGCTTCGCTCCCTTGCTGCTGCTATAACTTCCTACGTTAGACATAATTACGGATAAAACTATGCAGATGACAGATAGTTTTTACTTCGAGTTGCCACTAAGTATAAAGCAAACATGCACGCGCCATGTAAGACCGGTACTGTCCATCTCCAAGGCGCCACACACCCACATCTCGGCAACGATGCAATATACCATAAATTTGCTGAATGAAGATGACTTTCGTTGCACACAATAATTAATATAGACAACAATGTATGCAAAAAATCTTCCAATAATCGCTCTTTAATTAGAGAGTTTTTATTAAGAGTGGGTTACAGTTTCAGCAAATACGAAGCAATGATTAGGCAAAAAAGTTTCTGTTTTCCGCGAAGTACGCCTTGGAAATATTGCCGGATAATGGGTGTTCACGGATTAAGGATTTCCGGATTAGGGGTGCTCAACTGTATTAAAGCATTAAACCATATTTTATAAAACTGGGCCCCAGTGTTAAGCAAAGTTACATAAATAAGTAGCAAGAACTATGAAAATTATTAAAAAATGAAAAAAATAAAATATTCTACAGATTGTTTTCCCTTCAGATGGAATAAATACATATTTATTTATTCTGAAATGGGAAGGGTTGGATAGGACAACCTTACCAACGTAAAACAGCAAAAATTAAAGGGAGAAAGGCACTCTATCAAGTTTTAATTGTTAGAATGACTAAAGAGTTGCGATCATTTGGATCAGCTACCATTGAGGGATATGGAACTAGGTGACAGGTGTTACTACTTTTTCTTTGCTTGAATTGAGAGAACGAGAAATAAAGTGTGTGTACCCGTCAAACTGTGGAGGTGTTTGTTTTCACTGACTCTCTGTTGCATAAGGGCGATTCTGGAAGTTTTTAGGCGTGTTTGTTTCCAGAAAATAACTGCTGCTGACATTAGTAATAACCTATTCACATTTAAGGTCAAGTTAACAAACAATACACAATGAAGAGCCGAAAACCTACCTTGAATGGCCCAGCACCATCTTCAAAAGATGAGGAATCACCTCTCTTGAGAATGGACCGCCTTGGCTCTTCAGGCAGTAGCTCATCTCTAATATGATCCCTAAGGCATGGCTCAATTGATGCAAAGCGAGCCTTGTTGGCACTGTGTGAAAAGAATTTGATAGTCACAGCATTTAGAAATGAGAGTGGATTCATGTTAAATTTAAAAATATGAAAAATGTGAAGGATTGATTTTTTATGATTGAACACAAATCAAGGTGGTGATTTGTCATGCTGCTACGTCAGTGTAGCTAAGCGTGGGCACCTAGGGCCACATTTTTTTCAGGGCTGAATTTATGGCATTAAATTTGTTGAACGCATTTCTTAAATTACAAGAAGAATAAAATTATTAACAATACCAAGAGTGAACAATTACAAAATTATATGACTGTCTTTAAAAAAATGTTTTCCAAGATCCTTCATCGGATCGAACAAAATACTGTTGATTGTTTTTATTATAGCCATGGAGAGATTATAACAGTTCCTTTAGTAATTTTTTTATTTTACTTTGTAAACAAAATTATTTTTCTTAAACTTAATTTACAAATCGTGCATCAATAGATTTGATGTGTATTATGTATTTCCCAAAGGAAGGGCGGCAATTGACATACCGCATAGGACGAATCTAACTGTAGCTACACCACTGAGGTGCAGCCTCAAAATGCTTTAGCATAAGTTCATTTGATATCATAAGATGATATATTTAGCTACACTTACCAGGATTCAAATGCAACTATTAAGCCAGAGTGACAATTATGGAACATAACTTTATTTTATGGTGTGCAATTTTTAAACTTTTTCCAGAAATAGCTCAGTGTATGAGTATTTTATGTTCTCTTGAAGCTAACACTATTCTGTTTTAATTTTAAGGGTTCAATGAATTACCATCATGCATATTACCTCATGCAATGAATTAGATGGCTAGGATTGCAAATATTTATCATAAGTAAACATCATCTAAATAAGATATGGGAAGAGGCTCTAGGCTGTTGTATGGACATAAATATAACTGCAGTAAAACCACCATATGATGAAGTCATGGCAACCGGAAAAATGACAAGTTCGCTGTACGCAGGTTTGTGGTACAGAGGTTTCTTGCAGGTTGGGTCACCATAGGAAAATATGTAGGTTACGTCACAATCTGGGTCTTACTTTGTAACTTAAGACAGATAAATACATAGGAAGCAAGTTATGCTGAGGAAATTATTGATGGAATTATGACGCTTTGCATTGTATCCACTAAGCCATGAAAATATATTGAAGTTATGTGTTGATATTTGTGTCCAATTCATTAGTGTTAATAATGACCTAGTTTTAATCTGCTTTTTTAATGTTTAAATTCAAATGCAACAAAACTAACTCTGGAGTGTGCATATGTGTGCACACCTGTTTTTTTGTATTATTTGAGGCAAGCATTTCAAACTGATGATAGTTATAGTACAAATTCCAAAGATGAAATTCACTATACTATGGAGAAGTTCGCAGATATCTGCTTCCAATCACAATTCTTTTAGATTCGATGGCTGAGAAAGAGGGAACATGCAATAGCTGAAGAAATGCTGCTCATTAACACATTACAGATATTAACATTTATCTTACGAGGTTTTTCTCGGGCTGTAAATCTAGACTACCAAGGATTTTTAAACTTTCTGCCACTAAAACGTAGTGTTTTAGAAAAAAAGTTATTACAAGAAAAGTATTTGTTGTATCACAATAAAATAAAAAGTGCTTTAAAGAGTTTTTACAGGGCTTTCATGTGACTTGATTTTATAGGGATAGTAAATATAACAATATTTTAAATCAAAGTTTAATTATTGTTAATATAAAAAAATTTAAATTATTTTCGAGGGTGAAGGCTTTTTTTGCCAAAGAAAGAGCGATTCCTCTACAAAACTGGTGTATCACAACGCCATTAGTTCAATTTAAAGCTTTCAAGTAATTGAATGGTAAATAACCATAAAAAAATGGAAAATATCCAAAGTATGACAACTGCCTTTTTCTGAGAGTCGCCATTTTTCTCTTCTAAACACTCTGAAAGACAAATTTTTCACCATAATACTTATATGTTTTTTGTATAATAAAGTGCTTTATGTGAATTGATTAATTAATTTTCCATCTGCTGTATTTGTTTTATTCCTTCCTTTTAGACAATATTTTACCAGATATTCGATCAAATTACGTTCAAACTCATGTTGGGTAGTAATGTTATTTTTGTGTTCCGAAAGTCTAAGAAAATTTCAACACAGAAAAAAAATGTTTGTATCCACATTATGGATATAAATCCTACATGCAGTAACAAAGCAATAGATGCGACATAAATTGATTGTTTTTAGCCATTGATGGACCACTTCTAGCTCACTTTAGCGGACCATTCCAATTGCTTCATAAGTGAAAAACCGCAGTCAGTGTTGTCCACTGCGCGTTACTGTAGTAGCTTATGCTGTAGTAACTCACTCAAACCCTTTCTTTTTAGAGACGATGTCTCAAAAGGAAAGGGTTAGAGTGAGGGAAAATATTCTTGACAAAGAAGGGGGAAGAGATAGGTGGAGGATGGGAGGGGGAGGTAGGGGTAACTGAGAGATATGAAGAAGTGAGACGGAGGGAGAGAGATGGAGGCTCAAGGTAGTGCTGAGGGTTAATGATAAAACCTAGTACGTACGGCAATATTGTTTTATTTTTCTGATATGAAAACATGAGTGCACCTTGCATACGGAAAATTACTGTAGTTCAAAAACTTAAATAGCAACTTTGGCAATAAAACCCATATTTATGAGAAGTCATGTAAATTTCGTAAATACCTGCACATTTTCCTTCGAGCTGAATATTATCATAGTGATGTCAGCCAGCTACACATTTCATATACTGACAATTGTGCGACAGATCATGAAAAAGAGGTCTACACACAGCCCAACTTCATATTCCGGGCACCAAAGTTGTGTTTCTTAGAAATATACTGATGAAAAATGACTCATCCTTTGAACGACACAATCACCTCGTTCCAAAATAACTTTTGTTTCCAAAAAATAATTTGACAAAATCGAGGAGACTATTCTCTATCGTCAGTGGTGCTTGATTTTTATCTAATCTATATGATGGTCCCGTGAGCGCATGCACTCTTTGCTTGAAATTCCGCAACGGTAAACACCAGGAGGGCTCAACATCCGTGTCACTGTCTCCATCACAACTGCTCTCTGTCAGAATTTCTATACCTTCCTCTTTTTCCAGAAGTTTACTTCCAGAAGCCATAATGCTAGAACTAGATATTACTTATAATATTGCCTCAAAAATACTCATGCCAGAGCACACAATACTCTTGAACGATCAGTTTCAGGAGAGACTGTCTCACCGTGCCAGTCCGCGATGATATGAAAATGTTAGTCACAACAGATTTGCAGACAGGAAGGACTTCAAAGTGTATGTATGCAGAAAGGCTCGCATGCTATGAAAGGCATCATTCAGCATCCTGTTATCTTGATTTGTGCTCACGTAAAGATTCCCTTTCCTCCTTACCAGCGAGATAAGCAAACTCGAACAAAGAGGATGAGTCAACAGCGGACAGATGGTCCAGCGGTACCTATTACGCGTATGGCAATAAGGAAAAAACCTCTCATGAAAGTAAGATGCTCCTATCATTGAGTGCTTTCTGAGAAGATAAGGATATAATTGGGCTATATATCCTTCTCTGTCATGGCAAAAGGATGAAGTTTCCTGATCTCACACCAAGTAAACAAACCTAGAGTAAGGAGATGCATCATTTAGGCAAAAGATGGTCGCACAAAATCTCATTATCTTGACATAAACAAGAAAAAATTCTCATGATAGGAGGACCTACTACATTTTGAATGCTTCTCTTATAGAAATATATATCTTTGTGCGGTCTATAACTTCATTTGTACTGAGGAAAGTATTTGGTTCCCTCCTCATACAAACGGCAAGAAAACCTTGTTGACGGGAGTTGGATTCTTCTTGTGATATTACGTCAAACAACATATAATACTGAGAGATATCCACAGAAAAAATTCAGATGGAAGAAAGATATATTCTTAGTCGAATGCCCACAAAAAAATATGATTTCCTATGATTTCACAGTCCCAGGGGCCTTGAGAGTGAAAGGAGGACGCAGTGTGCCATATGAACACGCTCGGCTGTCTAGGGATATATGTTTTGTGCTGGAGAGACACACTTGGTCGAAAAAGGTTAATATGCCGATGAAACTCAGAGAAAGCAGATTTGATAAAATAACTCGTTGAGAGGAGGTCCACTTCTATGCATGGGCCCTCACGCAGAATTCATGCTATGGAGGTGTTGTAATTAGAGAGGTATGTTAACAGAGGTAATTGCACAGGTACCATACATGCAATGGTCATGGGACTGTAACATGACTTTGTAATGTGGAGGTTTTCGTAGTATGGAGGTTTTTTGTAGAGAGGTTTTACTGTACCTAGTAAGGATTTCAACATGAAATTCCAATGAGAAGATTAATGCAAATATACCAGACATTGTTGGAGGCAAGTGGCCAAAAAGATACAGATATTTGCATTACTTTACACAAGAGGCCTAATCAGATGTGCAGATTCATTCTCATTGGTAAGAATCAACATCTCTAGATTCAGAATTTGTTCTCATAAATACAAGATTCTTTAGCCTTGGGAATCAAGCTGCAGACTATTAATCAGTTTAATTTTCTCCTGGGTTATGAGGTCAAGATGCATGTATCTTACCAAAAGTTTTTGATGCAGGGTCCCAGAAAACTACATCTTCTGTAGTTATCTGGGACACTGTCTCATATTATCTTTATATAATTATAGTGGTATATAATCAAAGTAAAAATATGTCAATAAAACTCTTTTGCTACCCAAACATTAAAATGATGATAGTGCAATTTCTTTGATGAAAAGACATAATCAACCATTATCCTCCATATTTTTAGTTTTATTAATAGTTTCTGATTTTTTAAATTTACAAAACAATATTTTTCTATACTCCTTTTTCACACACAATTCTTAGTAGTAAATGTTTGAGCAAAATATTACAATTATCTAAAGTTTCAAGAAAACTTTTCAACATGAACATTCATACTACAACCCAGCTAGCACAGATTTGGTCGTATCCTTGGAGAAATCTGATATTTTGGGGATAAGCTTATCTTCCACGTTCAATATCCCTGTTTTCCACGCACAGATTTGGTTGTATCCTTGGAGAAATCTGATATTTTGGGGATAAGCTTATCTTCCACGTTCAATATCCCTGTTTTCCACGATTGCAAGCGATTGGGGGAGGGGGTGTCACAGTACTTTAATGGTATATGCAGTGTAATTATTTAAATAAATCAAATCACCAGCAAGAGTGAGTTATTTTAAGTTGAGTGAGAGTGTTGAGGTTCAAAAGTGCCATGTACTTTGTGTTGGAAGAGAACATCGTGGCTAAAAATGGATAGTGATCTGCGACTGTATTTATTATAATAAATAGTATGGATAAATTGACATTAGTGTTAATCATTTTGAGCCCAGGATCAAGAGAAGTAATCACTCCGAAGCGTAGTAGTAAGTAAGTAAAAAAAAACCACTTAAGTCGATTAATGGTGGGGCATGAAATGGCAATTCGAAATTGGCGGCATGAATGTAACCATGAAGTGTTAAACAAAGATAAAATGAAATAAGTCAAATTAATTTATCACTTCTTGACCTAAAAATGCAAGCGTCGGTGCTCACGAACCTGATGCCGCCAGAACTAGCAGAAGCACGGGAAGAAATCCGGAAGAATGTACTTAGTTTGACTCTAGATTTGGGGTGATTTCCACAATTCCTGGATTGTCGCCTTTGATTTCCAGTAGATAATATGAAAAGCCGCTAGGTGCGTGCGTGTAGTGGTGATATTCACATAGTTCTTAATATTCTCGCCCAATGGCGCTGCGATCGTTGTCCGCCGCCCGTATTGGTCCAAACGGCGTAAGGATACGCGTATCCCTGAAAATGCGGAAATTCATTTCCAATTTCGCCTCAAATACGGAGTAGATTCGTCATACTTTATCTCTGCGCCGAGATAGGCTTATCCACGGTATATATGTGGACTATCCTTGTAATTAGGGATGCGACCTAACCTGTGCTAGCTGGGAATGTCTCATTTTGGACAAAGAAACTCAATTAAAAAGAATGGAATTTGGGTATCCTCTGAAGTGTCACTTGACTCAATAGTAACAGAAGACAAGAGTATCAGAATAATCCACCAAGTGCCTGAGCACTCTTTTGAGTACAGAAATTATCAATTTACACCATGGAGATGAAAACCATGAGAAAATGATTAGACTTGACTAGGATTCAAACGCGGATCTCTCATTTACAGGTCAAGTGTATTAGCCAGTTACACACCAGACTCGTAATTGGAAGATCTGAGTTCGAATCCCAGTAAAGCAAATGATTTAATCATAAAAAGTAAAGCAAATAAAGCAAAACAATCCATAAAACAATGCTCACCTTGAGGATGGAGATAACGATGAGCTATTGTTGCTGGAAGGAGAATTTGGACCATCGCTACCACTGCATGAGGAAGAATTTCCACCACTGGTGACACTACCGTTTCCGTTTCCATTGCTGTTAAGGCGTCCTTTACTAACAACCACTGCATTCCCTGTTGAGTCCACATTATGCTCCATGCCAAGAAATGCAGCCACTCTATGAACTAGCATGCGCTGATAGGATGACATGGGTGGAAATTTATGATGGGTACGCCTAGGAATAACCAATTAAAAAGTTTTAGCAATTGAAAAGGTTCCAGGATGACACAACAGAATGTATTGAATAAGAAAATGAGGAGTGAGCGAGACTCACATATTTGAAATTAACCCATTTCGTCCCAACGTTGCGAAAACACAACATTTTCTTTGCGATTTTTTTTACATTGGTTCTTGTATTTTATGGTAAATTATTTTCATTGTTATACATATATAGATGTTATTACTTCTTATAATATTTTTTTGCATAATTTTTTCCCTATCAGTGATTTTTTTATTTCCTTGGCAACTTGTTCTTTCCTGTGCGTTTTCCGAGGAGCGTTTTCATTATTTTTTTTCTTCCAACATTTTAGAGATATTTAATCGTTGAGGTGATTAAATAACACAACAATGTATCTTCAAAGTTCAGTCACGAGATGAAGTAATTATTTTTTATCTAAAGCTATATTTTCTTACTTGCACGTTAATGTTGCGAAAACGCAACGTTGGGCCTTAGGGTGTACAAATGTATTAGTTTCCCATTCCAGTGAATTTTGGGACATGGCTGCATAGGAATCTTCAATAGCTTTGCGAAGTGAGGATTTCAAATGGGAACGTAACTTTTGTTAGGTTGATGTCAAGTACAGCAGCAAGCATTCATTCTCAGATGTTGATCATATACATGTAGTACTACATCTGTACTTGGAGACACGTTTTACGTTTCACTTTAGTAGGAACTTATTTACCATTTATCCTCTCACTCTGAATGCCCATGTAAAACAATTAACTGACATTTTATCGGTGCTCGAGGAACTAAGCTCAGTTAATTTGGAAGAAGGAAGTTTTCCTGATGCTGTGATCATTCCATCAGCAGTAATCCCTTCACTGATGTAGAAGACATAGACGACAACGAAATGGATCTAGATGACAGAGCCGGAGAGCTTCAGAGTGATGTAGCGGGGACAATTGAACTGCACCACAGCATTGACTTAGTTCATAAAGAGACTCAGACATTCACAGAGAATGATTCAGAAGCTCCTGTCTTGGAAAACAAACCTCCAATATGGGCGAGACGTATGCCTAGGTATGAATCATTCACTCAGTGCAACGAAGTAGAATCTCGAAAGAAGTTAAAATGTTCATTAGGCAATTTTACCCCAATTGAATCCTTTCAGTTGTTCCTTTTATGAAAAGGTGATGAATATGATAATATCCTATTCAATTAAATATTCTTGGGATAAAACAACCATGATTTATAAATTAACCGCAACAATCTCAGAAAGTTTTTTGGCATTCTCCTGTTGACGGGGTATCATACGCTATATCAGTTCAGATTTTATTGAAGCTGAGACCCAAATAGTGTCAAATTCTTCAGAGAAGCTTTATCCTGTATTAGATTTCAAGAAATAAAGAAGTACCTTCATTTTTCCTGCAATGACACCCTTGATTTGAATGATAAGTTTGCAAAGATTCAGCCACTATTTTAAAAAAATCAATTAAAATTGCATCCAATTCGGAATCTTTTGACGTAACATCACAATAGATGAGCAGGTGGTACCATATTTTGGACGTCAATTATGTAAAATGTTTATTCGTGAGAAGCCTATTAGATTTGGGTTTAAGCTGTGGTGCTTGGCATATTCGTGTGGCTTTCTCTACCAATTTCATCCATAGTCTGGCGCAACTTCTAAACCAAATGACGGCCTTAATCTTGGAGAAATAGTGGTAACAAATTTGCTAAGCATTGTTAAAAATCTAAAGGATCACAAAATGTATTTTGACAATTTCTTTACTAGCCATGCACTACTGTCAATCCTTTCACACAAGGGATTCTTTTGTACGGGGGGAACCGGATTTCCGATTGTCCCTTGAAAGCAACCAAAAACAAGAGATTTGACAAAAAAGGTTCATATGACTCAGCGCTTGACGAATCGAACAAGATATTCGTGATACGATGGCATGATAATTTCGTAGTCAAAGTGGCAACTAATGTGGGAATGCTATATCCTTTAGTAAAAACAAAATGGTATAACCGTAAAACGAAAAAAAAAAATGGATTCAATACCCCAGCCAAATGTAATTTGTGACTACAGCAAAAGGATGGGAGGTGTTGACCTTCATGATAAAGCATTAACGAATTATGGAATTAAAATCAAAGGAAAAAAGTGGTAGTGGCCCCTTTTTACAAGCACACTGGATAGTGCAGTGGTTCATTCACGGAAAATTTACAAAATATCTGAATCTAATGTAGGACTTGGTGCTTTCCTGGCGCACGATGTGAATAAATTCATCACGGGATTCCCAGCAGGTGAGATGTTCAGCCAGAGCCGACGTTTCAATGACTAACTCTGCCATCGTCCTCAGGGCGTTGAGTGACGCTGGCAGAGTTCGCCATTGAAACGTCGGCTCTGGCTGAACATCACACCTGGTGGGAATCCCGTGAAGAATTCATTCATATCAGAATCTAACATTTCCCTGGTGAGGTATAGATTTTGGTACTTTATTTGTTTCAAAGCGAGAGAGGAAAACCTGCAATAACTGATAACGGAGATACGGAATTAGAAACAGAAACTTCGAACAGCTGTTTGTGAAGACCATCACACGGAAATCTACCAATATCTATAAGATTGGACAATATAGGACACATAATAGTGCATACTTATGAACATAAAAGGAAGAGGTGTAGAATGTGTCATTCGCAAACAGTATATCAGTGCAAAACATGTAAAGTGCCTGAACACACAAATTGATTTGAAGATTTTCATAAAAATCAGTGAAATAAAATGAAACAACATATTTTCCCACAGATAAAGAAATAAGTTTAAACATTAAGTAGTTGTATTTCAAAATATAATGATGTTAAATAAATATATATACAATATTAAAGTGGTAAAAATACTGTAAAAAATAATAAATTTGAAAAGCCTGCTGCACTCTATTTCTGATGCCCCTAAATCCCAACGTTGCGAAAACGCAACATTTTATATTGTTTAAAAAGAAAATGTTAAAATTTTAAAAACAGATTTTTAACCATAATTGGGACTCATGCGATTGAGTTCACCAAATATTTCAGCGGAAAAGTAATTTTTTAGGGCTCGGGACTTAATGGGTTAAAATAAGCATTAATACAAAAAAAAAAGAAAATTTACAATACAGAGCCTTCTTTGTGCTAAATGCAATTTGTGACCAAATAAATATGGCTTGAGTTAGGATTCATGATTAGAACACAGAAACTTGACATTATGTGTGCCATGGTTACTATCCAATCATGGCAACATGGTAGTTAGCCTACATTTAGGAGTATATTTAATGAAAGTATGTACACAGAAAATTAATTTTTCCATTGTCTACATGGATTGGTCCTAGTAGACACTACAAGCAACTTTGAAATATAAATTCCCACTTTTATGCATATATTTTACTGATGGAAGGGATTTATGGGTACAAAACTTATGAATAAAATTAGACATAAAAGAAAATAAGCAGACGAGCTCTCCCTTAAATACCTACCCACTCATTTACTGCTATTACATAATTTATTTTCCCACCTGGCTCACATCTGTGCCACCAACTTTCCTGTCTAATTTGTGAGAAAAAATTGAATGGGACCTGTTTAATGAAAGATCTAAGACTTTCCCGGCACATAGCAATGTTGGGGGTTGTTTGGGTTTCCCACCGGGTCAAACTCACCATTTCTGCCGACGTTTCGATGAACGAGTCTTTCATCCTCAGGGTATGTTGTGCAATGCAACTGGTCCGCATTATATATTTTGAGCCCTTACCCTAAACCTTAAAATCTTTTAAAAGTAAATGTTTAGAATATTTAAGACAAAATCGATTATTATATTGTAACTTACGTTAATCTATCCATATTACATATTTCTTTTTTTTTCTCTCTCTCTTCATGTAGGTGATCAGATTATTTTATGTGCATGTCTACTTTCATCGCCACCAGGCATTTGCCTACTTGCAATGTATGTTTGAATAAATAATATAGGTTTGGCTCCTGGTCAAGTGTTGTTGGATTGGTCATGCCACTTGACCAGAAGCCAAACCTATATAATGTGGACTAGTTGCATTGCACGACATGCCCTGAGGATGATAGAGAACTCGTTCATTGAAACGTCGGCAGAAATGGAGAGTTTGACCCAGTGGGACCTCTTTAGCTTCCTTGAGATCATGTTCTTTTCCCCAGCTTATTATTTGTATCTAAATTAAGAACAAGGAAGAGGGCAAGTAACACCTCATATCATTGCCAAAAAAATGTAAATCATATGCATTAAGGCCTGGTATATACTGTGAACTCCCAATTATCCGTGCCCGGATTATTATCCATGGATTATCCATGCATGATTTTTTACTCTTTGTCAATATTTTCTGTGGTCAATGTAAAAAAATTCAATCAAAAAACACATTTGGATTTTTGCAATCTAATACAAGTAAGACTTACGTAAGGCCATTTCTTGCCACTCAAATCCACCTTATAAAACGTAATTGTTTTCCTTACTTGCTCATAATGAACATGCTATGATTACCTCATTGTCCATCGTCAGTATCTTGATAACTTTTGAGCTGAGAATAAGCGCTCTCTGGAGCTTTTTCGCTGGTATATTTACAATAATTAATTGTTTCGTCCACGATAAACTTCATGAGATCCACTGAAAAAAAAAAACAAACAGAAAAATTCTAGTGTCACAGAATCTTCGCTAGCACTTGCCTTCCATCTAGAATCTTGGGGATCACATCCATGAAATCCCATATTCAAATCCGTTGAGTGCCATACGAATCCCATGAATTTCTTCTTCAAATGTGGTGGTAAATCGTGAAGATATAGGTTTTCCGTGTTTTACTCTGCATTGATCCATCATCTTCAGACAACAGTTTCTCCGGCGTTGCAGTCGTGAAGTGGTCAACTCAACGCCGGCGAAACTTGTCGTCTGAAGAAGATGGACCAATGCGGAGTAAAACCCGGAAAACCTGTATCTTCACATCCATCAACCCACGGAAGCCTACACAAGGTGGTAAATTGTCTTAGCTATCTTCAAATTCCGAAGGCAAACTTGGAAATTATTTTTCTTTAGCAGAGGCTCCCGCCCGACGTAGATGGTTTGGCAGATTGAGCTCTAGAAACATCTTACTCTTCCTCCCCAGAGTAATCTTCGGAAAAATTGTAAAAAAATTCATCACCTCATTTCCCTCCAGAATTTCTTAAACACTTCTGTGCTCAACTGAACTCAATGCTCTTCTTGAAAAATATATGTGTCCTTCATGTATATTTGCACGCAGAATCACTGACTCTCAAAAAGGGACGGTGGAGAATAAGCCAACGATAATCCAAGTGCAAAATAAAGCCTAAGTTACAGGGATGCCTCAAGACAGTCCAAAATAAAGCACTAGTCAATGTAAAAATAATAAGAGTCCCAAAATGCTGAGAGAAATGACCAAGATGATGCACAAGACTATAAACTAACAAAACACTGTTGAGGTTGGCTCAGGTAATCCAAAGAACGACCTGCCACCAATCAAAAGCAGAGGTTGGTAAAAAGTCCAGAGATGAATGGACAATAACGGCCAACCAGAAGAGAAGTCTACAAGAGTCCAGAGAGATTATCAATAAATGCACAGTGAAATTATTTCTGAAGACTAAGTTCAAACAGTATGCGATGGGTCAAAAAATTAGCAAGAAGAAATGCAGAAAATCAAACTCAAATGGCTAGCGCAGTAGAAGAAAAGAATTTCGTAGAAAGACGCATCTAGAAAAAAGTAACAGTAAAGAAATCCCTAGAGGTAATACATCTAGCAGCTGTGGGTAATACGATACTCCAGAAGCACTATCGCAAAGCTAAGGGATAACCATGGACCCTCATCAACTCCCAAGGCCAACGTGTGTGAGAGAGGGAAACTCCTCAAGCTCACAAGCTGTCAGCAGGAGAAAGATAACAGACAAAAGAAAGGCCAGAAATACAAGCGAGCACCCTGTGACGGTCAAGATAACTTCTAAGAATCATGAAAAACCAATAAGAGTTCATCAGAGCAATCGGCAACATAACAAGCCTCACTAAACACAGTGCAGCGAAGCAAAGTTTTTACCCCCTAACGTCACTTCCATACTTCAGCCAATGGATCACAGCATCATCGCATTAATGAAAAGAAATTAACGAGTTTGTCTTCTCAGGAAGCTAGCCAATGAAGATGACAATTTATTGAAATTTTGAAAGAAAATGACAATATTGGATGTAATTCATGGTGTGTCACAGGCCTGGTTCTCAGTGAAACCTGTTACACTAGTTCGTTCTTGGAGGAAACTTTTGTTTAACCTCGAAGGTGATTTTTGGGGACTTTCAGAAACTGAAATGCATGACTCTGAGTTGGGGGTTTTAATGAAAACTATGAAAGGATTCGAAAATGTTGATGCGGAGAACTTAGAAGAATGACTAAAGAGAGACAAAAGTGACCCTGGCTTCCAGCATGTGACTGATAGCGATATTGTTTACACCACAATTGGACAAGGGGGAGAGGAAGGGAGAGGGGAGAGTTGAAGTAGCGGGGATAAAGACGAGGGGAGCAGCGAACCCATGAGTCACAGCCAGGCGCTCAACTTCGTAGATGGTTTGCAGCAGTATACAGAGCAGTGGGAATATGACTACAATAGCATTATCGCTGCTAAAAAGATACACGGTTGGGTGAAAAAAACTCACAATGAGTCCATGAAACAATCTAAAATAACGGACTATGAGCGCAAACAATAGCACATCGTTTTTTTTACGTATATTATGAAAACTATAAGAAATAAAAGTGAAAGTTCAGATTATCCGTGCGTCCTCTCCCCATCATTAGCCTGGATAATCGAGAGTTTTCTGTATGTACTATGTTCATACACATTCACTAATTCATTATTTAATATCATTAATTACACAGGTATATCATCATGAACATATCATCATCATGCATATTGCATCATACAGTATATATGCACATGAAAATCATGGGTGAAAGGATTCCTTGAGCCGAGGAATATGTTCACTGAAGTGATGTAGTGATGGTCTGAATTAATGTAGTTAGATATGCAGACCTAAGATGTTATTTGGTGGGCATGCTATCAACTGGACTACCTACTTAGTTTGGCATGTCATGATGTTATGCTCATACTATTACATATTTGGTGAAGCCATTAATGAGAGGTATTGAAAATTTCTACCTCATCTTTCCTATCAAGTTCCAAATTGGATATTTCGGCACATACTCTCTGGTCTATACTATTCCATAGTTCATTAAAAACCATAAAAAAGAAAAAAACAACTTCACATTACCTAAAATATTACACACAGTACTAATTTTTAGGATCTACAACTCTAAAAGTTGAATAATTAACTGCAGTGGGTAAATATTATCCAACTTACTTATTATCCCGAGCAAGGCTCACAATTTCTTGTTCAATTTTTAACATTAACATTCTGTCCTTGTAATTACGATTAAGAGTTTCAACAATGAATTGCTGCAGATCTCCAGAACTTCCTCCACCTCCTGATGAAGATGATCCATCCAGCAATGAGGCCTGCTCAGTGCTAGAATCTAAAAAAAATACCACAATTAATTCAGAGAATTTGTATTATTTGCTCATGGCATGAGACTCTGTGGATTAATTCTTTGAAAAACTGGCCATAATTTTTGAAGACAAAATGCACTACATTTTGGCAAACATTATCACCTATAGTGGTTAACAATATAGCCAAATAATTATATCAGAAAATGTATCAAGCATCTGTAGGTGGATAACTTGAGCATTCAACATCTGAGATCAAAGAATGTGCTACAGCCCAGCACCTTGAGATCTAGTACTCGGGACAAGGCTTGAAACAATCTGGGAGCTTCAATGATGGACCAAACTTATGGCTATGCAAAAAAGCTCTGATCATTAGGTAGAGCCAAACAGAGCAACTACACTAGCCACTACAGAGTGAAGAGGCACCTTCACCTAAATTGGAATTGAGGACACAATGAGTTATAAATGGTGCAAAGAGGATGAACTTAAATGCAAATAAAAAGTCTAATGCACTAAAAACTAATAGTTAATGCCTTTTTTCCAAAAAATTATGACCAAACAGAAAACTTTAGACCATTCAGAAAAGTTGTGAAATAGTTCAGATCAGAATACAAGACTATAAAAAACATTAAGAGGGCAGAGAAGGATTTTGGCTTTGAAAATTATTATTCGAGAAAAGAACAATATCTGTCGCCCTCAGATTATTCTCACCTTTTCATTGGAAAACCATCATGCATACACTCACCTCGAGAAAGGCAAGGAGATGAGCTATCCATGCTACCCTGTGAGCTCCCTTGGTGCCGCAGGCGATGGCGTGAGGAAGGCCTGCTCGTTCCTCCCGCATTGCCCACATTGACGTTGAGAAGACTGGAGGGGGGTATGGTGAGGGCGGAGGGGGAGGTGGGAGGTGGCGGGACAGCACCACTAGCAGGAGGGGAGTAGCGGTGGACGGCATCGGGATCGGGTGGTGGGGATGTCTCTTCTCTCATGGCGTGGCTGCGCACCAGAAGTTTCACCTTGGAATTGGACTGAATTGGAGAGCCATGAACAGGAGTGAGGACTGAGCAGACAACTTTTCATCACCAGGTGAACAGTACCAACAGTATGTGAAAGAGCAGTGCCTGACCTTGGGTTAAAATTTGAACAACGATGTGCATTTTCATACTAACAGGAGAAATAATGACTTTAGGAATGTGTCACCCAATCTTGCTTTGTGCGCAAAAGGACCATCCTAAGCAGGATGCAAGTTTTACAACCATTTGCCAGCTGACATCAAATGTGCTCACAGCATCCCTGTGTTTCAAACAACATTAAAATAATATTTACTATCAAATGCTTTCTATTTGGTAAATTAATTTATAAGCAATAAATGTAATTTAATTTTGTATTTCTTTGGCATGTGCTTTTGTTGTCAAGTATAGGTTTTTTAAAATTTTTTGACATATCCTAAATGTGTACTAGGAAGTCCTGGGACCAAAGAAATTTATTGTTATTATTTGTTACACTTGTAGCAAGCCCCTCAGAGTCCCCGGCAAGCATCAGATTTTATTGCCATCATAATGGCTGGTGACTCGGTAGGGGTTTTGCAGTTTTTGCAGCCATGCTAGCCAATAAAAATTATTACCAATAACCATTAAAGGAAACTATGAATAATGATCACAAAATATAGTAACCATGGTGCATAAGAAATGTTGAGAACAAAAGTGGTGTACATCAGTTGTTTGCCATATTTTTGTATGATGATGCTCAGATGCATTCCTCAACCAGTATTCTGTTTTGTGCATGAGAAGTTTGAGTCTAGCTTCAGTTTTTCCTCCTAGGAAGTATTGCTAAGGATTTAACTCTTTTTTTATTTTACCTTCAGCCTCATTTTCCAAAAAAAGACTTTTTACTGACATACATACACCATTCTTGTTCTCAAGAGCACATACATATATAGCTAATCCCTATGACAATGCTTAATTCCTTGCCTGACTCATAATATTCAAAATTCACATGACTTTTTTTCATGTTGATGCTCAAAACATGTTTGGTTCTTTAACCCATTTCTGTGGTCTTAGCACATCCCACTTGGAATTTACTGACTGGGAAAGGGTTCAGAAAATTTAACAAAGTTTTCTCATTGAATATTCCATAGCCTTGACATCACTAAATACCAGTATGAGAAGTTGCTTGAACCCTTTATATAGCAGCAAATCCTTCCATTTCTTATACTATGTATCATTCTGATTAACAAAATCCACTATTGAAACAATAAAGACGAATATAGTACACACATGCATCATGTACCCTGTCCCAAAGACTAGAATGGAACAAGTCCACAATCATTTCAAGGCATGAACGATTAAGTCAGAAGAAATTATATTATACGTCTTCCAAAAATAATCGGGAAATTGCTTGCTATGAATCTTAACTATTGTTCTTAGCATTCAATCAATACCACTGAGGATTAATTGTGGATCAATACTTTTAACAAGAGTAACATATTTCTTTTGTTTTTTACAATGAAACAAGTCCATAGGAGACTGTTGATTTCACTTTATACTACAATTTAAATCACACCAATGTACAGGCATGGCTGTGTTTGCTTCTATAAAGACAATGTTTTCATTGCATGAAGACAGGTAATTTTATGAAATAAATATCAGGGTAAACATATTTTACTAGAACTCCCATTTAAGAATATAAAAGATTATTGACAATAAAGAAAAAGAGGAACATGACTCTCATGGTGTACTTGGAAAATTGAAGTTGGAAAAAATCTTGAGAAAGGCAACAATAAATTCACCAAGTTTTATGACAAGGACTACATTATTCACCACTGTGACAAACTTGGTGAAATAAAACAACCAATTACAGCACATCATTAGACTTCCAATTAGACAGGCACTTCAATAAAAATTATATATGTACATACATACATATTTCAAAAAGCACAATCCTTATTTAATAGAATATTTTCAACAGCAGTATTTGATTTTGTACTTTAACTAAGCAAATCAATTAAGATCATTGATTATAGCTATGGCTACACCTTTAGAATGAAACCAAAATAAAAATGATCTTATGGAAACTCAAGACTTAAGCTTTGAGAATGACAAATCACATTGTTAGTAACCCAATTAAAATTGGAACTCATTAGAAGAGATACATAATTAACATCAGGAGATATCAAATATCACAGCATTTGATCAAACCAGACTCTTCTTGATGACCTAATGATAACAAACTCATTGATCCACAGTCGTCAAATGTGTTTATTCATGCATATGTGGGTAATTATAAAAAAAATAAAAATAGCTTGTGGAACTATGTTAAAGACTCATGTTTTAAAGCAATTTTGATCTCCTTACACTGCAAATGAATAGAATGTCGTCAAAAAGACTGATCTCTTTTTGGAAATAACATCCTTTATCCTTATTAGCGATACATTTTAAACATTCCCTTTAATTAGGAGATCTTTTACCTTTGCTCTGAATGAAAAAATTACAATTATTAATTAATGAGCAAAAAACATTTTTGTATTACGTAAATGTAAAACCTCCTACATGATAATGTTAAGGCAATTCAGCCACTCATTCTAAACACAGGATCAAACACAAAATAAACCCTTTAAGCCTTTGGCACTCAAGGTGCCGATATATTGGCTTTCTCTTTTTGCCTTAAAACGCTTAAGGTGCTGAAATATTGGCTCTAGATTCAAATAGTTATTAAATTCTTCATATGTTGCTTTTTGGATCATATTTGTTATCAGACTGAAGATCATTTATTGTTTTTACAAATCCGCTATAATGATATAGTTCTTTAGGTTATTAATACATAAAATAAGTAAAAGTTATTTCACTCTCCCCAATCCATTTAATGGAGCTGACTCACAACATATTCTGTATCACAAAAATATTGTTTTGATGATGATACTACCCTCATAACTCCTCTAATCACTTCCTTTCTTTCTCTCTCTCCCTCCCTTTCCTTACCTCCTCTCCTTCCCACTCTTATTCTCCTTTCTCCCCCTCCCTCACCCTTCCATCCTGTCCTCACCCTCCACCTCTCCATCTTCCACTCCTATAACTCCTCTTCTAACTTCCTCTCTTTCTCTGTCTTTCCCTCATCCTCTCTCCATCTCCCCACATTTTACACGATGAAGTGCATAATTTTATATGGTAATGGCTTATATCTTATGTATTAAATAAATAATGTAAATTAAATTTTAATATGCTACAGTGTAAGGTGTAATATTTTATGTTTATTTATGATAAATGTTGATTTTACAGTAAAACCCCCATACAACGAATTTGTTGGGACCGGAAAAATAACTTCGATGTAGGGGGTTTTCGATGTATGGAGGTGGTGTGCGGGTTGCGTCTCCACAGGGGCATCCAAGTGTTCCGCGTGCTTTACGATGCAAGTCGAGTAAATATCTCAATCTTGCTTTATTCACCGTTAAAACCTTTCCTAGAGTGATGATTATTTACCATCAAATACCGTGGCTATCACCGCGTTATTTTCAATCTGCGTATTTATAATTGAAATTATTGTTTTTCTCGTCGTTTCTACTCTACGCCTCATCGCTTACTTTAGTTACGGTTTGAAATTAAAGGAGCGCCAAAATTAATGCCTAAGGATTACGTATTTTAAAGTGCTCCACAATTTTTCTGAGTATCTAGAAGATATTATTCTTAGAGTGCAATAATTTAAGTCGATATCAATTGGCAGTTTTATGCAGCAATTTTGATTGAAAGACCACATATTGCCATTTAGACTTCCGAAATAAAACGCACTATTGGAATCCCATTGAAATACCGGTAAATATCTATGTTCGCGACCAGAATATACTAGATATCGATAAACGACGATGGAAGTTAGGTGGGGCGAGTTAGTTACCACAAGTAAAAACGTGGCAGTCGGCAATGCACTGAGGTCACAATGGCAATCTCAGATGATAATGCATTGACCATGCCGTTAACGCGTGTAATAGGCGCACCCCTCTTTTTATGCGTCGAAGTTGAAGAAAAAAATTTGGGGCTTTTTTTCTCCTATTGTGAGGTGTTGCGGGCCTAACTTCAAATTTTCGGCCATTATCAAAGCTGTTTGCGATATTCTCTTATAATTTACGTGGCATTTTTCATAGTCATGTATGGACCTCGGAGGCAAGTATTCACTTGTAGCCTTAGCCCTACAATGCTTGCATTGTTTATTGTCCTTTGGAATGAGTGGAGTAATTGATATTCATTAAAACAACACAAATCCGACCTCGCCACAATTCGTGTTTAGTTGGTAAGTGCGGACAGTCGCACCGAGATCTGATTTATAATTCCGAATCCCCCCACCGTTTTCCTAATGCACAAGTCATAGTCGCTGTAAGTCGTCTTTTAAAACGCGGTTAACTTTTACAAATTATATTTTGCTGTAAACGATGACGAGTGGGAATGCAAACACGTTAAATGCAAAATACCCAAGCATCAGCCGCGTAACAAACGAACCATAAGGCGTAGATACGACATCAAAACTTGAAAAAATCAAATTTTGAAAGAAATCATAACTGTCAATGGAATTTAAAGCATTTATTATTTCAATATGGTCCAACAAAAATCTTCAATGAATGACAAAATAACAAAATTTCATGATTTACATAAAAACGGCTGACTTATTAGTGAGATGGGCGTCGCAGTACGGCGGCACACTCGCGCATGTCCTGTCACAGCTCGTAGTTTTTTCCCAGAAAAGACCTTCTGTCCCTATTGGTATGGAATAGAGCAACCTTATCCTTCCTCAATCTTCTAATGCACGATTCCGGCACATCATGCCTTAGTCCGGCAGCGCGGTTTCCTACATCCTCAGCGTCTTTGATGACATAAAGCACTTTAATTTTTTCAACTACCGTGAAAGACCACAACTTTTTGCCCTTGTTCATTTTGGAACAACACTGACCTATGTTGACACATGCACAAATGTTAATATTGACAGAATTCTCTCAGTTGAGCTTAAGGCAGGGCATGCAGTTGAGTCACTCAAAGTTGCCCGGTGACAGAAAATGAGAAAGTTAGGGGGGTGGAAAATTCCAGTGCTTGCACGTGTCGCGCGGCCAATTGCTGTCCCCCAATTGCACCCCACACCCTTGCCTTGTCATACAACAAGTTTTTAAAGTTATTAGGCAACTGCGTCCCCCGTAAACAAGCGAGCGAATGATACCCTCCCCTTGATGACTCACGCTAAGCACCAAGGTCACTCAGCTCTCCAGGGACTTGTCTCGGCCACGATACGGTGGTAGGCGAGCGATAGAGTGGCAACGCTGAGTTTTATGTTCCTAATGTTTGACATGGAACACACTCGAACCCAGCCATGATAGACGTGAGTGGCATAGGTGCCGCTCGCCGCCAATCCCAGATATTAATTTTTTCTTGTGCCGTTCTACTCATTCGGTGGAAAAATGTCGGCCGAGATCGTTCTGTCTCCTGACAGTATGTAATGCCATTTCTGATTCTGAACTTATCTTAGGTCGAATCACTACTCGTTTCGTGGGCACTACCGCCCTGCCGTGATACTGCTCTGCCGCCCGCCGCTCATATCGTGACCAAGGCTCGAAGGCTGGCAAATAAAAAATTCGTGTCAGAGGCGCGCCCTCATTTTCGGCTGCGATTTCTGGGAAAAAAGGTTCCTCAATCAATCGAGCAAATATTAGGGCGATCTCGAGGAAACGCACCACTTGCTGGTTAACAGACCACATCCATCAAGGTTAAGACGGCAATAGCAATATTTGGATAGAGAAGAGAGGTTACTCCAGATTTTCCTTTGGGATGGGAACAGAGTAGATAAAAATTCGCTCTCATTGGTTGAACACCAAACAATGAAGTTTTGAATACTTTGCCCTCCTAACAAGGGGAGTGTCCGATAAACGGGTCGCAGATCTTGATGAAAATTCGTATGCATGTAGAACTCCGAATGCTTTTCACGAATCACCCCACATATGGGCGTATAAATCCAATAGTTGAAACAAAATAGGCGTTTAAACATTTATAGATGTTATAAAAACCCTATTTATCAGCCTCCGGCATCAAGGGTGGTGTGGTCCATTGATCAGCGTACGGGGCTGCGGTGCAGAGGGACCGTGTTCGATTCCCGTCGGCGAAAATTTTTTTAATGCTTATTTTCTTTGTTTTTCCTTCGTGGAATTCTATGTTAAAATCTAATTTTTACTTTTCTATTCAAAGTTTTTTTTTACGAGTGGAAATATTTTTTTTCACGAATACCATAGGGATTATTTTTTTTCCTTCCGGCAAAGTCAACGTAATTTCTTTGTTTCCCCATTCTTTCACCATGCAAACTTGATTTGTTCCTTCATTTGCAAAACCTCCTGTTGATATCATAATTATACAATAATGAAAATTTTCTGCAAGTGGCCACTCTCGCCATTTATAACACGTGCCTTTCTCGACGAGCCTTATTACAATGCATTTATTTGTAGGTATGTCTTTAGATCGTGAAATGGTGATTCGATTACACAAATTAGTAGATAAGCCGATCACATTTTCCCCTCCTTTTTTCAATGCACGGCAAAACAGGAAAACGGGGATATTTGATCGTGGGTCTTATAAATAATGATGTAACAATTATTTAGACTATTGTCTGACAACAATTACATATTATAGACAAATAAATTACGTTGACTTCGCGGGAAAGAAAAAAATAAGCCCTATGGTATTTGCGAAATAAAATATTTCCACTCGTTAACAAAAAACTTTGAATAGAAAAGTAAAAATTATATGTTAACATAGAATTTCACGAAGGAAAAACAAAGAAAATAAGCATGAAAAAATTTATTGCCGACGGGAATGAACACGGTCCTTACAGGCAGGTGGACGGTCTTACATTAACCGTCCACCTGCCTCTCCCAAAATAAAATCCGATACCGAAAGGTAATTTGAAACCATTTTAGGGGAAAAAATGGAGCTCCTCCCATTCACGGGGTCCCGGGGATGTAACCCAATACGGAAAAGTAATCTGATACGATTTAAAAAGGGAAAATTGAGCCCCATCCTCACCACCTGCACATTCGTAAATGAGGTGGGGTGGATGAGTAATGCACCAAGAAGGGAGGGGGGATTACCAGTCAGTGCCAGTCGGCCAGCCGTCACCCAATACAGAAAGATACTCTGAAAAGATAAGATCAGGGGGGCTATTCTCTATCTCGAAGCTACCGATGCAGTAGCTTCGAATAACTTACCATAATTGGCTACCAACCGTATTCTCTAACTCGCGGGAGATTTCCCAAGAACGTAATAGGAAGTGGAGAGAGCTTTGGCGAAAGGCGGGTATGAGAACATTTTAAAACCAAATCCGCGGAAACTTCATTTCTGGTGACGTCATTCTTAGAACCAATGGGAAAGCTCGTCTCAATGTTTTTCCGTGGATAAAACTGGTGAAACATGTTTTAAGGCCGTTTTAGACGGTGAAGATGTTCGTGGATCGTGTTTAGCGAAAAATTCCACGCATTAAAAATCATGCAAGGAAAATTCTAAAATATTTTATTTTTGCTCTCATAATCTTGTGAACAATCTCGTGAATACGAACGCACGACGTCCATCTTGGCTGTTTTGATCAATTGAAATAAGATTATTCGTAAATATATTCGGGAATTAGGGTTCATGTCGATGATATGGTTCAATATCATTTGTGCTATTTGCTTTCGTCAATTACTAGTTGCTTCAAATCATTTAAATAATATACGAAGACGAAGCTTTCAAAAGAAATGCGAAGGTGATACACGCTACCACGGCCCAATAAGTATCCCATTATGGGCTGGAATCACGTTACTTACCGAAGGGAAATATGGCTTACCGTCACTCCAGTTAATATATTTTTTGTGAAAAATCCCGCAAATGGCGAAAATGACAAAGTAACCCAGTGAAAGTGCAAGGAATCCGTATTTAGTAAATGTAAGAAACATACCCGTGCGTTTGGATAATTATAGATAGATAAGCGTTATAAAATGACCAATATTTAAGCACGGTATTCGGAAGCCACGCTTCGTGAGGCTACCGTGAGAGCTTATTGGGGCTACGGAAGTAGCTTCGTGACATTTACAGAATACGGGTGGGAGCCTAATATGCTACCGGTAGCTTCTGCTTGCACTTTCTCTGGTAGCTTCCATGATAGAGAATACCGATGGGAGCAAGTAGCTTCTTGAAGCATCTTTCCGCCAGAAAGCTCCGATGCTTCGAGTTAGAGAATAGGCCCTCAGAAATCTCAGATTACCTTTCTGTATTGGATTACGGCTGGCAGGCTGGAACTGATATTCCCCCCTCCCCTCTTGGTGCATTACTCATCCACCCAACTATCACCCGGCTCAGCTAACGCGGAGCTTTGGCTTCCCTTGCACGTTTCTTATTGTGGGAACCGTCAGAGTTGACGGTTCCCACCATAAGAAACGTGTAAACGAGCCTTCACTGAACCAGAGCGTCAAGTTTCCTTCATGCCCTCTGTTCTGTAGGTCTCGGATGGGAACATTTTCGAAGCCCGGAGCGGAAGAGTTAAGACGCAGTACTCTCCGCTACGGTTCGACTTCCTGCTTATTACGTAAATTTCTATGGAAAAATTACCTGTAAATGAAGAATGCTACGTTTTTTTCTCAAAAATTCGTTCTAGAGAGGCACTTTTCATGTTTTGGGCCCAAGCGCAGACTTCGATGTACGGAGTTTTCGTAGTTAGAGAGGTTCGTTACGGGAGGTTTTTTTGCGTGCATTGTCCATTGGAAGGGTCCGGGACCGGGGCACTGACTTCGAAATAGGGAGCTTTCCTTAAAATTTCGCTGTATGGGTGTTCGTTGTATGGAGGTTTTACTGTATATACTAATATAGCTAAAAACTTTATCTTTTTCAACAAATACATTTATAAAATAAACATTGCTTAAGAAAAACAAAAATATCGCATCATCTTATGAAAAAATTATTCTAATGCAACCAAAATTTGTTATCAGCATCCAGTATAAATTTTATCATTGTAGGTGGAATATGTGACTCAATAAAAAATAAAAAAGGGTTGCAATTTTCAAAAATTTAGCGTAAGCTTTGTGGAAGTGAAAGTCTAATACCGTGGGCATGAAAGGGTTAAGAGCTGACATGAATACATTTCAATTAAAATTAAAAGAAATTGAACCAACTTAAATAACTTTGGGAGTCCAATCAAACCTTGGGAAAGTTGAACCAGAAGTGTCAGTCATCAGGAAATGATGGATGATTAATGTAGACATGCATGTATAATGAAGGGTGAAAACTATCCTTACTCTCATGCGATTGATAGGTGTCTGTGGTTTTTTTGGTCCCTCAGAGCTCTCAGCTGGCCCCTCCACATCCAGCGTCTCGTCACCTGATGATGATGTCCTGCTCTGTTTGGCCTGAAATCCTTTTCTCTTCTCCGAGCCTCCTCTGGGAGTGCAACCACCCTCTTCGAGGCCATTGGTGACCTCTGAAGGACTTGCAGCACCCCTCTCATCACCAGAGGAGCCTCCACCACCATCCCTACCACCACGCCACCCCCCTCCCCCTGGCCCTTCAATGGGACTGAGGCCAAGGCTCTCGACGGCCAACTCATCCTCCTCTTCAAATTCCTCCTGGAAGAAATTGAATCAAACATTTAACTCCCAAACATGAAATTTTTTCAAGGAAATAGTTCAGAAAAAATATCTTTTAGATATTTTTTCTGAACTATTAGGTATTTTTTCAAAGAGAAGGGAATTGATGAAGGGTGGTCTGAGAATAGATGTAAGGAAAGGCTGGTGAAAACTTTAATATGGAGACTGGCACTGTATGGGTCAGAAACTTGGTCATTGCGAAGGGAGGATGTGCATAGACTTGAGGCGTTTGAGATGTGGGTTTGGAGAAGGATGTAGAGGGTGAGCTGGGTGGTGAGGAAGACGAACGAGGAGGTATTGGATATGGTTGGAGAGGAGAGGAAGCTTGTGGCAGAGGTTCGGAGAAGGCAGAAGAGATGGATGGAGGAGGTTTTGTGCGGAGAGGGGATGCTGCAGCAGAGGCGGCTCCAGACCAACGGCTCTTAGGGTATGGAATACCCCCTAGGAAAAGGTTAATACCGGGACTAGGACTAGGAAATACCGGGACCCCTAGGGGGTATTGGGGGTGGTGGGTCTCGTCCCGGAAATTCGTAACAAACTACATATGTGCAAAATAGCACGTTATAAGTGGTTTGGAAACAAAAATTTGGCTTTTAAGAAGAGCAAGTTTATACTTAATCTATATTTCCCTTTTAGATTACCATCAAGTTTCGACTAATTCCAAAATTATTTTGATTATAAAATTTAACTGAATTTTAAAGTAAAATTACCAAAACTTTGGCTTTTAATAAAACAAAAATAATTTTGGCTTTTAATTTAAGGTCTATGACAAAGAAATGCACCGGGTTTTTGGGGGCAATTGCCCCCCGTGTGGCTGTCAATGTGCTGAAGAGGGTGACAAAGGAGAGAACACAGGGGAAGCGTGGAAGAGGAAGGAAGAGGATAGGAGTGCTGGGTGGAATAAGAGGGGGTGAAAGATATGAGGACTTTAAGAGGGGCCTAATGGCAGGATATCCTCAGGAGGGAAAATGACAAAATGTTTCAACCTACCGATCAGCTGGTAAAATACTCAAATGAATGAATGAATCATGGAATTTGATTTCGATTTGTTACATTTTTTACAGAAGTGGAAATACAATTTGCATGGACACTGAACATATGTTTCATTTGTAGGGGATATGAATAAACTAAGATGGCAATGCTAAAGCAAACAGAAAATAAGAGCAGACAGGGAACACATCTCTTGGAGAAGCACATTAAAATCCCCTAGCCTGCGGAAATTTATGGCTGCTCAGAACACAAAATAATTCCCCAACTGTGTGAATCACAGGTTAAGCAACTGGAGGGTTAATTGATGTCCAGATTTACTATCAGAGGTAGACTACCAATTATGTTAAGTTAGGATTCAGAAGAAATCACTTCTATCTGCCCATTTACTTCTTCACATAATTCCCTTCTTCATCTCAGCTGAGGTACTTTCTACCCCTCTCCTTCCCATCTACAAAGCCAATCCCCTTCTCTCCTTTACCTACTAACCCAATACCCTCCCTCACATTGCACCCTTCAGTATTCTATGCTTTACAGTAGTATAAACCAGTGACAAGTGTAGATTTGCATTAGTAGAGTTGAGGGAAATGGGCTGGTAATGAAATTATATCTCAAATATCTCTCTTTCTGACCTGTTCTTACTTCCTCAACTGCAATTCCATAGTCAAATCGTAATGCCAAGAGTGAAATACAAGTAAAAACAATGCATATAGCAATATTGGTGGTTACCTGCCATTTTGAGAGAATGTAAGAGAGTCAAATGTATACGTGATAGTGGAGTGAATAGCTTGAGAGGAAGCGGTAGATTAAGAAAGTCATGGGTGTATGTGGTGGAAGAGACTCATAAGGGGAGGAATACGAATAGTCTTAAGAAAATGAGAGGGTATATGAAGCAATGCATGTATGTAATAGAAGAAAAAGAGGTATGTAAGGAAGCATGCATCATGGAGGAACTTACAGAAAGAGAGCCAGTTTTCTATGTCTACCAAGTAAGACAAAGTTCTTTGACTTTGAGTACCCTAAAACGGAATGGCATGATGGGTGTGTATGTACATACCATAGACAATATTGTGCATGAGACAGGGGGAATAAATTATGTTCATTGTTCGAAATTTTACCTGGTCAAATTCCATTACATATTAAGGATAAAAGATTTTAAAAATGCATTTAATTTCATACTGGCCCCAACTGAAGGGTTCATAATAGGTATTGGAAGACCCATATCAGCTTGCAGAAAATGAGAGGCATGACTCTGTTTGCATTCATGCTATAGAGAGAGTGAGTCAACAGCAACTGCATAGAGAAGGCTCACTCTCCTCTGGGTATAGAGATACCCAGTTCTGCCATTGATTTTTGTTTTTTTTCACTAAATGCACTTAGGATCACAGTCGTACATCACATTTGAACATCACTATTATGCACGTAATATGTACTAGTACATATTATGCAGTGCCGGATCAGAAACAGAAAAATTTACGCTTAGAGCTAGTCTGAAAGAAGTCTTGGGCTCTCCACAGAAACCTCTTTTCAAACTTGGCAAGTCTCTTCAGAAGACTTGCTATCAGAATTAGGGTATATATGAATATCAAAATTGTCCCTTGGGCCTTCGGAAGAATGTGTTTCCTCCCTTAACCCTTTTACTACCAGCACGTTCACCAGATAAATCAGCACGTTCGATGCACGAAAACTGCCACAGGCCGATTTATCGGCCCAACTTTAAAAACCACAAAAAAGCCTTGGCAGTCTTGGCACATCCCACCCGAAATGGGCTGGCAGTAAAAGGTTAAATAGCAACCTTTCCTTTACCAACTGCCATTCAGTACATCTGAGGGACATAAGCATTCTTGTAAGCAATAATACAGTTCTTTTACTGATAAAAGATGTGGAAAGCTAACAAAATGAATAGAGCATATATCTTATTGTCATTTCAGCATAAATAGCTGATAGAATTCTGGATAGTTGAAAGTAAAAAATGAAACTTATGATTTCTCTTCACATATATGTACCATAAAGAGGGGGTATTCCAAGAAATTGAGAGAAATGCGAAGAGCAACTTTGCAAATCTACTATGCATCATATTTGTTTGCTTCAACTAGTTTTACCACACTGTAACTTCTTCAGGAAAAACAAAATATGTAACGCCGTAGTTTCCTCAAAATTTTACAGTGTCGCAAAACTAATTGAAGCAATAAGATACATATTTAATATAGTGGATTTGCAAAGAGTCTATTTATTTATTTTATTTATTTATTTATTTATTCACCACCGAAAACAGCTCTCATTGGCCTTTACATCGGGGTATAAACATTCAACAACGGACGAGCACACACAACCAGAACCATTTATTAGAACTTAACTGTTATTGGCTTCACTATCTAGAAGTTTTTAAAATTATTATTTTTGATTGAAATAAAGTACTCTGTACTTTTCTGAAAACTTTTCTCTTGTACATGTATCGTACAATTAAGAGAAAAAATTGCAGAAAAGAACAAAGTACCTCTTTTATTTCAATCTTGAATACTTTTTGATAATTAAAGTTCTCTCTTTTTTGCAGTGGAATCCCCAAAGTTACCGCATCAACCATCACTCACTCATTCCAAGAAAGAACCACAGACCTGCTTGGACAGAGTTCGTAGTTTCCTCAGGCTTGGACCACCGGACCTTGGCCCGCCAACCCTTTGCTCATGGTCCATGGCCCTAGGGCAGCTGCCGTTGTGGCCCCTTGGCCCCACCACCACCACCACGCCAGCCCCACTGCCAGTCGGACTTCCTCCCCCACCTCCCCCTCCCCCACCACTTCCTCCTGTGGTTCCGTTGTGAACTACAATGCTTGGGACTAGAGCAGTAGAAAAATAACAAAGGAAATCATTGTAGTCACTGATATAAATCTTAATGCAGTCTTAGGGTTACATTTTTTGAAGAAGTAAGGTAGAATTAAACAATTTAACTAACATGAGGCTTGTAAGAGAATAGAATGAGCCTTAGGAGTTCATTGAGAGAGTAATTCATTGGAGAGTAAACTACTTTTAACAAACTTTCAACATCTATGAAAGAGTTAGCAATATATAATTGCATTCTATGTACGGACAATATTTTTTGCATTGAAAACATTAGTTATTGTTCAAGAGAAATCAATTGATAGAAAGTAATAATGAGCAATATCTAAAATTATGCGTTAAAAAAAAACAAATCTTCTGATCAGATACCTTTTAACAAAGCAACATTCAGATAGAGTAGAAGGTATTACAAATAAAAACAGTATAGACTAAATGCTTAATAAACATGAGTAGATATATAAATGAAACACAATAAATAGCATTTCAATAAGAATATTGACTCTTGAGCCCTATGGAGAAGAAGAGACAGAGGTTACAATAGTGCATTTTAATGAATGAATATCGTAATGATGAAGTGATGAGGTGCATACTATCACATTTAAGAAATGTTGGTCAGAGAGACAGAATTCCTTTACATTTCACATCCCTTGTTGTTGTCAGTTCATGCACTAATTTGTGAAATGAAATAGCTCAACTTGTGTACAAATACAGGACACAGTTTTTCTCTGTATGAAGAAAGACCTTGATTGGGTGGATTACAATGCAAAACATCATCATTAAGAGGCAATAAAACAACAGACTGATGAAGATTCTACATTAATGAAGGTATTAATTATAGTGAGTTGTTGCAGTAATCTAAATTCATACTTCATACACTACTGAAGAATGTTCCAACAAAGCCAATGCAGAAAATGTGGAGAAATAGAAAGAGGACAGGCCACGATATGATCAGGCACAACATTTAACCTTCTGCATTTAAAAAATACTCACTTTCTAACTTGGCCATGTCTGACATTTAGGGGAAGACTACAGAGATGAACTGGCTAGAACTGCATTCTTTCTATTGAGGTCAGGATGGCATGTTCCTGTAAACTATCCCACAGAAAAAAAAAAAAAATGAATAAAATTAAAAAATAAAATGAACAAAAATAATTAAAATAGTCTACATTATAGTTTACAAATGTAACATGGTGCAAGTCTAATGAATCTGTGGCTCTACAAGTTTTCAAAACTGTGGGTAATGCCTATTTCTAAATAAAAAAATAAAGAAATACGTATCTTAAAATTGTGTTTTTTTTACTTCGTTCTATTTTTTACACACATCCATACAACAATAACGTCATCCATTCATGCACAATTTTAATGCAAATATGACTTTGTGAAGAAAGGGTATTTTAATTCTCTTGACGATAGGTAATGCTCTTGACGATCTGGGTCACCTCAATGCAGCCCATCCCAAATTCTTGGAAAAAAGACATACAATGTAAACATCTAATTAGCATATCAATATGGAGATGAAACCACTACAGTGATACAATCGATAAAATTTCCTGAACTATTTTGCTGAACTCAGAATCTCAACTCTTTAGAGAGCTCTGGGATAACAGTTATTTAATATATGCATAACTTTGTTCACTAGATTTCACTAGAGCTCCATGATTGCTACTGCAGGGGAGTAGGGAGAGGTCACAGGTCAATTAACCCTTTCGCAACGGGGACGGGAAAAATTTCTTTGCTTTGCCAGTACAGAGCTTTTACTATGCTAGGATCTTCTCAGGTACCTATCTCCCTAACTTGAGTTGGGGGCCAGAGGGGTGTTGAACCTTTTTCTCGGCAACCTGGCAGAGATAATCTCCTCCCTCTTCCGCTTGGGGTGCCCATTACGGCATGGGGTCATGGTCAACTATTATTTTATGCGATGGTTTTGCTAAAAACATTGTCGCTACAGCCTCGAAATTTATTTATGCGGAAATGAATTATTTCGGTTTTATAATGCCTTTACAGCTTTTAAACAAAATTCTATCATTAATATTAAGCTCTCTAGCAACAAAAGGCGTATCAATGGTTAAATAAATAATTTCATCATTGTACTTCGCACTCAGAAATGATTTTGACGAGTATTAATGTAAAAAAGTATAATAAATTTAAAATGTCCTTATTCAGGATATTGGCATCATCAGTGTGCAAATCAAAGAATCGGTACTTAGAAATTTTCACCGTGTTAATTCATGAGATGTAACGTCTACGGAACTCTTGTTTTTAGAAATTTATGCACAGATCACATTCATCACGTACGAATATGTTGATTATGTAAAAATTTCCCAGCCTTCTTTTTTACTATTCTAATTCATACTTTTCTTATTCCTAAAATCACCCGTTTTTAGGAGTATGAAATTCTTCGTAGCGAATGCTATAACTTCAACACTTGTGTGCCTCGGGATTCAAAACACTGTCAGGAATCACTGGAATCTTTAGGCGGAAACCATTGACCAACGAAAACTGAACTGAAATAGTCAGCTGTCAATATCAAATAAGCATGAGTAATTACAGGAAAAAATAAACATTTAAAATCCCTAAAAATATGGTTGTCAACTCATAACATTCAGTTGTTTACCTAAAAACATAATAACTCCCTAACTTACGTAAAACCATAGAAAAAATCACTCCCTAACCAACAAAATAACTAACAAAATATTAGTTCTGAGATTTCTTTACACTCAAACTACGTTAAAAATAATGGTAGAACTCCATTTAAAATTTGTAGTTTTGGAGGTAAACATAAGGAATGTACTTATAACCCTCAATTTGCAAATCACTCAAAACCTCTTTATTTGTTGTTCCACTGCACCAACAAGCAACTGACCGCGGACACCTGCTGTGAGTGGGGCTCGCACTGCAATGAAAGGTCGAGATTATCCTCTCCCACGGACTGAGAAAGGGTACCTACGGCTTCCCAGGAAGAAGTCCTTTATAACACACACCTTTTAGGCCTGCTTAAGGCTAGCTTAGTGGCAACGCCGTTTTAAAACGTCGTTCGTAACGAAAGGGTTAAAGTTACTTAAAATATGAGTATCTATATGGCAAAGCAGCAGAAAGTTAAATCGAATTATGTAAGTTGACATTTTAATCATAAAACTAGAAGATTAACAGAAAGAGAGCAAATGGGTCTAAGGAAGAGGATGTGGAAAATATAGCTTTAAAGCTCACTTAATATATTTATAGGTAACGCATATTCACAAATGAATATACTATTGGAGGATACCACTGAGTATCAAATTTATTTGAAGTCAGGTATAATCATTTTTAATAAATGCATCTTACTACAAAAACTTGTCATTATTGATAGGGCCACTTTCTTTTCCAATGGCTATCCAGAGAATTGTTGATGCACTGATAAATTATGAGAGATGGAAAAATTAGCTTTTATGTAAGGAAAACCTTGATTTGCATCACTGGTATTTCAGACAGTTATTCACTCTCTTTCTCTTCAGAATGCAGCATGGTAACACGTATTTTATTTATTATATGCATTTATTAATTACACTAGCAATCCAAATTAGTATGTACAAATAATATAACTCTATATTAATCTATATTACACAATTGATGAATAGTTTTGCATTTCCACCCACATGGCCAGATGAGACACCTTCTTGAAATGTCACTTAATTACATGTTGATATTCGAAAAATGACATTGAATGCCCATTGACTCCTAGAGATATTTAATCGCCAAGTAATATATTGTTTTCTCAAGTGCTATGTCATTTCCTTATTCTGTCTCACATTAAATGCAGCTGCCAACCTCATGTACTTCATCATTTTAGACTCAAATACTCATTTCTAGATATGTTCTCTCATATGAGAACTCCATGAGCCACGAATAGCTTTAGAAACAGAGGAAATAGCCATCAACATAAAAACCAGAGGAGATGGGAATGGTTTCATTTTGATTTACGATTCTCAGATGGAAACACCGATAAAACGCTTTAAAATCTTTGCTTTCATGCTTTGCTGGAGATGTTCCTGGAGACAGGATTACATATTTATGGGCGGAGTCTTTAGTCCAAGGAAATAAATAACAAATGAATAATATCTTCAAAAGATTCCATCGAGGAATGATGCAGCCTTAAATCTCTCTATACATTTGCAATTATTTTGTATTTTCTTTGGTATACTATCCATAGCATATAAGGACAATATTACTTTAAATTATTTTTAACCATTTCAATTATTTTAACCAATTAGTAAAAAAATCCGACTTAGCAATATGCAAACGTGTTATAAGTGACATGCAAAACAGAGTGCATGTAAATTTTGTCAAATGTTTCTCTAACAGATTTAAAGCTTTTAATAATGCAATTATAACTAATCGTCGCGTCAATAATGTGAAACACAAGTCATCCACTTGTACTGGTCGCGCTACTTATAATTGACTTAGAGTGCAAAACTATAAAATATTTTTACATACATATCATAGAAGCAAGTAAAAGGAAGAAAATATATCTATGTACTGGAATACTGTCAGTGCCCACGCAAACATTTGACGTATTTTCACACCACTCGGGGTCGCTATTTTAAGTACCTTATCATTTAAACGAAATTCAGATTGAAAATCAAGTCCAGTGGCGGTCATAAAAGTCAAAGGTTATTATGTGGGAACAGGAAGAGGTTCTACAAAATATATCCTGCAAGATAAGCAACCCACATTACACAAGCTAATTTGTGTAGATCGGATGGAGGCTTTCACTCAGCGAATTCTCGATTATCCGACGAAATGTGAACTGAGGACCCTCTCGGGTAATAAAAAAAACTCAGATAATATGGAAGGCTTACGTGCGAGTATAAACGGCGACAAAATTAGATATTTCTATGCCTCTCCGTACTTCATTTGCAGATATAGAATACAGTTTTTTTAGACTTGTCTTATCAAACGTGATTACCTAATTGCGACGTTGTTTGCATGAGCTTAACTGGCTTGGTACTGCCACAACATAAAGATCTGTATTACATTTTTACAAATCCGCATTCTTCCTCTACTCCCAGGTATCACATTCAATTTCGTCAGTTTCCTACGTTTTTCAAAAAAAAAATTTGAAAGTGCGAGACGAAAGCTCACCTTTACCCGGGGCTTGATTGATCGAGACTCTTCCTGTATCATAATTTTTAATTTAAACTTGAAGAAGTCAGCGAAGCACTGTGAATTTTTGACAAGCGTTGTGAGCAACTGTTTTTACAAAAACTTCCGACATATTTGAATAACTCCAGGAAAACTTACGCTTTCCCACTCGATGCATACAAAAATTGAAGAACTAAGTCGAATGCTGTTGAATAATTCGATCTCACAGAGATCGAGATTTTGGGAAGTTATGAAAAATGTAGTGAACACGATGCTCGATAATGATGGGCAGTATGATAGAAATATTTCTATACATCGGCAGAGTTTGGGAATAATCTCAGCTGATTGAGGTCAAGAAAAAAGCGACATTTCGATCGGACATGTACAAAAAATTGCAAACTGCTCTACAAAGCTCAGAACAGTCATAAACCATACTGGCATACGGAGAATTCAACATTATGAATGTATCTTTGTGGATCATATTAACGGCATCACATACACATTTTTAGGAGAAAAATATCGTTTGCTTTAGAACAAATTTATATAAATGAATAATGAAAAGCAGAAGGTATGTTGAATAAGAAGGAAAATATTTTTCAAGGTAATATTTCAACAAGTTGTAGTTTGTAGTCTTATAGATGCTCAAAATAAATAAATAAGGGATTACTGGCAACATTCGTTGCTGGAAGGAACCCGGATTCGACGATCTCTTCGTGCGTCTGTAAGAGGAACTCTCAACAAATCCTATACTATTAAACGAGCAAATCTTGTACCTATATATATACATGTATATGTGAGTGTGTGTAAATATGTAAATTTTATTTCAAAAACGGCTCTAACGATTTTGATGAAAGTTACAAATTTACTAATATAGAGTACGAAAATGCGATTTACCTAGGTCTTGACTCTGGGAAAACTCTTTTTTACAAGATATTGGGCAAAAAACATTACATTTTTAGCATGTAAAAAGGCAAGGATGCTCCATATTTGTTATACAGAGGTTTCTATGTTTGCTTTGTTTAATTGCTTACACTTCTATTAAAAATTTAAAATGTTACTTTTAGATAAATGAAAGAACTAATTTTTTATTTTTTGCATTCAATTTCCGTATATCCATCGCATTTTCCTGGAGTTTTAGTTTTTAGTTCGAAAACCTCAAATTTTTGCACTACTTCGACAATTGAATATTTTGTTTACTTGGAAACCGCAGCATAGGGTGGCATAGGCATGGAATGGATATGGACTGGTAAAGTGGTGACGTCAGCCGATTGCTAGTCAACTGTTTCATTTTCCAAACAACTTCAGACGGCCTATCTAATAGCCATGAATATAGATACTAATAGCATTGAAAATCTGGACTTCGACAATTTATCAATTTTTTATCGCTCATAGAGAGACATGTTAGTATTAAATTTAACTGAAATGGTATCATTAATCATGGCATTAATGATTTCTGTTCTTATTAGGCATCATCAGGCGTTTTAAACTACGAGATCTTGATTTCAAAACAAAAAATTTCCGCAGCACCGCCATGTTCCCTAGATGTAAGCCCTAATAGTTACAAATTTTCCGTAAGCGTCTGTGTCGTATAATTCTTATCTACGGCTATAAATTAGTTCTAGTTAAACAAACGTTATTAGCTTCTCTACGGATCTTCGATAACTCTATTTTGTAGTATTTAGTGCAACTAATTATTTTTTAATTACTCGATGACGAGATATATTGAATTTTCACATAAGATTACGATACTGAACTAGAGTTTATGAGTAGAGTTATAGATGTGAAACTACACGCTTTCCGCGCCATGCAACAAGATATGTAACTTTGATGCGTGATGTTGAAGTAAGCAATAGTCAACTAGTTGTTATCAAATTATAGCAGTATTATTCAGTCATTCCATCGATTAGTATTTAAATTAAAATAATCTGCAGCAATATTGTGAAGGATATGTCTAAGTTGTGGTACAAAACTTTTTTTTTTACGATAATGGGTTGATTTCCTCTATTAAAGCATATATTTCCTCTATTAAAGCATTCTCTTCGGGGTCAACCTTTATCTCCAGCCGGAAAAATAAATAAAAAAAATTGCAATCTGGAGCGAAACACATATCCATTAAGTGAATTTCCATTAAAAGTATGCAAAGCGGGCAGGGTAAAAAATGCTAGCATAAGTGTATATAGCTTTGGTAAAAATACGCTGCCAGATCGAGTTTATCGAAGGAGAAATTCGATGAATCTCCGAGTTATATACGTAGAAACTTCAATTTTCTCACTCAGAATATACGTTAACTATAGGAATAATGGTAGGTAGGTACATTTTGGCATTATACAGAACAAAAGATAGAAAATACCATTTGGGACCATATGCAAGTACACACCATGTATTTAGAGGAAGTCTTAGGTTTGGAAGATTATTCTTTAAGCCATTATAACTCAATTAAATCCGCATTGTGTATTTGTATGCCCACTTCTGAAACTATCGTAATTCGTAGGACCGTTGCCAACGACGTCGTCTGCTACGGTAATACGAATGCGTTTTATGAATCAACATTGGTCACGAGGTAAATAAAAAAAATTAGGAGAGTAGTTGACACCTCAAAGCAACTATTTACTGTGAAAAGAGTGATTAACACAATCATAGTAAACAGAAATAATCCATTCATTCTTTCCTTACGGGAGAAACTGCTGTAACGCAGATTTGTTTGGAAAGAAAGATGGCGATCACCATGACAACCGGGGGATGTGACGACACACTTTACCAGTCCATTAATGCCTGATTAATGCCTCTTTAAAAAAAATCTCTTTTACAGATTTACTTTGAAATTTTAGCTAGAATATATTTCAACCCAACCTATCCATGTGTGGTTAATGGCTGCTACAGAGTAAATGATAATGATCACGTAATTTTGAAAGTGTTTACGTGAGTCTTCCAGGGGCTGTAGAATACTGATAAACCAAGTCAATATTTGTGAAGTCAAGAGGTGCTATTTCGCACTCGTCCGGCCACACCTTGAATATGCAGCGAGCATATGGGATCAGGTGCAGAAAGACTTAGTCCGGGAACTTAATAAAATACAAAGGAAAGCTGCGCGATTCGTCAAAAACAGCTACGGGCGTACAGACAGCGTTACGCAGATGTTAAACGAATTAGGTTGGGAGCCGCTAGAGACTCGGAGGCTGCGCGCTAGGCTTAGATTGCTTGAAAAATTGAGAATAGATATCTTTCAGAGCGACACGGAGAACATCCTATTAGAACCCCACTATATTTCCAGGTCCGACAGAAACGATAAATTAAGAGAGATATTTTGCCGAACGAATAGGTATGGGAATTTGTTTTTCCCTCGAACAATAAGGGACTATAATAAATGCTAGGCGTAATTTCATTAGAGCGTGTCCATTTTATGTGTAAACGGCTGGTGTCCTAACACCCCCCGCCACACGCCTATTGAGGCGGCTTGCGGGGTAATATGTAGATGTAGATGACTATTCTATATGCTTACTTTATATTATGTAAAAGAATAGGTAACGACAAAATAACCAAAGAACAGAATAATCAGACTCACAAAAAAATAGCGGCTTCAAGACACACGTGAACGAGCGGCTCAGTGGCGTACAGAAGAGTTTGATGATTATCATCATCAACGATTGGAAGAACAACGCCAGAGAAATTCAAGACGACAACAAGCATTACGGCTAAACCGAATAAGTTCCTACAAGCCAGCTACAACGGCTGAAATTTCATACCATAGTTTGCAACCTTTAAGTGTTGCTTGCATTCATTATGGAGCGTTAATTTTCCCGAAGAACGTGAGTAAAATCGAATTCATTGAAATTCGTTTGGGGCCTAGGCAGCAGCTGCTGCTTGCATGGTATAGGATACCAGAATTTCCGAACGAGTTAGCGCGATCGTTTCTTCGACGTCATCCATTTTCTGATGACTTTTATGAAACGATTCGAAATTTGAATTTATGTTTGGCAATGGCTTCATTCACCGTAGATGACGATCGAACAGTCGACGGTCGAGGAGTTTATTGTTACATTGCTAGTGGTCAAGTTTATCACAAACTTAATGTAGTAGCTCACCCTACTCAAAATAATGATGTAAAATTTGAACGGCCTCAATATATGGACAGATATACATTTGGATAATCAGGATGCTCTTAGTGCACGCATAAACAATGCCATTAATCATGGTATCAGCGAGAATCTTATTAGTCTCTTGGAACATATTTTGAGATCTGAAAATCCGTTTGCTCTTGGAGTCATGACAATGCGGGAATTAGAAGAAGAAGCTAATAGACGCGCTGCTGCAGAAGGTGTAGAGCCGCCTTATGTTAAGCTGTTTTTTGCATTACCTGATGCCATTGATCACAGAAGGTTTAACATCCCCCTTCGGAATGAAGTTTTTGCCATTGTTACCCTCAACGCTGACCAAAGCTTTCCAGATAAAGAGTTAATCATTCGTAAACGTGGGAAATCTTTAGAAACCATGAACAACATTGACAGTCGTGTCGGGCCCTTATCCACTATTTTACCCAAATTTTGCAATTTTGGATTCTCTGTATTAATATTCCTTTAAGAACACCTAATATCAGTCATCAAAATTTGACTAGATTGGATCTAGCTCAGTACTGATTAGCATTTAGACCTCAAATTGCCATATATTTTCCTTCAGACATCAATCTAAGAAATCCTGATCTCCACCTTTTGAAGTTCAATCCTTTGCATTTCGGCGGTTGGCATTTTCAGCAATATCTGGTTGATAATTATATGAGAGTGGAACATGACCTTATCCAATGGATTAAAGCAAATTAAAAAATTACTTGCAGAAAACTGTATAACAGCGATTCAACTTTTGAGTGAATTGGCTGAAAAAAAGAATGCTGTTTTTGGCGAAAGGATTATTTTGCCTTCTTCATTTCCTGGATCTACACGTTTTTACACTGAACATTTTGAAGAAGCTATGGCCATTGTCCGTCAACTTAGATCATCAGACTTCTTTATCACAATGACGTGCAATCCTGAAGGGCCCGAATTTGCGGAAGCAGCTCGTACAAATTTTGAATATGGATCAACCTTGCAACAATTTGCCCAAGAGCGTCCTGACTCAATAACTTCGACACCCGAGAAAAGTTGTACGGAAAGAAATATTGAATAATTTTTAACCTAATAATAACAATAATCTGTCAATGAACATCGTAAATAATGAAAATAATGTAAATATTGAATTTATTGATGATTTCAGAATTTTGTTAGAAGAACATTTTTGTGTTAGTGGTGTTTTTGAGTTTGCTTTATACTACCTAATTGCATCATCGTTCCAGGAAAACATTGTTCCAGGAAGTGATTGATAATATACACCGAAATGTCTACAGACAGAAAATTCGTGTATTAATTCCAAGAAGGTTTCCGTGAATCACTAAAACAAAATGTAGTAACAAAGTTAATACGATGAAGAAGTCGCCATCCACAAAACAATAAAGTAAGGGCGAGTTGCGTTGTTCGTCATGGTGTCGTCAAACAACGTGCATCATATAACGAAAGCTATTAGACGACACACCGAATAATTAACATGAAGACAGATTTTTATTGGCATGCATTATTGGTATTTATTGGCATATTATTATAGGATAGGATAGAATAAGCTAAAAGTAGAACTGGTTAGCAGCAACTATAAAAACTTATTATATGCTCCGCTAAAATTACCATATTTTTTAAAAGAACCATTATTGAAAAAAAGGGCACTTTTTGGGGTTATGGGAATAAAATATTTTTGGCGTAATTTTCAAGGCGCAAATTTTTCGTACTGGGAGGAATAAACCAAATACATTCACATGTGGCGTACTATTCAGAAAAATCCTTTAATTCTGCCAAAGGAAAACGCGAACGTTTTATAACTCATCATATTTTCTAATTTTTTTCCCAGATCAGATCGCGGTGATAGTTTCAGCGCTTCTCTATCATGCTTCAGACCCCTCCACGCATTTCCATGATTTTGAAAAACGCCCTACGCTCTCCTCTCACTTCTACATATTCAAACCAGAAGGGAACGTTCTATGAATTAATAGACAAGAGCGCCGTCTACGAGAACGTCACGGCGAAAGAGCACACGATCCAATTCTTTTATAAACGAACTTATTCGTTCCTTTACCACCGCAGCTCAAAGGCCGGTTACTATATATGACTCGTCCATATTAATTAGCGGTACCGGAAAAACGTTTTTCTTTTCGAATCTCCCTCAGCAAGCGTCTCGTAAGCAGATCACTCATTCGACCATTTTTTTTTCAAAACAATCCAGTGTTCTAGGCTGAGCTTTTCTTTTTTATTGGACGCTAGGCACGTGACTGAAGTGGTGCGAATGAACAAGATTCACTCGGAATACTTGGAAGGGGAGACATTTGAAATATGAAATGGAGCTCCGAGCGAGCATGGAGTACGTGCAGCAGCAGTGGAAACCACTTGAGCTGTCACGGCTCCGCTATGAAAGGCCCAGGGAGAGAAAAAGAATATCGCTGGCAAAACCCCAGACCAGTGTGAATTACACACGCTTAGCTTCGAAGATGCGTAAACAAAAATCAAGATCGAAATAGAATTTCCGAAGTCAAGGCTACGCGTGTCTCAATCCTCGTGGAGCCTTCATAAATTTGGGCGATTATGAGCCGAATTTATGATTGGAGTCAACTCGAAACGTTTAACGTGGAATGGATTCACTTTCACGATTTCCGTTTACGATCGACGGCCAACCGGGCCGGCATTCATCATCTACATTCGTGGATCTTGGGTCGCACAGCCTTATGTAAACATCTACAGCTATGAATGTGAAGATGGAGAACTGCCTTTTCTTTTCGTGGGCAACGACATACGCGCATGCAGCATAGTGAATGGAAATATTGGCACTCAAACTATAGTGCATCGATCACTATTATATAGATTAATAATACACAATTCAATTGATAGATATTGAATAATCAATATAATAATCGATCGATATATCGACCAATGAAAATATCACCTCGTCTGAAGAAATATCTATTCAAAAGATCATAGCGGTCGCTACTAATTGCAAAGGTGATAGAACACCTAGACTAATTGCAACTTCTGGAACAATTACATCGATACATCGATAAGGTTGTAAGAAAAGCTTTAAAATCGCTGCATTGGGTGATGAAAAATATTAAGAAGAGTAATAAAGAAACAAAAGAAATGGCCTACAGGACTATGGCTCCACCGGTATTAGAATATGCAACTCCAGCGTGGGATCCTCATGGAAAAACAGATATTTTCAAGCTAGAGAAAGTAGAAAAGAAGGTAGCCAGGTATATTTTAGGCAAGCACAAAAGGTGTGACAATATCACAACCATGCTAGGGTATCTGAGCTCGAAACCTTTGCAATCAAGGAGAACCATAAATAGGTTATGCGGGATATAGAAAGAAATTACAAAAGAACGGGGTTGGGAGGAAATAAATCAAAGGCTGGACTCACCCTGCTACATAGGAAGGAATGTCCACAAATATAAAATTAAATGTAGAAGGCAGAAAACGGATATTTTGAAGCAATCTTTCCTAAATAGAGTTATAAAGGAGTGGAGTTACCTGAAGCAATTTTTGAGATCCTTCCGCTAACGTCAACATTAAAAAAATAAGTTTTCCTCGATTCTATAATGGTTTATTTGGAAGTGTTTTGAAAATTTCATGCATATGTTCAAATGTTTATTTTAATGTGACCACCATTGTAATTGCCAACTTGTAACGTTTTACATTAAATTAAATTACATGAATTGGCATAAGGGGTACAAAACATTTAGAGTGGTTCGCGAGAAGCTATTGAGAATAAAGGAGAATTACAATAACCCGCGGCTCAATACGCTCCATCATTTGCCATTTAATTATAATTTACAGTACACACTAAGGCACACTGTAAATTTTATTACAATGCTTCGTTAAATTACAGTAGTCAATTGACAGTAACCACTTAAGTGGTTACTGTCTTTTCAAGCAAAATGATTTAATGAATAAATGCAGCAATACTTCCATAACGGGTGAGTTTACGTACTTTCCTTAATAATGGGTTCTACTGACTTAAAATCATTCCTCGCAAAGGAATAGAAAGAGTCTATAGCGAGAAGAGTTTATGAGAAAATAGCAAAAATTCTTCGCGAAAAAATAATAAAAATATTTCTAAGGTGGTGGCGAAAGGTCATTTTTTCTCAGACTAATCGCATTAAACTCTACATATATAGTGCAAGCTTATTTTTATTTCCCTCAAACTATAAAAATATAGCATGAGTAAGATTATAGAACTCAATTGATGAACGGGTAGAGTTGTCTCCGGGAACGGGTGAAGTTGGAGTTGTCTCCACAAAATCGTTAGAAACAATCTTCAACAGAAGCAGACAAGATAATTTAGCGAATGGAGGCAATGGATTCCGCCAATCTTTTCAGCAATGGCATTTCCTGCGTGAGGAACGACTTCTTAAACCGCAAGGTCAAAGATATTCTTAGGGGCAGCAAAAAAGAGACTGGTGGAGCAAGGTGATGTATAGCAGCGCTCTAGCGCGGACAAAAGAGGCGTGGAAAAGTAGACAAGATGGATTTCCTTGTTTTGGACTCGATCCAAGAGCTTCCACGTACGAAAGATTATTACTTTTCCAGAGCAACCGAAGCAACGCAAAGTCCTAAGTGAACGGGTAATGCAGTCACGTGATAGCTTCCCACACGACCCCTGCCATCGCATAATGCATGTCAAACCACCCACTATCCGCGGCACATTACTCCTTATCAATACCGACGGTCCCGGTAGAAACCAGCGGCTGAGTCAGCTAGCTAGAAAATACCGTGAATTATTACATGGAAAAGCTTTATACCGGTTAAGAAGCCCTACAAATTGAGCCCTGGAGTGAAGACGCAAGAAGAAAACACTGCGAAGTAGAAGGGATAAACTTTTTCGACACATGATTTAGTGACACATAAGCATAAGCATAAATTATTTCGACAATGTTACAAATATTTGGGACCAAAAATATTCTGTTCATTGCCGCCAGGAAAGACGAAAGTTAAAAGAGAGTGGATATCAATTGAGGTAATCAAAACTTAGTTATTGGGAAATAAGGAAGTAGAATATTGGCTCAATATCAATAAATAAAATTGTTTTCCACAAACACCATTCAGTACGTAAAAAATTTGGTATGGAGTTACACAATACTTGAGCTAATTCACCCCCTTTTTGTTACTGTAATTTATGATTTATGTATTCCAGAATTCACATGATATTTATAAAATTCAATGTAAAACTGACACTGACCACTTTTGTAGCTTTGTTGTATTTCGTTATTCACTGGGATTGTTAAATTAAAAAGAGTATGCGACCTCGAAACAGAAATATCACTCCTAAGGTGTGTCTAAATTCCTTATGATGAAATCGTGAGATATCTTTTTTTCTTTTAAGTGAAGAATAATAAACAAGGAATAAATTACTATTATTACATTCTCAAATAAAACAGACATCTAAAAACTATAATGGAAGGAGCAAAGAATGGGGGATAGCAGGAGAAGGCCAGGTCAAGACCACGACAAGAATAAATACAAGAATAAAATAATTAAGAATGTCAATATGAGGGATTACGAAGGAACCTAGCACTTAGCTATAAAGATAGAATGGCGAGCAGAAGCGAACCAATCTTTGGACTGATAACGGTTGCTTATGCTGAGCGAACAATAGGTAAATACTGTCGGCGCAGAAAGCATACGACTTCGAGTTTGAGATATTATTCAGAGAAGGCCTACGCCCATTTCACGAAACAGACATTGAAAAATAGCTTACTTGAGTCCACGTAGAATGATTAAAAGTACAAAGTTTTTAACAATAAAGTTTGTTCCCCGGGCATAAAGGAAAAAGAGTCAAATTTTAGACCCCTGAGACGCAACATCCAACTTTGGAGGGTTACTAAGCGAATACCTTGAGTTCACTTTAATTTCAACACAGTGATGCTCGACTACCTTTGTCAAGTGCTCTGTTCAAATTTCAGGGTCCTTGGTTCATTTTTGTGTGGAATGTTTCATTTTTATCTGGGACACCTTTATCTCCGTTCTCACAGCTTAGTGAAAAAGCAACACCGTTGGATTAGGCGTTGAGTTCGTAACTACGATTCATGTATTCTAAAGAAATAAAGGTGTGTTTAACGGAGATTTTTTATTAATGGCAATTTTTAGTAAGCCGTTGAGCGTAATGCGTTGAGCCGGGGAAGCAAGCCCTCGAAACATTCACGACCGTTTGTTCCGCAGAAAGCCCGTTTAGTACGAGGAAAAAATAAATGTTTATTTCTCAAGCACATTTAGGACTTGACAGTCCTTACTCAGAGTGAACTCGTTAATAGCAATTCACAAACATGTATTTCCTGGGTGGTGAAAAACCACCCAAGCGGGGACTTGAACCCACGACCTCAGAGTCAGCAGCTCAGGACTTTACCTACTAACCAGCCCGCCTGCAAACTCTGCATGCACTGTGGAAAGCATTATACGAGAGATCTGAAAAAAAGATAAAACCAGGCAAAGCTTCGATTGTTGCATGTGAGCCACTCAACACCCTCTTGTCATAAAACAGCAAATCCTTCGCTGGAGTGGGAGGGACCACTTGCGTAAGGAGAGCCTCGTTAGTGGAGTTGAAAGCGCTTTCACACCGCGGGGACTAACTTTCCGCATTGGCCGTATCGTCTGCGCCCTCGCCCATCTTGCGGTTCCCCCTCGCCTTCTTAATTATCTCGCGTGAGAGAGCAGCCGCAACCGCCTTAGTCCTCCGCAGAGCGGCAAGGCGCGTCATCCTGGCGCAACGCGGAAATTACTTCAAGAGATTAATCCACGGAGGGAAATGTGATCATTCGGAATAAGGCTTGTTTCGAAAAAAAACATCAATGCATTATATATTAACTAGAGTCCATCCAAGATAATAGCGCAGTGGAAGTATAATGATTTGGCTAAGAAAGAAATGAAAAGTAAACAATTTATTCACGATCGTACGATTTAAACAAAGGCCACCATCATGGATTCTTCGGTTACGTGGTTCACCTCTCCAAACGGCATTGGACGTGTTTAGTGATTGGCTGCATTTATACCCGTCAACTTCGCTATTATCTTGGACGGACTCTAGTTGAAAAGCCTGCTGAAACAGGCTAAAATATTGGCATAATGGTCAAAAAGTAATGAATAAAGTAAATAATAAAATATAAATGTATGTGCGGTTTTTTTTATTTAGAATGAAAACAATATACGTAACCATGGTAAACAATATATAATATTTAAATGTCAGAAATTTATTTGCATAAATATTTTTGGCAAAGCAGACGGAGATGTTACTGAGCAGCTTCCCTTGTGTGCGTATTTTGAAAATGCATTATTCCGCGCCATGTGTCAGGTAGTAGAGAACGTAATGGGAGCTCGCTTGCCACCTAATGGCGAGCATCTTAATCACTACGCCCACCAACTGAATCCTGCGTACGTACGCGCAGATTTTTATGTAGTAGATTAAAAATGATACCACAGCCTAAAAGCATGAACAAAATCTGAAGATTTGGGCGAAATTGTATGGAAACGAAATGTTGCTGAAAAATTGCAAAAATGGGCAAATTTCATAAGTAAAAATATTTATTACGTCCTATGTTTCAATTATTACCGCATCATCATTGTGATGCTGATGATGATGCTTTAGAAAGCGATTATGCTGTAATAAGCGAATCCTAGGTCATAATAAATATTTTGACTTGTGGAATTTACCCATTCATCGTGATTTCTAAAATCATGAGTTAAAGCAGAAATAGATAAGTGGAAACAACAGTCACTCTGTGTGTCAATTACTCACTAAGGAAGTCTCGCCGTAAAATTACTCAAATGTCATTTTATTCATATTCTGGCTACTTAAAGAAAAGCGTGTCCTCTAATTGAGACGGCCAACATAATCATATTATCTTATTTGCGAATTGAACTTAAGATAAAATGATGTTCAATGCAAAACTGTGTTAAACATGGGAAAACAGTAATTTTATCTCCAATATAAATGTCATTTCAGCAAAAGACTGTTTGTTAGAAGCGGATTCTCCCAGGGTATCAAATTACAATAAAATATTGGCACTTGCCCATCTTTTTTTGATTTAATAATACATTAATATTTCAATAATCGAAATGCGTTAATTTAACAGAAAAAGGCGCGCTCTGTTTGGCTCTTTTGGCTGAAAAACTTGTCCAATTAAAATTAATTCATCCAGTAATCTGCCAAGTTTGTACCTCAATTTTTTTAAGCTACGGCACATCGCTAAAAACTGCATTTTTCCAAAATTGCAAACAGATAGGTGATTTTTAGTGTGTAGGTTTCTCGCGGAGGCGGTGTATTTCTTGTGCAGGTTATCGCAGTTAACGTAAATGTAAGTTTGATACTTTTAGTTTACAGCGATTAATTTCATAAAATGATTGATCAAAATTCCTTATTATTTTCTTCTTTCAGAAGATGTAGGCCCATTAATTGTGAAATTATTTTATTTCTCTTCACCAAAGATTCGCATTTTTATGCATACTTCTTCAGTGCTAAGATTCTGAATTTAAATTCATAAAGAACTCTCTCTGAGCCCCGAAGAATCAGACATGAAAATGCGAATCTTTGGCGAAGAGAAATAAAATAATTTAACAATTAATGGGCCTACATCTTCTGAAAGAGGAGAAAAATTATTATATAAATAAGAAGCTATGAAGAGGAATCATCTAGATATTAAAATTAATGTTATTGTAACAGTTTTGTGCTACTTTTGCGCAAGTTTCCTCAGGCTTGGATCTTGAGTCATCCTAGAATAAAATATAATATAAGAAACATAAAAAAAACAATCGCAGTAAACCAAAATATCAAACTTGCATTCAAACGGATTTTAAAAGCCTTGCTATCATACTACTTTCTATCGATAAATTTTACATTGTTTCCGTCTCAACTATCGAAGTCCAATTCCTCAGCGACTGTATCTAATTTTCGCTTTGCATTAGAAAAACTGCATAATGATTTCGAAATTACGGAACTGTTCGGCTCGGTTTTATAACCTCGGGTTAGATACATTCTCGGTATGAAAACCGGAGTTATTAAGTTCTCCTATCGATGACGCTCAAGTCAGCTAACCGACAGTCTGACGTTATGCACCAAAGCAGAACTATCAGTCAACATCAATTTAACGTAACGGCCATTCCATTGTGCGGTAAACGTTAACAATGCATAATAAAACTGGGTCTAAGTTAACTAGTTTCATGCTTGTTGGTTAAAGTGTTACTGCGGAAATATAGGAACACACGAATAATGATCCTATATTATTGCCTTGAATATATTATATTTTAAAGCGTTGTAGAGGCGATCAATAATTCTTTTTCATCATCGCGAGGATAAGGGAAACTCGGAGTTAAGCCATAAGATTTTCAATACTATCAGACCTATAACCAGTTAAGAGTTAAAGAATGACATCATTATCTTAAAGTAATGTTTCGACCCCATAATAAAACAATTCTAATAAAGACCCAGATTCGATGACAATTGGCAATAATAATGACGATAGAAAAGAGGTTGCTAATAAATTATTTACTATTTTATCATTGACATTTTTTAAATTTCATCCATTATTGAAGGTTTTCATTGGGGCATCTTAAAGCGTAGAATCCAACCTTTTTTGGTGAGAATTGAAGCTTTTACCGCTGTCCTTAGCTTCAACTCGGGGCCCAAGGGAAAGACTACATTCACCTAAGTTAACAATGTTTCTTTTGACGCAAAATATTCTATACTTCGCACTTATACGCACTCGCATCGCCAAAACCTCGACCGTATTTATTGCCAAAAAATAGGAATAACCTTCTCGATACAAAAGCGTACTAGAATTTAAAAATATAAGAACTATATTTTCCCGCTGAATTCCTGTTGTTAACTCAATCATGCTATGACGTAAGATACTCGATTCTCGATACTCTATAAAAAGATCTTACGAATGAGAATTGAAAAAAGTTTAAAACAATATGGACTGAAGATATAAAATATATACATATATGTATACATATCTCTAGATATCCGAAGAGACATATTGAGTTATCCATGCGAAACATGAATATTAAAGTTACGGCTGAAAGCGATGATCAAATGGATGAACAATTGGAATTAGTAATGGACCATGTAAACTGGTTTATCCTCTTTTGAGAAGTAAGTAGTTCTAAATGGAGATTATATATATATACACAGGAATGTTAACCACGATGAAATGTTCATTATTTGTAGAAGTTCCAAAAATAATATTCTAGAATTAATAAATTAAAAAACCAAAACCATCAGGCATGTTGTACATTGTGATGCGGCCGTGTTCGAAAGACAGTGGACCAATCGAATTATTACTAGAACTCAAATCTACAGCTCCCCATCAAACGAATAAATAATTCCCATTAGGTATTTTTCCAAAAGATCCCAGCTCACTTTGGTGCTATAACAGATGAAATATTTAAAAAAGTTATTTTCGGATACTCCCAATTGGGAGAGCTGTAATAGGATGCCAAGTCCTGCGGCCTGAGAAAATCATTCTATCGGGGGGTAGTGGGAGAATACCATTTCGCCGGACGTTTTCCAAAGAGAATTTGACACACACGTTCATATTGGGAATCATTTTATGAAATGCTGAGCTAAAAATAAGCTTGTTGATATTTTAAATTAGAGTCCTTCTAATCAAATTAAAAGAAGATTAAGAATCTAGATGATTCCTTTTCATGACCTCTTCTATTATTATTTTCTTCTTCTTCTTCTTCTCTCAGGAGTTACCTATAGGTGAAATCAGTTGAATTTTTTAAAATTTTATTTATTACTCTTTGCCAACGTTTCGCACTTTCATATACTCTGCTTCATGAGGGCTACAATAAAAGTATGGGCTGTTTTTACATCAATGGAATATACTTTACAATGTTTTTTATATATTTATGTTAAAAAGTTTAAAAACATTTGATTTTTCAATTTACCTCAGAGAGAGTTCCTTCCAAATTAATCGCCAAATTAAGTAAACTTTATCATGATCTGATATGCTTCAAGAACACTTAATTATATTTCGATTTTTGAAACAACCTAAGTATACAAAAATTGAAACAGACAATAAATAGAAACGAAGATATAATCAAGCAATTAATTTTAACAAAAAACTTTTTGAACATAAATATGTACAAAACATTGTAAAGTAAATTCCATTGATGTAAAACGGCCCATATTTTTACTGTAGCCCTCATGAAGCAGAGTATATAAAAATACGAAACGTTGGCAAAGAGTAATAAATAAAATAAAATAAAACTCAACTTATTTGACCTATATCTCCTGAAAGAAGAAGATAATAAATAATAATCAAATTAATGCTTAAGTCTGTAGGGTAGCCTAATTAATTCTGAAAAGGAGGAAACGTTTCAAGATATTGATTGATTGATCACGGTGGTTTAGATAGGAGCGTAACAATCTTACAGATTTTTAAAGACATTGGCCTCTTCATCTCCTCACACGATTTCCCTTTCATACCAACATAGGTCCTTTCCTCTTTTCATATTGTCCATTATATTCTATTCTCATTCTTCCCCCCTTCACCAATTCCATACATCCTCGCTTCTATCACAGCCTTAAATTACTCTTCGCCCCTCATTACCTCATCCAGCCTCCTACTTCGCCTCATCCTAATCTCCTCCAGAAGTTTCCTCTCCTCACCCACTATACCAAGCACTTCGTGGTTCGTCTTACTTTCCGTTAATCTCACCTTCTCCATTCTCCAACACATCCGCGTCTCAAATGCCTGCAACCTTCTCTCGTCCCCTTTTCTCTCATGGGTCAACGCTTCTGAACCTTACAACAATACACTCCATATTAAACTCTTTGCAAATCTTTTCTTTACGTTTTTACACACACAAAAGCCATTAGTGCAATGCATTAATCTTTATATTAAATATCCTTAAAAAAGAAAAAAATGCCCACGCTAAATCAGAACTAGTAATAACAGATCAATCACGCAAAAAGAGACGTAAAAAGGAGGAAAGTCTAGTAATATGCATTGCAAGCACAGAGTTTAGCAAATACATAGAGGCTTAAAAAATTAGTTATAATGGGAGTAGATCTAGTAGAGGCACGAAAGGAAGGCTGATAATAAAAGTAGCAGGGATAAACTGAAATAAGCAGGGCAGTTTAATTACTTGGGTAGCACGTGGGAACAGTCGCAAAGACATTAGGAGAATAGTGCTCGCGAAAGAAGCGTTCACTATTAGGGAGAGAGCTGATGACGAGTACCTTGGGTAAGGATGTAAAGAAGAGGCTGGCGTTGAGTATAATATGAAGTGTAGCATTGTGTGGTGCAGAAGAGTGGACTCTGAGAAAGGAAGACGAGAATAAGCTGGGCGTGATTGAGATGTGGGTGGAGAAGGATGAGAAATGGAGGAAGTGCGGTGGACGGAAAGGAAGACAAACAAAGAAGTGCTTGGTATGGTGGGTGAGGAGAGGAAACTTGTGGATGAGATTAGGGGAAGGTTCGGAGCAGATAATGAGGGGTGAATGGCTGCTGAAGGGTCTGATAGAGGGGAGGGTGTTAGGTAAGCGGGGAAGGGGAAGGAAGAGAATAGGCTATATGGACAGGGGTACAAGAGGTAGGACGTACGTTGAGAAGAATGAAATTGTGCAAGGAGATAGGACCCTTCGCATGTAAAAATCTATAGGATTTTGATTTACTCACTCCCGTTTGGACCAACCTTAGCCGGTAGATTAACCTTATGTTAATATAAAATGGGTGTAGTTATTTAGTCCATTTCTAACATAAGTGAAATTTGTTTTACACCAGACGGTACACATAATTTGCAAAAATACTCATAATAAGCTCAGAGTTATCAATTTCGCACTTTCAATAAAGACGCACACACCCAACGAGAAAAACCGATGATACAACCAACGACAAAAGTTCTGATAATTCCACGAAAACAAGTTTTATGAATCACTGATGCCACCAATTCTAAAACTTCGAGCCACAGGTCGTCTGCACCAAAATTTACTCACGATTCCTCACAAAACTCACAAAGAGAAAAGCCGCATTATTTGGCTTTTCTGGCTCGAGATTATTTTCCAAAATATTCCGCGATGACGCTTCATTTCCATCAGCGATCGCGAAAGTCGGCACCCAAATCTGTCCGACTGTGATAACTCCAGAGCACATCATTCCAAACCGCAAGCGACGACGATGACATAACAACACGCAAGCGGTGACGGAATTTTCCCAGGAAGGGCGTTTTTCCCCGCACACAAATCGAAATAATTCAGCACCGAAATTATTCAGGGGCAGGCTTCCGGGACGCTGGCGTTTTAATGGTCGGCTTTATTGCTGCTCTTCAGCCGAAAGGGGAACGCGATAAGGAGCAGGCGGGAGATTTACGCCCAAAATCCCCCCTCCCCGCCCTCGGCCCTTTCCATCAAGTATAAGTCCCCCCAGTAGGGCTGACAGGAGAATCTTCACCTGAGCCTAATGGGCATATTAACGCTTCGGGACGAGAGTAAGTGGATGCCGCACGTTCCGTCTGCCTCCCCAGCTACCTCTTCAACCACGAGGATTCCTCCTCCTCCTCACCCGAAAGAGAAGAGGTCCCGGAGAGAATGAAAGAGGAAGAGACTGGGTTTTCGCGATCCAGGGGGAGGAGGATTTCGATGCATACATTAATGATGGCGGAGCCGAGATGAGACAGAACGCGGCGAAACGACAAGATCCCAAACCCACCGCGACGACTTGTAGAAGGTGGCCTCTCTCCGGGTCAGGTCCACAAACGAATGGGATACGACAGCCACCAGCATGCAGTTACGATTACGCGTATTACCAGGTTTTTACCATTTTACAAAACGGTAAATTCTACCCACATTCGCACCTGTCTTCAATCACCTTGGTACATCTGCTATTTACATACTATTTACTACCTTTAACGTGGACCATATTTGTTTGTCATCACCTAACGTTCACTTTGAATATGATGACAATCGCTAACTTAACCATCGTAACTAATGTGCATTCGGATGCCAGAAAACAACTATTGTAGATAGATAACTATAGTAAGTTTATCCGGGTAGAAAACGTTACCATGGTAGGTGCCTACCGGGCGTTCGCATTAATAATGCTCACCATTATAAAGGATTACAATGGTAAATAGCTAGTAATGCGAACAGGGACTTTGATACGTTACTTCCCGAGTAATTAAGTAGTGAGGTAAAGAGCTACCTCGCAAAACACAATTGTGGGAAATTCACCGTGAATAACATCATTCCCCTAGACTGGAATTTGAACCAAATGCCCTCAATATCGAGGGGTCTGGGTTCGAATTAAAGATTCATTGTTCGGTTTGCAATCAAGGCGGCTATTTTCTCGCGGCATTTCTACTCATTTCACTGAGGTAATATTTGGCAGGAGTCGAATACCTCATTTAGCCCTTCATTACGTTCAACATTTCAACAACAGCATTAAAAAAAAGGGTCTGGTCAAAAACGTAGGAGGTCAAAAAGTAGCAAAGTACCGTGCTAAAGAGTCAAGTAAAGAAATGCATGTGCCTCGGAAGTGCACTGGAAGGAAATGGGCATAGTAGGAAAAGACATGGGAGAGGATTGTCACGGCGAAAGCAGCGATTGGAGGGAGTTGATGACGGGGGTCTGGAGGCGTGGGTTTGAGCCGCTAGAGGTAATTTCCACCACGTGACTAAGTGGTCATGTAGTACAATCACGAAAGGTTCAAGATTTCGGTGAGTTTGAACCACTCATAAAACTCTCATGACGTCTTCCCGATCGGGTTGTCCTCACCCGGATATTGTTTACGAAAAAGACTACCCCGATTAGAGACGCAAAAACTAAAATGATGAACGCTCAAGCAATCCACCCGATGTGGTTTAAATACACCAAAATCTCGAACCCCTCGTGTGTGGACCACGTGACTCCTTAGGTACGTGATCCGAATGGTATTGAAGCGTTCAAACACCTCAGCCGAATGATTTTGTTCCTTGAGAATTTTACACAATTGTAAGATCATCCGTGGGTGACTCCGTAAAGAGGCCTGTTTCGCAGTTATTTCAACGTACTACAATAGTAGGCAGGTTCTCCGTTGAAAAAGTGAAAGAGATGATGCTACTTTTCTCGAGTTAGGCCACATCTCGATTACGCCGCGAGCAATTGGGACCCTGCAAATAAATACAGAGGGTGCGGCAACATTACTTCTATTTTTCAAAACGCAATGAAACCCATTTTATGAATCAGAATTTTTTATATTTTTTTATAATGTAGGTACATATTTAAAGTTTTGTTTTACACAGTTTTGAAAACCAAATCAGGTAGATGACGCCCCTCATTGTCCATACACTGAGTAAGCCGATTTCTGGCGTTTGTCAAGACCCTTACCAGCATAGCAGCGGATATGTTGGCAATTTCTGCCTGGATTTTGGTCTTTTTCTTTTTCCGGGGGTTACTTGAAATCCCGCGTTTATGTCAACCACCCAAGGACCCTAAAACACCTGAAGGCCAACATCCGGGAAGAAATTGCCAACATATCCGCTGCTATGCTGGTAAGGGTCATGACAAACGCCAGAAATCGGCTTACTCAGGGTATGGACAATGAGGGGCGTCATCTACCTGATTTGGTTTTCAAACTGTGTGAAACAAAACTTTACATGTTATGTTATGTTGCCTCACCCTGTATATTATTCGCGAAGTAAATAAAATACAAAAGAAGGCCGCAAGATTCGTAAAACGAGCGAACAAAGCTGATTGAATGATTAGCTTGAGAGTCCCTAGAAAATCGGAAGCTGCGCAACAGGCTTAGAATTAGAGGCCTTTTCAAACAATAACCGAACTCTTTGTAGAAAATTATTTTATTTTATGTACTTCTAACGTATCAGTCCCCATCACCTTCTAACTATAACCAGGGAGATTAGAAAGACCGTGGCATGGTTGGAAGAAAACCAATTAATATTGTCTGAAGTGTATTTCAAAGAGAGGCAATGTGGAAAAGAATCGAAACATATAAAAGCGTATCAGGCTTAAATTTGTGGAAATACTTGATGTCCATTTCAAATAAAACAAAATTGGTAAAATTTCCACACAGTGTATTATAAACCACAGTTAGAATACACCACCGACCAAGGTTTCGGCACCTAATGCCATTATCAAGGTACATCTTTCTCAAAAACTCCGCCATATATACCCCGGGATGGAGGCCAGGGGGTGGGGGTATTAAGTCACAGAGGGGGAACACAAGAGGAAAAAGGGTGGTATAACACAGAAAAGCCGTTGGTGGTGAAGGTGAGGAGGCATGGTCATCCTATTGTCGGACGGGAGGGAGAACAAGGTTTAACAGAGGCGATCGATCATAAAAAACAACATCATTACATAACTTAGCCGGGCTATGAGTGATTTCATATTGCTCAAAGAAATCCAGCTTAGCCCCTTTGTCAAAATGGTGTAAAACTTTCTTGTCAAAATTACTCAAATGGTTAAAATCACACGTGTTTAGCGAGATAGGATTTATCGTCACAATTAATAAAACTAGACCTATGCTCCTTCACTCTGTCCTTAAATCTTTTATTATCATTTGACTCTTTTCACCACCACACTCATAAACTTGCTGCCTTTAGATCCATGATGCACAGATTAGTTAATATACCTTTATCCGTGGAAAAATTCAGTGAGCAGTTGAATACAATATGGGCCTTGGAATGTCGGAATGGGTTTGATGAAAATTGTATATCCAGGTTACTACACCGTTGTAGCCAAAGACAAGCTATACAGCTACTTACATCCCTGCCTGTCAATAGCTCCCTCCCAAATCGCTGGGTAAAACTTCCATTTGTAGGTAAATTATCTTACAAATTGCAGAAAACTGTGCTAAATGAATGTTGTAATGCATCGTTTTATAATCCTGTGACAATAGGAAGAATTTTATCCAACTCGAAAGACCGGTATGACCCCGTAGACATAAGTGATGTGTATAAATTAAAATGTAATGACTGTGATCTTTGTTATATTGGCAAAACAGGCAGAAGATTTAAGGACAGAGTGAAGGAGCATAGGTCTAGTTTTATTAATTGTGAGGATAAATCCTATCTCGCTGAACACATGTGTGATTTTAACCATTTTAGTAATTTTGACAAGAAAGTTTTACACCATTTTGACAAAGGGGCTAAGCTGGATTTCTTTGAGCAATATGAAATCACTCATAGCCCGGCTAAGTTATGTAATGATGTTGTTTTTTATGATCGATCGCCTCTGTTAAACCTTGTTCTCCCTCCCGTTCGACAATAGGATGACCATGCCTCCTCACCTTCACCACCAACGGCTTTTCTGTGTTATACCACCCTTTTTCCTCTTGTGTTCCCCCTCTGTGACTTAATACCCCCACCCCTCTGGCCTCCATCCCGGGGTATATATGGCGGAGTTTTTGAGAAAGATGTACCTTGATAATGGCATTAGGTGCCGAAACCTTGGTCGGTGGTGTATTCTAACTGTGGTTTATAATACACTGTGTGGAAATTTTACCAATTTTGTTTTATTTGAAATGGACAGAAAATCGAAAGTTTGATCAAGGATAATCTGGGAATGAGCGCGAGGAGTAAAGAGTGTGTGCGAATGGGTAGACATGTGAGACTCAAAAATTGATTAGGAAGATCACCTCAGGACAGTCAGTGGAGAAGTATTCCATACGTATGAGTTTTAAATCAGTTTTCAACATCTGTCAGGGGAGAATACTAACGGAGAGTATAGAAGGAATGGCATAATTGGACAAAATGCAAAAATGGCGATCTCTGCAATTACTTACTCAACTATTTCACTGCAGAAATGAGGAACATGATGCGAGTCAATTCCTAATTGAATATCGAGTGCATTTCAAAGGGCAGCATTCCGTCCGCCAAATGGGATGCTCAACTGTGGTTCCATTGAAGCCATTCGTCAAGGTGGCTGGAGCGGTAATCGAAGGGTCATTAAGTGCAAATTTGTAACGATTTTTTTTTAAGAAAGTCGTTTAAAACTCTTGAACCACGCTTCAATCAAGTGTACCAGTTCATACGTTGGAACGAACCATAGGGGAAGTAGTGGAAATGTTACTATACATATATTTTAATTTTTTCTCTAATTAAAGCATGTTATGACAAAAGTTTTCGGAGTGGTACTCGAAATTTAGAAGAAATTATATTGAAATATGTTGTTTTCGAATATTGGACTCGGTGTGACACCTTGATATTTGTTAGAAACAGTTATAATAACAATAAATGAATTATTTCGCGTTTCGAAGAATTTGTATATTTGTAATCATATTATTACGAAATATATGCCATGTGCCGTGAGGCTGCGTGTTAAAATAGCTTGCCAAAAAGCCAAATCGGCTCAATGAATTTTTTACCATTATTATTTATATACATCACTAATGAGAGTAAGTGTGCAAAGTTTCCTCAAATATGTACGTAAACAAAAATCGCTCCAACTACTTTAAGAATAGGCTAGTTTCAAAATATTTTATAAAAATATTAAAAAAAAAAAACAGGGTTTCCCCTTAACCCTTTCCCCGCCCTCACTTGATCCTTCCCCTACGATACGACTCACCTGTCTCCATTTCTAAAAACTGAATTCGGTCGTCAGTTGCCTCCAAAAGCAATCAAAGTATCAAACATTTTTTAAAATGGGTAATTGACATTTTCGCAATGAATTAAATTCAATTTTTGCTTTCCTCGGTTGCGGTGAGTTTTATTTGTCGATAAAAACTTACTCGATGCAAGTCCAATTGAATGTGCCTTCACTGATGAGTTGCTTTAATGGGATATGGATAATGGTGAATATGTTCATTTAGAAAGGTTCAGGAAAAGTGCAGGCAGGCTTAGCATCTAAACGATCGCTAAATTGGCGGCTCCATTTCATCCTGCTTCAATGACCTCATGGATATATTTCACGTCAACAAAAATTGATCGTAGTCACTTGAGCATGGCGATGTTTTGATTATACAAATATGCCATGGGGTGATGAAAGATTTTATTGCGACGTCAATGATTTAAGAATCATTATAAATAAATAAATAAAGTGAATCAATAACACATTAAGAGAAAACAAAATGTAAAAGGAAATAAACCAAGATCCATTTAAGTCCACGGCGACTGTGAGAGTGAAAAAAAATACTGAATTCCACATTTTCGTAGGAATAGTTTGAAAAATACTACTTTCTTTGAAGACAAGCTTTCGGTATAAGAGAGAAAAATTAAGACACAAACTATTTGAAGACTATATTTTTGATTAAGACTTTTTCCAGCCATTGGAGACGACTGCATTGCCATTGCACTTGAATTTATGAACATTAACTCTGATTAATGCAGTAATTTTATAATAACTAAAACAATAACAGGGTTTGGTCTTAGTTTTGCTACCTATGAATTCACTGGGAAATTTTTCTTGTTATAAATAGTTTTTCGCAAAAATGGCATTATATTAGATATAAAAATACTATTTTACCGTGTTTCATTTTTTTTATTAGCCGCTAATTTAACAATTTTTAAGCATTTTATTTATTGTCTACCTTATCTATGTGAATTTTAGTGTAATTGGTTTATTCAACAGCAAAATATTAGTTGAATTTAGCCTAAACACATGCCCATTGCCCATGCTATACAAACATCATTGTAATGTAAAAGGAAAATGTAATCTATTGATGCATGGAAGAATAAATATTATGCTATTATTATTTTCGTAATAAACACCACTTATTTTGAAGTTAAAATTGCGAAATAAATAGCGGTGAAAGGTAGGATTTTATTGTTCATATCTAACATAAGGCATTTTTTCTAATATTAACCAGAATATAAATTAAATGACATGCAAGTCATTTAACGGTTGCTAAAAATAACGAGAAATACCAGGAATAAAAATAAATTAATTGTACCGTGTCACAAGACCACTATGTACCATAATTCCTTTTATGTAAAATCCTGTCATATATAGAATTCGATTCCTCAAGATTTGAAGAACATCAAGGCAATAGAAAAATTTTAAAAAATGTTTGTTTTCGTTTCATTTCAATGAAATTTAATGTATGTAAAAGTTTATATGAAACGAATGAATGAATATAATGTGTTGATGTCAGCACTCCTATGTATAGAAACTGTATTTGTATTTATTTGCTGTAAGTTGCAATTACTTTGAATGTGTTTACCTTAAATGTGATTGATGGACAGATTGATTGACAAACTGATTGACAGATTAACTGGTTTGAATGTGATTGTTTCCTGTTCTGTCTAATCGTAAGTTGTTATTGAATAATCATGCTCCAAAGGAGCAAATAAAGCATTATCTTATCTTATATGACGGCGAAAATTTAGAGAGATTAATTGATGAAGAGACTTAATAATCGGTGAATTAATGTACCAAGTAGGCATGCCAGTTCCACCGTAAAATCTTCCACGTAAGCCAGAAATCGAACCTGAACCATCGGGATGGGAAGTCAATACTTAAGTCACCGCTCCAACGGAGCCCCATTTGCAGGGAGAGCAGGGGGAAAGAGACGGGGAGAGAGGGTGTAGCGGGAGAGAGAAAAAACACAAGACGCTACCCTCGCGTCGGGGTGATGCTGGGGGTGGCGGGGGATATATAGGAGAGCACGTGGTTTTGCAGACGGAATAAACAAGCGAGGGTGGGGAAGAGTGAGGGGGGGAAAGGGGGAGGGGTTTAAGGGAATTCAAACGAGAGCGAGAGGATGCGAGGGAGGGAGTGGAAAATGGTACGGGAGGTGGGGGGGGGGGAGTGGAACCCAGGGAAGAGGGAGCCGTTCGGTGCGAAGGCGCAGTCTCTCGGAGGTTTCCTCAACCTCGCAGCCACGCCAAAAATCCATCCCCTTCCCGAGCGAAGCGCGATCTGGGGCACTGGGTGCGCCTGCAGGATAAGTAGGGCGAGGGCCGGGAGTGACGGGGACGCGTTGGCTGAGGGGACGAGAAAGGGGGGGCCGGACCCCTCTCAACTAGGGTGGCTGGCTGGAGCCGTTAGGGGAGGAGAGGTCGAGAAGTGACGGGCAGCAGGGAGGAAGTAAGGGAAAAGGGGTCTCGGGAGTGGAAGAAGGATTTTTGGCGGATGAAAAGAGATGTCTCTTGGGTCGCGGGGGAGGGGATTTTCCGGAAAGAAAGATGCTGAGCTAAGAGAGATACTTTCGATGTACCGACGGCGATATTCGATCACCCAGCCATCGCGTGATGCGATAGATCGACTTGCAATTAATTGTGATATTATTTTATGTTCGATATCATGCGATATAACATTGCGACTCATCAATTACGACATGTGACTCACAAAATATCATAAAAGATATCGGGGCCGTAATGCGATAAATCGACCTGCGATATCAATGGATCTGTGATATCATGCGATATGGCATAGCGACTCATCATTGACGGAAAGTACGTGACTCACAAAATATCACATTGCGATATCGAGCCATAGTGGAATGTGACAGATCGACTAGCGATAACAAACCATAAAATTTGAACTTTGATACCATGCGATATGACACTGCCACTTATCGATAACGATGAGCTATTTTCTAACAATATCACATTGCGAGATTGAGCCACCGGGTAATGTGGTAATATGTACTTACCGATAACTGGCTATGTGTCGCATTTCGAGAACTCGGGGACACGGGGAGGGATTAAGTTAGTAGGGTACTAAGGCGCTAAAGGTAGATGGAGCGGTAATTGGTGTTAACTATGAGCACATTTTAATTTTATTTCAAATAGTCGAAAAAAATTCTTGGACCACATTCCATCTAAGTGCATCTTTTTATGCACTGGAACTCACCATTTAGGCAGTAATGAAAATTTCAGGCCACCCGTCTTGCGGGTCGAACTCGGAGTACACTCTTCGTCAGGAATGAATACCGTTAGGTACTTCGAGAAATAATAACGGAAAAAAAATTAATTTCAACAAAAGCCTATGAGAGCCGACTTCCCCCCGAGCACAGGTTTATAAGCAAGGATCTGACCCGCAAGACGGGTAGGCATATAGACGTGGACAGTTAGGCTCCAGGCATCATTGATGACGATGGAAGAGTTTTCTGTCGAAAAGTTAGCTGCAGCCCATTACCTAACGTAGTTTGAACCCCGAGAAACATTTGTTATCCGCCGCGAAAACTCCAGATCTTACATAAGTAATGAAAGTGATACAAGAATTATATTTTAAATTTTATTCCTTAATTAAAACATGTTATGACTAGGTTTTTCGACGCGCCATTCGATAATTAGACGAAACTATATTTGATTGCTTTTTTTTCTCGAATATTGGACGTGACACCTTGATATTTGTTGGTAACAATTATATAATAAAATTTGCTTTATTTCGCGTGTGGAAGATCATCTGTACATATATAATCGAACTATTACGAAATAGAAATGTCATGTGCCGTAAGGCTGCGTGTTAAAATAGCACTGAATTGCCAAAAAACCAAATCGGTTTGATGACATTTTTTTCACTTTTATCCATAGATGTCACTAATGAGAACACGTGTGCAAAGTTTCACGCAAATCTGTGCATGAACAGAAGTCGCTCAGACCACGTCAAGGGATCGTAGGTAGCGAGGACAAATAGAGGTAAGCCATCTTGGGCAAAGCAGGAGGGGGGGAAGAGTGGAGGGTTGTTGAAGACCCGAGCCGGCAGTGGGGCAGTCGAGGTAAACGAGATAATGCAGTATTATGGTTTGGAATCACGACGCCAACTTGGGACGGTGCGGAGAAGAAGCGGCAGCAGCTTCGGGAAGGATGCCTCGGGGATCTCAGGATGCCTGGAAGAGGAGGGGGAAAGCGAAGCGGTTATCATAGGGAGTGGCGGGAGAAGGACCACGGGGACAAATCCACACGCACACATACGTACAAGTGTCCCGCGTTACAGTCGGGTCAGCGGTTTTCGACTCCGTGGGGGAGAGGCTCCACAAAACCCTGCCTTCCGGACGAGAAACTAGGTAACGGTAAAATGAGATTCCGAACACAAAATAGGTACTTGAAGCAGCGAGCGGACAGTTATGGATTCAAATTGAGGTTCATTCCAACGTGCCATCGTCACGTTTTAATTGCTTCTTCTCCTCCTCAAAAATGGTTGCAATCTTTAACTTTGCGGTTTTATTTCTAGGTGAGTGATTCATCACACACCTTTACAGTTTTACAAAACAACAATGAGAGCGATAACACGACCGCGATATCAATATAATTATAACCTTCATTAATGAGTAAACTCTTGATTTAGAACGGAATATGGTTCTGAACTGAAACCATGAAGGTTTATAGTGAACAAATAGTCAGTTGAGAAGGAACTTAAAAACATAAACCGAAATTGGGTAGTCGACGTAACGACTATCCAATTAATTCACAATTGACAAAATAGACAAAATGATGATTGTTTCAACATTCTGTCATCAAGTAGCTTGCTGACGACAAAACTTGCAGAAACTGGGAAATTTAAAATATTTAAATTAATATGAAAACTAAAAAAGTGAGTTTTTCAACAAGAATATTTATACACTCCTAGAAGTAAAGTCAGATACCCTTTCTAACGTACATGGTCACTATCTTCATGAGCCAAGGTAGTGCGTATTTCTGTTCTCATCGTAGTATTGTAAGAATTGAAAAGTTGTGCAATAAATAAATCGACTGAGAAAACGAGCACCTCTCACCTTGAAAATGCGTTATTGAGCAGTTTAACGTATAAAACCATATAAAACCTTTCAAGTTGCCAGATGAGCATGCAACAGTGTCGGTTAGTAAACCGGTCGGGAAAGGAGAAAAGGAACGAGTAGTTGCACATAAGGGAAACAAGATCATAAATATGGGAAGAGTAGCTGCCGCGAACAGAGGGATGACGAAATGATTTTTCGAATCGAAAGAACCTGAAGGCATTTTCTTTTTTTATCGTAAGTATTTGACGGGTGAATGACATTAAAGGATTGGATAACACCATGTAACACACATTTTGTCTTTGGGTAATAATTGTTATGCCTTAATTGCTAATGTTACATAAAGACAGGAAATTGCCATTATTCGCCCAAAACTTTGCTTTTGTAGGTAGGAGAACGATATTACGTCACCTTTCCAGCATTTTTTGAGCAAGTTTGCATAGTTGCACCTAATAATTTATTACTCCGTGAATAACTGTAATACCAAATTGAAACAAACTAATTTGACTTGCAAGTGACCGCTCATGCAGTGAAAAAAATTTCATATCTTAATTGTTATTGGTTCCCATATAAAAATTCAACTGCAATGCTTCCAAAAGTAGCCCATTTATGTAGGAAATATGCTTATTACGTTACTTCTGCGAATAACAAACAGCAGAATCGATGTAAGGGGAAATCACGTGATAAACCAACAATGCCATCATGTGAGCGACACATTGTCGTCGTGTTGACCAAGTTTCACTTCAGTCTGAGCCATCTTTGGATACTTTTTGTCTATTCCGTCAGTGTGGGCAGATGTAGCAACACGCAGTATTCAGATATGGCATCAAGAGCATGTAAGCATTTTCCAGATGCATTCTGCTACGTGTGTGGGAAATTTATGAAAACAAGAGAGAAGTTTTTTGTGGCAGCATCTGTTAAAATGTGTGAAGCTTACAATGGATATTTTGGCATGCCCATAGGGGGTCAAGATAAATCTTGGGCACTTCATTTTATCTGCCAAAACTGCAAACGGACTTACAAGGTAGCATTAATTTTTTAGTTTTTAATTGTATGCTTGCAGATAACTGTCAATTAAATATACATTCATTCATTCCTTTTCATTTATGTATAGAAAATTTAAAATAATTGCAAAGTAATTCCTTCTTTCGCAACTGTTAACTAATGTTTGCCTAGAAATGTTAGTGGCAGTCGAGTAATTTTCCTGTTTCTATGCTCATTAGTCATTTGTCTGGTTGCGTATGTATGCTCCTGTAGAAGTGAATATATATTATATTGTCACTACCATTGAGATAAACATTTTTTCTCTGCTGATACCTAACTTGTATGTAGATTTACCTCGGTTCTCCTGCAGGTTGGTACAGAGGGGAAAAGAGAGCCATGCCATTCGCTGTTCCCAGAATTTGGCGTGTACCCACTGATCACTTAACTTACTGTTACTTTTGTTTGGTGGACCCTTCAATACGTCGTACCGGTAAGAACGCAGCACCTGTACTCTCCCTAATATTCCATCATCAATTGCCCCTTTGCCTCATTGTGATCAGTTTCCTATACCCAGTGCACCAAAGGTATTACAATCATCTGCACAAGAGAGCATCAGTTCAGAAGAAGACGTAAATATTGAACGTGAAGACGACATTTTCACAATCCCTACCAGTGAAAGAAGTCCATACTATCCCAAACAAACTGACGTCAATGATTTGATCAGAGATCATGGCTTGACAAAATCTAAAGGTGAACTTTTGATATCTAGACTTAAGGAGTGGAATTTATTAGATGAAAAGGTGCATGTTACTAGTCAGAGGAAACGACACCAAAGGTTTTCGAGCTTCTTCTCCAGTAAGTATGGACTCTGCTTCTGCCACAATGTATCTGAAATGTTTAGGGGTATTGGAATTGACTGTGTCTTAGCTGAATGGCGTCTATTCATTGATAGTTCTTGCAAAAGCCTTAAAGCAGTAATATTGCATAATGGGAATAAATACCCATCTCTACCTGCGGCTCATTCTGTGCACCTGAAAGAGGAATACAACAGCAACAAGACTTTACTTAAATTTTTGAAATATGATCAGTACAAATGGGAGGTTATTGGAGACTTCAAAATTGTGGCTGTGTTGATGGGACTCCAAGAGGGCTTTACGAAATTTCCCTGTTCTTTGCCTGTGGGATAGCAGAGACACTGCAGCACACTATCAGAAGAAGGAGTGGCCACAGCGAACCAATTACTCTGTGGGAGAGTACAATGTCAAGTTTGAGCCACTGGTGGATCCAAAGAAAGTATTGTTTCCACCACTGCACATTAAACTTGGTCTTATTAAGCAATTTGTGAAAGCACTTGACAAAGAATCTCCAGCTTTCCAATATCTTCGAGACTTATTTCCCAAGCTTTCTGAAGCAAAAGTCAAAGGTGGTGTGTTTGTAGGGCCACAAGTGAAGTAGATTATAGAAAGCGCAGAATTTTCCAACAAGCTCACTATAAATGAAAGAGATGTATGGAAAAGCTTTGTAGCAGTCGTTCAGGGCTTCTTAGGCAATAACAAAGCAGGGAATTATAAGGAACTGGTCGAAGAACTTGTAAGGAACTATGGTAGAATGGGTTGTAGGATGTCCTCAAAGTGCACATCCTTGATTCTCATTTGAATAATTTCAAGCAGAAAATGAGAGCATACTCAGAGGAGCAAGGCGAACGCTTCCATCAAGATATTGCAGAATTTGAACAGCGTTATCAAGGAGTATACAATGAAAACATGATGGGAGGTCACATTTGGGGACTTGTACGTGATAGTGAGCTATGTTACAGCCGCAAATCAAGGAAAACCAGTCACTTCTGAACATTTCTGAATGTCTTTGTGTTGCTTACTGTGTTCATTAATACAATTTAAATCCAAATATGTCCCTAAAAATGTGTTAAATTTATTAAATGTTCTCATTGATGCGGATCATTTGGTCACTGAGAAATTTAATTGATTCTGTCACTGGAATGTGTTAACTTGCTATTTTTTCATTGTTGTGGTTCTCTTCGTCTCTGTTTAATATATTTTCATGTCACAAAAAAATGTTTACACCTATAATTTAAAAATTGCTTTCAAATTTCAGTTCAGGAGATGAAAAAAATAAATAAATTGAAATCAAAGTAAAGCGCACTTAATACACTTATTTCTTAGGGTAAATGGTCTACTTCTGGTACCAATTCTGCTGATTTTGTTTATAGGAACCACTTACGGTTAAGATACGAAGCTTTTTCCATGGCATGAGTGATCCCTTGAAAATCGAATTCAATTTAATTTTTTATTGCAATTATTTATCGAGTAATAAATTAATGGAAGCTATTATGCAAAATTGCTCAAAAAACATGGGAAATGTGACGTAATATCGTTCTCCTACTCACAAAAGCGAAGTTTGAAGACAAATAAAGGCATTTCCCATGTGGTTTAGATGTAATTAATTGGAAACTAATAACAATTTCCCAAAGACAAGAAAAAAATAAAATTTCTTTACATAGTGTAATTAAGCTGATGTCAGAAGTAATATTGACGCCCATGATTACTTTGAAGCTAGCACTAACCCCAACAGAACAGCTACGCAGTCTTTAAGTAGCATAGGTAGCAGTAGGGACCGTTTATATCACGTATCATGTGTGCGTAGCATCTGCGTGGATTCTACGTAACATCTAATGCATTGGAAAAACTTAATCCGTATTTTTAACGTTGATCTTGAAGAAAATGAGTGCAATTGAGAGAAAGGAATGCATCGGAAAGTCAGAGAATGAATTTGAAGAGGAAATATGAAACTCTTCAATACCTTAGATGGTAAACGTAACATCTACGTTGCCGCTACGAAGCGTTGCTACCTGAAAAATTAATTTTGACCATTTACTTTTCAACTTATGAAATTCCACGAAGGAAGAAAGAAGTAGGTACAGAACTTTGCCTCGGAAAAATTAGTACTACGAAATGACATATAAGTCTCCAAGTCGATGTTATGCGTAACATCTACATCGCCGCTACATAGCTTTCTGCATGAAAATTGTGAGCATCTCATTTCTAGCAATCTCGTATTAAATACGGGAAGAAAAATAAAATTCCAACTTTGATGGATGACTCAGGCGTAAAATGGTATGCAACGATTTAAGTTCAAAATGCAATTCATTACAAGGGGTTGGTTGCGGTGTTAGTGATGACTAAGAGTCACGGAAATATGTAATATTATTTTGAAAAATCGTGGCTCTAGCCGTAACTTATAGCATTGTAATCTTAAATGGATCAACCGAACCTTTAAAGCACATATTCCCGGCGAAACCTATATGACGACTCAAAAGTTTTAAGGGATTCAAAACCTATGCTGGAAACCCGGACAAGTTGGAGTTTTGAAAAATACGGGTTATAACCAAGGAGGTTAAAATGAATCACGAATAATATATGTTATAGCAATAATAAAATCATGACTCACATGAGCTGTTTCTTTCAGCATACCCAACTGAGGAGGATGAAGCAGCAATGTGAATGAGAATGCAAAAGAAATGAATCAGTGCTTCAAATACGATGAAAGAGCTTAATAAGACACCTAGTAGTTTTTAACCATTTGTAATTTAAATAAATTGTATTTTTATCACGTTTGTACTTTCTTTAAGAAAATCTTTTATACCTATTTTAAGTACAGGAGTTCTGCCTTCAATGCTAGTCACAGCCATGACTGTGCCATCATTACCTTAACCATATTTTCCATTTTCGGGTGTAGTTTGTTCCATAGTCCCATAATTATTATTATAGCTCTATAACCACTATGATCACTTAAGCGCTATAGCCATATTCATTCGAGAATACTCTAACTCATCACTAAATACAGCTATATTGCAATTTTTTCTAAGGGATCACCTTTTTGAATTTCTTATCATGAAAATTTTGGAGAAACTGTTTTCCTTCTGGTAGCTCTTGGTGATATAATGGCAATGACTGCAGTACACCAAAGTATTAAACTATGAATACCTCAGGTTTCTATTTACGTGTCATGTATATTTAAAAGGAGAGAAGGTGACGTGAGAGAAATGATTTTTGAAAAGGTGAGTAGCAATTGTGTTATGACAAGCATTTGATGAGTTGCATTGCAGTACATCAACTTCATAGCAGTGCCATGGACCTTCTCTGTAGTAATGCAATATGTGCCTATGCAATCTACATGATTGGCTACATTACGTAGCACCGCTGCATAAAAGCTACTGCTGCGTAGCAGATACGTAGCACTGCTGCGTAGCAGATACGTAGTCTGAGGAACCATTTGAAGCACACCGTTACGTATCCAGTACACGTATCCAGTCCCTAAACGGTAAGTAGCACCTACGCAGTTGTTACATAACGTTCTATTGGGGAAGCCTTTAGCATTTCAAGAGACGTTTGACGAAATCATGGGCACCGACATAGCTTGTCGGTAGCAATTTGCGCTGAAGTCGTGGAGAAGAGTGAAGCATTGGTTTTTTTTAACGTGGAAAGGATGTAGTCTAGTGCTTCGCTCCACGCTTAATTGCCCTACTTCCAAGCCGACACCCTCAAGGCCTCCTAAACCCCTGACAAGGGGAAACACGCACGCTTGAAAGGTTGAGGGAGAATGTAGAACAGGAAGGCAGAAAGTAATCCAAGACGCCTTGAAGAGTTTTCCCAACGACGAAAAATTACTCCCCGTGGTAAAAATATCAATACTCAAGCGGAAGCCTTGAACTTGTAACAAACTGAAGACAATAAAAGTCCCAAGAAGTGTCCACATATCACCCAGAGCTATCGGAGCTACATGCCAACCCTTCCAGAAATATCCCGCTCAAGCCGGACTGGAATGGTCCCATTACGATTATCTGGAATCGATAACGGGCACCGGTCTGGTCTGAATAAATAATGGCTATGTAAATACTGCGACAGATATAAGGTTTTCCAAGCTATATTCAGATGAAAAAAAAAAAAAATATATTTCCTCAAGTGTCATCTTCTTTTCGGATTACCATATTCCGCATGGGTTGCTTCAAATGCTTCGTAATAAGGGAAACTAGTACGAGGATAAGTGTGTTGCACAGGGAAAGGAGCAGCAACAATTTAAAAATTTTGACATTAGGTAACAAAAATATTTGGGAAATAACACAGGCAAATGAGGCACAACCGAGACCAAAATAAAATATACCAAGAGAATATTTTTCTCATTATGCCGTATTTCTTCGTTCGTATCGGATATACTCTCGATTGAATTTCAAATAGGTCCAGGCAATAACAAGCGGGGAATAAATCTGTTCAAGGGGCCGGCTAGTGTTCACTCACGGATTGGAACGACTTTTAAGTATTTTCTTAATATAGTTCATAAAATGAACTTTATTTGTCATTTATTTTATTCCCTTCTAACACGTAATGTTTTATTAAATACGGTAAAAATAAAAGCTGTGTTTTATGCCTATTATAAGGAAAATTGATCAATCTACTGAGAAGAAAAGCCAACAGCTGCAGCGCCAACTACAAAAAGAAGAGATAGTTGTAAGAAAAGTGTAAAAAAAACTAAATAAAAAGGAAACGGTAGAATCAGAGATAGATATTTTTGAGAGAACATCACATGTATAAAGAGCCCACCCAAAAAAATAGTATACTGCAAATCATGAAAAGGCCTAGATACATAAAATATACGAGATCATTTGGATGCTGTCACCAGTGCACGGTTATCTACAAAATAAACTTCAGTATCCTCTCACTAATTCACAGTGGCACCAGGTGTTTTCATCGGGAGATTGCACATAAACAGGAATACTTCATAGAGTGTATTATAACAGCATTCACCAATCAAAACCGGAAATTTGTGCACCCCTCATGCATAGTCATAATTAGGCACCCTACCATCTGATAAGTAGTTTTTCATCAAGCTTCGATTCCTATTTTCTGGGTCACCTTTTTACTTGTATACACCCGCAATGAAGTCTCAGTTTCCCATAACTTCTGCCCCTAATTACGTCGTCCGAAATTCCCATCCTTTTTGCCAAAAATTCTCCCCTCCATCACTCGCTCAAACATGTCCTCACATTTCAGAAGATCCTCGGTCCATTTTTCCATCTTCTTCGAACGGTCACCACCTTTCCTTTCCGCTCTCATCATACTTAAAACCAATGTCTCACGATAAAAATATTAGACAAAAATTTGACCAAACGGGCTTGAATATCGCGTTAAATGCAGAATTTGAAGATAATTTAATTTTGTTCCCAGACTTTGATTGTATAATTGATCGATGATTTGATCTCAAATCGCAATTCTACCAGCCTGTCAGTTTTGTAGCAAATTTTGACCGCGGAAAATCGGCATGACACTTCTTCGTCTGTCTTCCTTGGTACCTAGCTCAACCTCTCCGTCCTCATCAACACCAGAAATAAAATTCATTCAGCCACACCGGCACCTTTGGGAAGCCTCGAGCGAAATACTAGTCATGAGCAGAAAAATAAGATAGCTATTGGATAATGTACCACTCTGTAATACCGCACTTGTTAATTCTTATCGACAAAGCTTTACACATGGCAATTTCATCATCACGGCCTTGATAATGACATCGCATGTCGAAATCTTGGTCAGTGAGAATAAACAATAGTGGAATCCACAAACGAAGCATCATTATATGCCAAACACTTCCATAAAGTAAAGCTTGGAAAATATTTCACAGTAGCAGGCATCAACTTGTGGAAATGAGTGACTGACAACATTTTAAAGAAATTTTATGCCGGTAATTCCCGCAGAATATTTATTAAACCGACCAAGGTTTCGGCAACTTGTGCCATCACCAAGGTGACCTTGAAAATGGCACAAGCTGCAGAAACCTAGGTCGGTTTAATTAATATTCTGCGGGAATTTCCAACTATTTTCTTTCATTCATTCATTACAGTAATCTGCCGGTAAGAGGTAGGTTGTGATGAAAGTCATAGAATATCCAACGAACCCTTTCTACCTCTAGTATTTCTTTCTTCATCTCAGCATAAGTCCTACCTTTCTTCATCCCGTCCATAAAACCTATTCTCTTCCTTGCCCTTCCCCGCTTGCCAAGCATCCTTCCCGCTATCACGGCCTTCAGAAAACCATCACCCCTCGTTACCCCTTCCAGCCACCTACCCTGTCTTCCCCTAATCTCATCTATAAGTTTCCTCTCCTCGCCCACCATGTCAAGCACTTCCTCATTGGTCTCCACGTTTCTGCCCCATACAACGCCACACTCCATATCAAGCTCTTCACCAGCCTCTTTTTTACATCCTTACTTAAGGTCCCCGTCATCAGCTCCCTTCTGTTATAGAACGCTTCCTTCGCTAGCGCTATTCTCCTCCTAATGTCTTTGCTACTATGTCCTGTTTCTTCTAGCGTACTACCCAAGTAATTAAATTGTTCTACTTGCTCCAGTTTGTGATTTCCTATTCTTATCACCAGCCTCGCTTTCTTTGTCCAAGAGAATCTCATTACTTTTGTTTTATTATTATTAATCTTCATCCCGTATTTCTCTCACTGCATTTCCAGTGCATCTACTAAAGTTTGCAATCCTTTTGATGACCGACTTACCAACGCCTTGTCGTCCGCGAATCAAACCGACTTTATCCACTGGCCTCCTACTTTCATTCCCACATCTAGCTCATCCCATGCCTCTCTTACCATTTCCTCAGCATAGATGTTAAAAAGTAAAGGTGACAACGGGCACCCTTGCCGCACCCCGCGACCTATTACTGCCCACCCTTATTCACCCTCAGCTACCCTTACCTGAGGCCTCTGCCCCATATATAAGTTTCGGATGAGTCTCCTAGCACGCCAATCTATTCCTATTTCCCCCAGTATCTGCATTAGTTTCTCCTATTTTCTTTAAGATGTTATTTAGCCCGAAACTTTAACTCGTAAGAAAGTCGTCATTCTTTGGACCAACCAAGAGTGGGTGCTAAGCTTGGCCGTCCCCGACATCATCGAAACGCTCACCAGAAGGCGCCACGTGCATAGCCGGCACCCGCTCAGCCATTCCCTCGGCGAAAAAAAATATAACACTCCTTCGTTGGGACTCTTTTGGTGAAGTGTGTGGAGTCGAAAGGCAAAGAAGAGGAAGGAGGTTGTGGGTTACAGAGAGTCCCCAGGTATCGCAGCAGCAGCGGTGGCGGCGGCGGCCCATGGAAATAGCGGTGCTCGTTAAAAAAGCGAGAACTTGGAAGGGGGGGGGGGAGGAGAGGGTTCATAAAAGGAAGGAAGAGGGGCGGACCGTATCAAAAGCGACGACGACCCAGGCGGGCGCCCAGAGCAAATAGGAGACGGGAATGGTTGAGAGGAGTGAGGGACGTGGAAAAACAAACAGGGAGAAACAAAATGAACAGAGTACGCGGAGGAGAAAGAATAACAAGGAAAGAGGGAAAATAGAAAGAAATATGAAAAGACTGAAACGAGGCAGGGCCACCCCCTTGCGCACGGGATGGGAGAAGGGGTATGGGATCGTGGTGTGGCTATTCAGAGGGACTCATAAGTAGGGTTACCATTAGGGTTACCCGAAAATTTAGGTTTGAAACTCAAAGAATTTGAATCGGCAGCTTTTCTTCCGTTGTTACGAAGTTGCTGCTTTTATATACGTTGTAACAGATTGGTCTATTTTAGTATTCATGATTAATTAAAATATTTAGTGCTTTTCTGCAGGTTTTAATTGTACGACGCGTTCCACCGATTTAAGGCATCATCAGGTGCAGAAAGTTTGTTTTAAGTTCAAGTTTGTTTGTAGAAAACAACAAACTTTCTGTGCCTGACGACGCCGTAAATCGGTCAAACGCGTCGTAAAATTAAAATTTGTAGAAAAGTAACAAGTATTTAAATTAATCATGAATGCTTACATAATCAACTCCTACGAAGTGAATCCTGCCACTGTCAAGTTTAGATTGATCAAGGTTAAAGTAGGATATTTTTTGTCTGCTTTATAATCCCAATTATAATTATCATTGGTCGTTCAATCCTAAGATCGGTTGACAGCAGCTTTCCATCCTCCCCTTTCTACTGCTAGTTCATTCACTCCCTTGGTAGTTCTTATTATGTACCTTCCTCTTTATTCGGTCTATGTCTTTATCCCTTGTCCGAACTCTCCCTCTATTTTTCCATTTATTGTATTCCTCACAAACCCATTGTGCCTCAGGGTGTGCCCAATCCATCTGGTTCTTCATGTCTGTATAGTGTTCTTATATGGTCCTTTCCTCTTCTTCTAATCCTCTGTAAACTTCTTAATTCCAAATATATCATCCGTCCATTTGGTCTTCAACCAGGTTTCGAAAGCACCTTATCTTTTCGGATCTTCTTTTCCAATGGTCCATGAGTCCGATCCATAGAGTGCCACGCTACACACGAATGCTTTCACATGCTCTATCCTCAAAAATATAAAATTTATGCATAAATGTTTAATGTAAACAATACTTTTCAAACTGAAAGCGACTTCGATCCTCTGGCAGCTCCATGAAGGTGCTAATTTCACAAAGACACAATGAAATGGAATATTTCGACCCAGATCTTTTTCGTTCCACAAAATGGTATAAAAATGAATTTATTTATTATTACACATTTTTTGAGGAAATTATGAATATCCGATAGAATATCTGAAAAAGTGAAATATTTAAATTTTGTTGTTTTTTACCTGACACTGGCCCGGAGAAATTGATGTGAAACCCTGAGCACAGAGAAACATTGCTTCTCCATGATTCTCCGGGCCAAAACGCCCCAGTTGGCAACCCTAGTTACCATATTCTAATGTCTCAAAATCAGGACATATCTAGTTTTGAATAGATGGAGTAAAACTGAGACAAGATCGGGACGTTTTTCACAAAAGTTAATCTAATTGTATGCAGTTAATTTATTCTTTGATTGCAATTGCAAAATAAACTTAATACTTTCAGAATCGCGAAATTTATTATTTGCTTTAACTCACAATTAGTCACGGTGAAACGTCTTCAAGCAGAATTGTGAAATTTTAACGAGTAGCAATTGTGAAAAGCGAATAGGATTATTGTCCACGTCAACACATTTTGTGGGAAAAACCCACCACATGGGTATCGAACCCACGACCTTCGGATTAGCATGCGAGGACGTTATCTAGTCTCCGACGAGACCGGAAAAAAGTCTTCTTCGAACTCTTCTTGACCCCTACCCCCTTTCATATCATAAAAGCTATTCTTCTATCTCTGTCAAACTTGCTCAGCATTCGCTCCTCTGATCATCCAATTCAGCGTACCGTTATCCCTCAATGCGTTCACCATCCACTTCTGCTGCTCCAATATATTTCTCCCATTTAAATTCCGTTCCTCCTCCACCAAATACAACATTTTCTCATTAGTTTTCCTTTCCTCCCACTAAACTCTATCCATCCTTCTCCACACCCACATCTCAAAAGCCCACCCTCTATGCCCACCTAGATTGTTCCTCAGGCATCTAAACTGTTCTAACTTATGCCTTCCGATCTTAATACTAATTACTGCCTTTGTTTTTCATGGTTAATCTTCGTACTAAAAATGCACTGTATCTCTGCTTCGCTTGTCATCAGCTGCAACCAATGTTTGGTGTACGATGAGCAAAATTGATAAAAGAAGCGAAGAATAGTCGTCAGGGCTATTTTACATGGTGATTTACAGGGAATGTACAAGGTGACACTGTAAGACCAATCCTGTTTTGAGGATAGAAGAAATGATCATGAGGCCGATGCAATGGCCATTAATGCGCAGGAGCTGAGTCAGCCCGCTTACGAATCATGACGGCGGAGGGAAATTGACATTAGAATCCCGACTCTCACTTGAGTGAATTAAGGACATCACTACAAGCACACTAAGTACTCCGTCCTTCAGTAACGCCGTGGTCTCCCAAGACCTCTTTTGGCTATAGCAGGCTAAATCCGGGATATTCTCTTCCCTCACAATTTAACATCCAGTTCTACACGATTGTGAGCATATGAGGGCTTTCCATTCAGTTTGTTGAGGTTAGCGCAGATCAGAATAAATTATCGCGCTTCAGTGCACACGAGCAACGACACATGGAACAATGTACGCTGGCGAAAAGTTTGATGACCTGCCGGGAGGTACCATACTGCAGATTCACCATAGTCACGGCCGACTGCATAGTTATCGAATTCGTTCTGGAAAATTATTAAAAACGTAAGCTTTTTGCTACAGAGTAATTTAAAACTTAATATTATCCATGTTGGATGCCTTTATTGAAAATCAACTCAAACCCAACAATCGTGGACGCGATTATCGAAGAACTTTTATTGCTTACTAGCTGAAGGTACCCGTTGAACTTCAACGGATGTGAAAAAACATTGAATTTATTTTCTCAGAAAACCACAAAACCTGAAGAATACTGTCAGCGTGATCATTTGAGGTGTTCGTATCCTATCTTGTATGTAGTGATTCGTTCGTTTTCCCTTTCGTGCACGGATAGTTGAGTGATTGTTTGTCCTCTTTAATGCACGGGAAACCCAATAATGGGCCACGAAGACTGATTACTACTTAATAAATAGCACCTAGGTTGATAGATGGTGACCTCGTCCCTCAAGTTCTCTTGAGCCATCTTCTGGTTGAATAACAGCTTGAGCACTTCCCTTGTGTACATAAATATATTTGCATTCAATGACTTAATTGAGTTCCGCCATTCACCGTTGATATTTGCGTTGAGTATCTTAATCAGGATTGGATAGTAGGGTATAACCCAGCGGTTGACAACGTCAAAATGAGCATTTTCAATAGCAGCGATGTTTATTTGTCCTATGAATCCTTCAATACCCGGACTATGCCTTCGGCATAAAGGGTGGCTATATTCATTGTTTCCTAAATCATAATCATTGGTTACAAAATTAAAAATCTATGGTGATCATTCTTAGTGCACTTGCCAATTTTCATGCACCGATGACGTCCATTGCGCAGAATATCCGTTATTCTCATGGGTAAGAAGCATGTAGTGACGCAATTATAATTTTCGCCATCTTAAAACAGATTGAAGTTTCGAAACAGATGGCTCAATATTTGAACCAGATTATTAGCTGGTTACCCGCCAGTAGGTTTGGTTAGGATGAAATTTGTGCGGTTCTTAGCGTAATCCGAGAAACACCACGGGGAGATTATCATGAGATTGCTGGTAGGCATGTCTTTGAGCATCCAAGGCTAACCTATGTCGTTTTTCATGCAAGGACTCATTTTCTCGCAAAGAAGACATTCCTCATGCTTTAGAAGATTTTTTCAAAAGGTTACCCTTTATTCTATTAGGCATGTTTATGGATATATTTTTAAGTCCAAGGAGGGGAAACACAGAGGCAAGTGAGAGACTCGAATAGGCAACTCGATGATTGAGTCAATGTAAGTAAACTGCGTTTTAACACGTTTAAGTATATATAAATAACTCGTAAAGTTTATGTGGGAATTGGTCTAAAAACAGTTCGCAATCGTAATGAGAGGCCTGAGTAAGGAGAGTAATTCATCTGAGTATTAAACTATAATAAACGACGCCGTATTTGTTGTAGCAACAGAGGCATTATTAACATTATTATTCGCTGCACGTAAATATTCTTCCACGTTTAATTCCTTTATGTGTATCGTTTTATACATAAGTGTTCTCTCGTATGCAGTTCCCTTATGAGAGCTACTTTGAGAATAGACATAGAAGAGTATACCTGTAAATATGCATTGAATTTATCGATTACCCCCCGAAGCAATCTATCATGGGGGCCTTGGGACTCTGGGCCCTTCTTATACAAATTTTCTTTCTACTTGCTATCATGGGCCGGCAGGAAAACTTAAATGCCATATGCGTGAATATCCTTTGGAATTCAAATTCTGGTTGTCAAGGAAATATGCTATTGTTGATTTCAGAGAAAAATGTGAGATTTTTCAGCTATAAACATAATTTTCAGAGAATTACGAAGCGTAAAAGAAAATCGATTGAAAGAATTAGAAACTTCATTTATTCAACCATCCGATAAAAAAAATTTCAGCCCTCTATCATGAGTGAAAGTAATTTTTAAAAGCAAAAAATAAAACCACTGCACCAAACCCAATGCTTAGCATGGACCACAAGGGACCCCCAGATTGGGGGCCTTTGGGGGCCCTGACAGATTTTTAATGTAGCCTATGTTTCATCCCGGTACATTTTCTAACAACATACAAAATTTCAGCTCAATCGGTTCCGTAGTGTTTGCGTGATTGAGAAACAGACAGACAGACAGACACCATTCAATTTTTATATATTAGTATGATGACTGTTGCTCACGGGAAAATTTTCGGTAAAACGTTTTAATGAAATCGACTAATTTTATAAAAATGAGCTTACTAACGATAAAACCGTTTCATAAAACCTAGTTTTATAAAACGTTTTACGGAATAGGACAGGTTCTATTTCCATAAAACCGTTTTATGCAACAACCAATGAGACGTTCCGCGCATCGCGTTTATAATAATCTCGTATCCATGGGAAGTCAAACAAGGAAAACGTAAACAAACATGGCTGGAAGTTCATGGTACGTTGAGCGAGTATCCTTCTTGTTAGAAGAATGCATTAGAGCCTTAGCACCGTTTAGTGAGATCAGAAAGTAAGTAAATAAACAATAGATATAGTTTTTAACCTAACAGTCATCCAAAAGAGAGTGCATTTATCACTTCACGTGTTCGCAAAGCGTCTCATAGATTGCAGGACATTGCGGTTTTATGAATAGTTTTACCGCGAGCAAGCAAGTACGTTTTACGTACGATTCATAGAACTTTCAATAAAATTTTTTATAAAATTTTAATAAAATTTTACCGTGAGCAACAGGCATTAGCGCCCACCAACTCTTGCTCCCGGTTCGAGGCGCCGTTACGTGCGGAACGGACTCGATTTACAAGGTGACAAACCGAGGAAGTCGTGGAGGAGGGACCTCAAGGAAGTGGGCCGGACGTGAAATGGGGAAACAGATGCGCTATCACGGGAAAGAAGAGAGAGAAGGAGAGCTCTGCCGAAGGACATTACAGAACGAAGGCTGAGGGCAAGACGCGTTGGGAAAATGTTGGTTTAACCCTCGTCCGAGCACGGCGAGTCTTTCACACTCACCTCTCAACACCTTTCTTATCCGATTGCTGCGTTTCTGTATCTACTCATTGCAATGTCCTCATTTCATGACCACCTCAACAATGAAATTATACATGTTTGCAAGAAGTAACCTTTGGTCACATTTCACACAATGCTTTGATGCACTGACCGATTTCAATGTTTTACACATCATAATCAGAGTTAAAGTACCTAATTCTGTATTTTAAATTCTGTAAAAAAGTAAATTTGAACATCGAAATTAGTTAAGGTATTACAATTTTGAGCGGAATACTACCAAAGATTACTTCTTTCAAACTTGTAGATATTCTACAAAGTTACTTTGCCCACCACCGCGTTAATAATAATTATACACGATCACCGTAAAAGGAATATATTTTCTGCTTTCAATAAAAATATGCCCATTAATATCCGTTAATTCATATTCGTATAGCCATAAGGTTACACAACAAGTGACACTCACTGTTGAGACTCACTTATTCTTATTTTAGTATTCATAATTCTCCGAAAATTCTCGCGGTGCGGCTGTCTGACTGTCAGAACTTCTTGGAAGATTTGCAGGTAGCCCAGGGAATGGAACTGGCCCCCCCTACCCTGAATGTGTGAATTTCACACGCCGATGACTTATAGTACGGGATGAGATCTACTCTCACTCATCAAAACCAACCTTCGGGTTGAAGCACTGAGTGTGCCATTCTAAAGTTAATTATCCTTTCAAAAGTACACAAAGTATGTTAAACAGCGTCCTTGGTTTGTCCAAATTTTATGTTTTACTTATTTTATTTCCGAGTACCTCCCAAGGTTCAGATCATAGGGAATGGCGCGGAGAGAAAAGTGAAGAAAGAGTGACGACCTTAGTGACAAGTAAAGATAGAGACGCTGGAAAGGACAAAAAGAACGATAAATAGATACAAATGTGACTTAAGCAATGTCTTAATTTGTATTGCTACTTGCAGGTCATCGTCTGCACAAGCGTTAACTCCGGATTTTCATAAAATAAATGAATGATGGAAGTGAACAACGGATATGGCATTGGCGGAAATCACCTAATTTCGGCAATCGACGAACTTGCACATTGCTTTTTTCCACTGGCATTCCTCGAATAAATAAATTTGTATAAATTACATTAGACACACACTTATGTGCTCCTATAAAGTGTAATAAGCAAGAGAATGGTTTTATACCTAATCATTCAATACAAGAATAATCCCAAGTCTTACCTTCAAATAATCTCTAACGACTAAAAACATTTTCCGGTAACAGTAAATGTTTACACGTGTGCACTTCATTTTACTATTACGAAAAATGTTTCCACGAACTTGATAAGGGACAATAAACCTGATGATGACGACGTATCACGTCGAAACAAGTGTCCCACTTGTAAAATAAAGCGAACAGTACCCTAAGAAGTCTGCATATTTTTACAAAGAAAACGGTTGAGGGCTTAACTTTGTGGAAGTTATCCATTACGGAAGAATTAAAATACCTTTGTTATTTACACCTGTAAGATTTATTGTCACGAGCCTGGTTTTGACGCTTAGTGTCATTTTCAGGCAAAAGAGATATGGCTGCATATTTTTATTTTTGGAAAATGCTACTCCACCATTTCAACCCTAATACCGTGGACTTGAATAGGGAGATGTTAAAAGGCAACAAAACAAAAAAATCGAGTCCAGGACCAAAGTCTTCATAATCATCATCATCAGTAGACATTAATCCAAAGATTGGTTTGCTGCAGCTCTTCACTAACCGCTTCATTCCTGCATAATTCTTCACTTTGACGTCCATCATAATTTGCCTGATGCGTTCAATTCTTAGTCTTCCTCTGAAATCCTCTCCATTCATTCCTCCTCATACTTCTTTTACCTCCAACTCTTCGAAAGACATCTCTTCGTTGGTGATTCTAACCGTCCATTTCATCTTCATTATTCTTCGGTTATACTACATTTGAGTCGCTTCCAATGCTGATGTATTGAAGGTAAGAAAACCAAGAATCGATCCAGGACCAAAACCTTCGCGAAGAGTAAAAATTTAAGTACGGACAGTGAAAAGTTTGATAACAGCGATGTACATATCATCATGACGGGGACAGAGAGAGAGAGAGAGAGAGAGCAGGAATGAGAAGAGAGAGAGAGTGAGAGAGATAAAGAGAGGAAGAAGTAAAAATAATCGGCCCCTCAGCTGTGGGTCGTAGAGTGTTCGATCAATACAGAGAGTTGGAGTGGGGACGGGTGGGAAAGAGGAGTGGGGGAAGGCGGGGGTGAGGAGGAGGGGTGAGGGAGGGGGAGCAGGGGAAAGTAGGGGAGGGAGGGAGCCGGGAGGATGCGGAAGAGGGGTAGGAGTGGGAGGCGACTCTGAGGAGGGAGGGACGGAAAGGGAAAGTTGGCGAAACGGAGAGCGAAAGGAAGAGGAGCGGATGTGGACAGCGTTACAGAGGACTCACGAAATGCTTCCGCGGAGAGGTGTTGAAGAGGTGAATCCGCAATTCGGGGTTACTCCCAAGCTGGAGAAGCAAGCTGGCGTTCCTGCGAAACGTCATATAACCACATGAATCAACGCAGAAGGGATCCCGATGGATCTTCACACTCAAGACCGGTGCTTAATAATGAAACATTTTAAAAGGCTTCCGCGGAGAGCTGTTGAAGATGTTAATTCGCAATCCGAGGTTATTCCTGACCTGAAGAAGTCAGCTGGCTTGACTGCAAAACGTCGTCACTGGATGAATCAATGCAAAAGTGATCCCGATAGATCTTCATTTCTATAAAGAGCTAATCTAATGGCCGGTACTTTACAATGAACTACAATTCTAAAGGCTTTCGCAGAGAAGTGCAATCGCAATTCGAGATTGCTTCTGACCTAAATTAGCAAGCTGGCGTGTCTGCGAAACGTCCAAACCAGATGACTTAACACGGAAGAGATCCCAATAGATTTCCATTTTCAAGGCCCACACTAAAGGCTAGCTCTTTACAATTAAACATAATTAATCATCCTGAAGCAATATTTTCCAGTATTTTTGCGGATTGTTGACATTGTGATAATAAAATATTAAAATATACAACTACTTAGCAATTGTTTTTAAAAAACGATAAACAACAGGCGCTGACACTTCTGTCAATCGTAATACACTCCTCCTGGATGGCAATGAACTGAAAACGGAAAACTGAACGCCACCATCTTCCGTCACGTCAGGAAACATTGATTGCAATCCCTTCCTTTTCGACTGCCACAGAACCACGCTCCAGATAAGATTTTTCACAAATATTTTCGTTAAGACCCAGCTCTGGGCCGTTCCCCCCTCACCAATTTCTCTTATGGAAAGCTTCATGGACTCTTTTAACAAGGTCACTAAAATTCTACCGATCTAATCTAATTTTTTACGCAAGTTGAAATTGAAATTACATGGATTTAAAGGATGGGGAAAAAGTTATTTTTTCCATCCTTTAAATCCTTACTTTTCATCAAGTACAAAAGCCATCTGTGCGAAAATCTATTTAAAGAATCAATTTTTTCAGGAAATTCAAATTGTAAACGAATGAGAGTCAAAACAGTTCTTCATTTACAGTAAAAATACAGCATCTTATTAAAAGTCATAATACGTCAGTTTAACAGTAATGTCACTTCAGTCGGCTCCTATGACTGAGAAGCTAATACATTAGAAAATAAACCTCGAACCGTTTGAAGGATTAACTACTTAATGGAAGACTTATTATGCGACGATTAACGAGTTTATTCATTCACGCTGACTACTTACAATGTGAATGAATTACAAGATCAAGGAATTTAGTCAGCGGTATGAGAATGAACGAAATTGTCTAAGTTTTAGCAATTTGGAGATAAGTTACGCAAGCAATAGTTCCTGAAACCCGAATTTTGTAATGAGTTCCATTACTTAATGCATCTCATAACTATTGAATGCATAACTTAAAGTTTCTACAACCTGCCATTAGTCATACACTTTTGACTTCGAGTAGCTAAGGCACTTCGTAAGTGAGAGCAGTATATCTTTAAGCGGAACAAAGGATTTATAATTTAGTTTGATTCACGCAGTCTCCGGGAAACCTAGTCGAAGGAGGAGGTCAGGAAAGGGTGACTGGAAGGGGGTGAGGGGAGGTTAAGGCGGAGAAGGGCTGCGCGGGGGAGAGAGAAGGAGCGTGCGGTTGCAAACGTTGGGGGCAAACATTAAGGGAACCGGATAGCTAATGGAGGAAAGGATCAACGGAAATGACAGCGGCTGGAGTTGGGAAGCGGAAGATGCGGGATGAGGAGAAAGTTTGAGAGAGAAAACGCTCACAACGGAGAGTTGCAGAATGAAAATTGAAGGAGACCGCAAAGGGGTGATCACACATCCAATTAATTTACTCCAAGCGAGACATTCGTCGTCGCCCACGATCAATTCAAATAACGGGAGTGGCATCTTACGTCAATGCGATTCATCATATCTTCTCTATTGAGGGTCACAGGAAGGGAAATTCACTTCGGAGAGGACCGCGCGAGGCTTATCGCACCGTCCCGAAGTTTACTCTGGGAAAGATGCTTGTCACTCATGATCATTGCAAATTCTGTAAATGGCATCGGCTTCATTGTAATCAAACTTATTCAGTACATCTCGGCGCTTCAATCAGGGAGGAAATAAAGCTCTAGATTGGGAAAGACCGGACAGTACATGGGGAAGATAGAGAGTAAACATGCTTCTACAAGACAAAATTTATTGCCTAGCATTTAAGTGAGTTTGAGCCATGTGATGCCATCAATTGTGATGTTTTATAATATACCACATTTTTTCATGCCTCACATCTTCCCCATTTACCTCGGTCTAGGACAAACGTCATCCGTACGTAGAAGTATTGCAGAATTGGGGGAGGGAAGCCGCCTAATCTAACCTTAAGGTAGTTAGAGCGATATTTTTCTCTAGCCATAATAATGTTCGAATTATATTAAACATTATGCCAACCATGTCTGGCGAGATGTGGTGGAACAGCATTTTCGAAAGTGAAAATCAACAGGTATAGTACAGTCCAGGTAAGTAAGTAAGTAAGACAATGGTAGGGTAATTCAAGCCATTTTGAGGTAATTCGAGTCATTTTATGGCGATTAAGGTTGGAGGGAGACAGCAAATCACCCGAATCACCCTAACATTGTCTTGACCTCCATAAATCCTTCCCCTCTCAACTTATCGAAAATCCTTTCCCCGTCCATTAAAAATAAGAATAAATACCCACGATAAACCGGAATTTTGGATTTTATACCTGATGATGGCGATGTAATAAGTCGAAACACGTGTTGGTTTTAAAATAAAGTGGACAGTACTATCTCTGTTGATTTTCATTTTATAATTAAAAATTTAAGCAGTTTTAAGAATCATGCGTGGTAAATCGACTCGTAAGTTTTTCACCAAATAAATTGCAGTTCCATCCTATGTGCGGGACAGTCCGCCCTATGGTTCTTCCGTGAGCCGTCTCTAACATTTTCCCTCACGTAAATATCCATTTCAATGGTTATCTATTTCATGCTTACATGTTAAGGTGGTTCCACCGTACAAAGGGTTCAAAAGTCATTTTATTGGAGAGGTAGACTGATAGGAGTTATTCAGGCATCGGAGAAAGGATTGAGCAAAACCTGACTTCAATATCATCAGCCTGATATATCAACTGAAGGCGCCAAATGGAAACACAGTTCAACGTCTCCCCAGACAGAAGGAAAACAGTATTTGAAGAGCCCTCAACAAGACATTTAAGTATGGACCGGATTAGGGATTCCACCGAAAAATCTTCAATACATCCAAGATTCGAACCCAGACCCTCGGGATAGGAAGTCAGTACTCTATCCACCACGCCAATCTGATCTCCTCAGGATTATCATGTTGAAATCATGAAAGAAAATAGTCGACGCCATTTGAAAATGACATTAATAGTCGAAACGTTTCGTGTACCAAGTTTATCTTTTGGACACTACTGTCCTGTCTTCGTTTCATTTCAACACAATGTATGAAACGTTTGCATTCGTGAGGATCATTTTGTGAGGTTTTTACAAACATGAGTATTCAAAAACTAAAGTTTGGCAAAAACTAAAAACATGCATTTTTCAAGACGCCAAAATAGAAATACAGGTCCTCTGCAAATCGATGGGTTTGCATTTGAATAAGTAGACCATTTTAAATATTTAGGAGAAATTTTAACAAATGACAACACGGAAGAGCCAGAAATACAAAACAGGTTAAACCTCGCCAACAGATGTCTGCATGCATGCAACCGAATTCTATCTTCTAAAGCCCTATCGCAAAAAACCAAAATTAGACTTTATAAAATAATAATATCCCCAGTACTACTCTACGGATCCGAAGCGTGGAGGCTGTCGAAGAAGGAGGAGAAAAAACTAATAGTGTTCGAGAATAAGATATTGCGAAAAATCTATGGGCCCACATACGAAGAAGGATAATGGAGAAAAAAAACAACAAAGAAAGCATCATCAGGAATCTATAAAAAACATCCAGACATAACAAGTGAAATAAAGGCAAGAAGGATCAGATGGGCTGGACATATTCTAAGGAAAGAGGAGGGATGTCTGCTGAAGGAGGTGCTATATGGGATTCCTGAAGGAAGAAGATCCCGGGGAAGACCACGGCTAAGATGGTGGGACCAAGTGAGAACGGATATGCAAAAGATTGGAGCAACAGAAAGAGAGGCAGAAGATCGATCCAGGTGGAGGGGATTTGTCGATGCGACTAAATATCGCCCTATAAGATATAGATGGCCCTGGGGGGAGTAAGAGTATTCTATAAGCTGGAATGCTCTTCACGTAGCACACCTATGTAGGGAGCGGCATTGTTAAAGAATAAATAATATTGCAATTTTACACACTGTTTAAATATAACTGACCGGTTTCGATGCCACAACATCATCATCAAAGTGCGACTACATGTAGTCCAACTCTGATAATGATGTTGAGACATCGAAACCGGTAAGTTATACTTAAACAGTGTGGAAAATTGCAAAGTTATTTATTCTTTAAATATGTCACAATTCCACGAAGTTATTTCGCCTGCCACCATTTTAATAGGGAGCCACAGTTCGCTGAATTAAACCACCACCAGCGGCATTCCAAAAGGAATGGAAAACCAATACTCTAGCCATCACACCACACCAGCCAGATTCCCAAGGAGTGAAGAGAACCAGAATGAAAAGGTGTATTACAAAGTTAAAATATGGCAAAGAGGACAGAGTGGTGATGGATTCTTAGCTTTGCGATAGGTGAGTGGAATACAAGGAGATATTGAGAGAGTTCATATTACAGAGCATGAAAGCGAGGAAGGTATTGGGAGGGGCGAGATTAGTGGGACGGCGAGAGAAGTCGTGGGAGGGGGGGCGGCAAGGCCGGGATGATTGTGCGTCGCTGTAGGATCGGGAAAAGGGCTCGGAGAGTTTGGGGGGATGGATGTCTCCATTGGGTAGGCTTTTGAGATATGGGCGGGGGCTGGGGTGGGAAGGATCCCGTCAGCGAAAAATGACGATAAAAATGAGCGGGAGAGAAGAAGAGGTCTTCGGAAACTTCTTATCAGCAACGGGGAGGAAGAAACCCCAAGATTGCCAACTCCGGAAAATGTACGACTAAGTGAGGAAAAGATAGCCATTAAAACAAATTCGTGCCCCGCTGGAAAGATTACAAAATGACCATTAAACGTCGTAAAACATGATGGTAAGATCTATCTATCTACTATCCACCCATAGGTATATCGGGCGAGATACATAATTAATTTTAAAATCAATTGTGGACGACGCTACTTACTTGACTTCGCCCATAATGTGGTTAGAGAACACCTACTTAGTAATTTTCCTCAATTTCATTATTGGCACCCGACCGATTTGATGCCTCACGACGCCATTTGCACTATATTTGAGCGTCTTTTGTTTGTACTAATGATTTAATTATGATTAAAAAACATCGAAATCAGTCACGTGCCAATAATAAAAGAGTGAAATATTACAAGGTATTTTTCAAATTTTCGTTCTCTTTCGTTCATTATAAAAATTAACATAAAAAAATCAACATTTTTCGCAGGAATTTTATTTCATCCTGCGACGCGTTTCACAAATGTTTGGTATCGTTATGTGAATATCGGGTTCAGTTTACGTATGTCCACACATAATGATGGAGAGGAGGATAATAGACCAAGGTGGAACACAATTTATTAACTTCAATTCTCCAGCATACACATTTTCCAAAGGCGTGAAATGTCTCAGGACGTAAGCTTGACTAATTGGGATTCATCTTTATATTCACTTGCCCCACATATTTTGTATAACCTACATACCAACAAAATTCTCATAATTTACACTTAATGATTCTGTGAATCGATTTACATAGTCATGCTATTAGATAAAATATTCGTAGATAAGAATGACCTTCCTTACGATATTCATCGCTCCCGCGAAAAGAAGCCTGAAGTTTAGATTGATAATATTTTATTCGCATTATGATATAGATAGATAATGATTTGATATAGAATATATAAGAGATGAATAATGATTTGATTTAGATTAGAATACAGAGGAATAAACTATAAATGATTATGAAGGGTCTGGTACTTTTCCGGCTTATTATCTGGATAAATGTTTTTCGGTTTTCAAAATAATCTCTCTGGCACCATATCCCTGATGACGAGCAACGAGTCGGACCTCGAAACGTCGGCAACTATGGAATCACTCACGCCGTTGAAAACCCAAGAAAAATTCGTCCACCAAAATTATTATCTTTAAACACTGCTCATTTGACGAGCAATAACCAAATTTTTGTGAGATATCGGAACGTTCTGCTATTACTCCCCAAACAACGGCGCAAATTGCATTGTGGTTTAACTGGAGCAAGTTCTTTACCTTAATATACGTCGAAGGTTTAATGTCGTTTCGCTCATACTGCTCGCAAGACAGGGTCATCAGCACTTTGGCTGAATGGGAGAATCAACCCTCCGCATACGAACCGAGCCCGCCTTCGTTGATCGATCGGAAACCGGGGTTCCTATCGCGGTACGTCTTCGCCTTCGCATTGAAAGTAATCCCGGTTTGCACACTGCGGCATAAAAAGATGACATTTGACTGATTGCTGACCTTAAGATTTCCCTACGGAAACATAGGAAAGCAAATGATTCTCTCTCAAAACAGTAATCGGTAGTCTCGTTCCCATGTTACGATTTGAGGAAAAAGAAGGTTATAAGGGCACTAGAGGAGAAACTGCATTGTGTGTGCGCGGAGGAGAATCGGGGTCTGTACGAATTTGAAACGATGTCAATAAACCCGCAAAGGAGAATGCCCGAAATGCAGAGAGAAATTTGGCGGCAAGCACGAATCAGTGGGGGCCTTGGAGAGAGACGATGGGGGAGGGGATGGAGTCCGCCACTGCGATATTGCAATGTATCGACTGTACACGATATTTGCGTGACATCGAATTGAGGTACAGAACCGTCGGGCTATGCGATATCCGGTGTGAGCAGGGTAAGAAAAGTAATTCAGCTTAAGATATTCGTGGAAATTTTAGCCATTAAGTGAAGGCCTGAACGCAATGTAACGCATTATAGATATGGTATTATAGAGTTGCCATTCCATATACGCCGAGTCCTAGGTTTATAATTTCAATTCATTCCTTGCGTGAAAATGGCAATAAAGAGTAGAGTTAAGGAGAAATTTAAGTAAAACAAACAGATTTTCCGATTTATATGCAAGCATGTAAATATTTTGCGATACTCTACCACAAGCAGTATGTGATTTGAATGCAATTCAGTGGCAACATGCATCCGATATCATGCTATTTGCGAATTGATGATTCAATGATACGATTAAGCAACATTTCAGGTCTATTTTGATAAGATTTTATCTATCGCAATGTGATGTGGGTTCTCTTTCATCGCAATAAGCGATGTCACCGCGATATAATGTAAAATCTGATCTCATGAAATATAAAACACATCGAGATTTTTGTGATACGTAATTCATACTTCAATGCAATAAAGTGATAACTGGTAAAGATAAGGTTCCATTTCGATATGTGACTTTATAAAATAAGATACATCATACGGTATTCATGGCAAATTGAACACGAGGTACACCTTTGTAAAATTCATTATTATACAGGGCAATATGATATGGGCAATTAGATTATGATATAGGGCAATGACAACACAAAGTATAGGAAAAGTGAAATTTTAAAGACTAATTACGTTAACCAGAATAGACAATTTTTTCACAGTTTAGCCACGTATCCAGTGCAGAATTTACGTATAAGCTACACACGCTATAGCTATAGGGCCCCCACTTTCTTGGGGGCCCCAAAAAAATTGTCCAAGTGAGCAACTGTCATATATACTTAAATATACTGCAGCATTATTATTATACACAGCAGTTAGTGGGGGGTGGGAAAGGAAAAGTGAGTGGGAGAGGGTATTTCGATGGAAGGAAGGAAGACGATCAAAGAGGAGGCTTGCGTGGTAATCGTGGGTCACCGAGAGCACATTTTCATAATTTTTCAAGTCGAAAAAAACATTCTAGAACCACATTTCATTGGAGTACATCTGTTTATGCGGTCGAACTCACCATAAGTGCAGCAAAGGAAATAATACTAGAGTATATTATACATTATTTTCCTTAATTAAAATCATGTCATGACTTGAGTTTCCGGCGCAGTAATCGAAACTCACGCGAGAAGTATAATGAATTTTTCTAAATAATTTTTCGAATCTTTGACTGGGCATGACACCTTTGATATTTGCTGGCAACCATATTAATAATACTAACTGTCTGAATTAAGTGTTTACAAGAAAATCGATACGCATATAATCGAATTAGTATGAAATATATCTTGTCATAATGCTCATTTTAAAATCGGAATAAATTGCCTAAAATGGTAAAATTGATAAAATAAATTTATTTGCACTTTTACCTGTACATATCACTAACAAGAACACGTACGCAGGGTTTCACGCAAATCAAAACATAGGTAAAATCCCTGCAACCACATTAACGAGGCGACGTTGGCCTTTATGGGAATGAAAGAAGGACGGCTTAAAAGGAGAAGGTCGTGCTCTACAGCAGATGGCGGAGATGGAAGAGGAGGGAAAGCTAATGGGCGAGGAGGGTATAGAGCAGTAGAAGGAGAGTCTCGCCTTGAGGATTACAGGAACAAGCAAAATGGATTGATAGTTATTCCCTTTTCGTCAAGGGCTTCGTTTGTTTTCGCTCCCACACCCACAAGACGAGAGAGGATTTTGCTCCGGATCGCTCAGAAACTTAAGAAGATCAAGTTTCTCCGTAAAATGTCAATAATTAAAGAAGTGGTGGATGACTAAATAAAAAAAATTACGCCGCTGATGGCAGAGTCGAGTCGTGTCATTGATTTCACTGAAAGTAAGGACCGATTAAAATCAAGCATGAGGAGTAATGAACTTCACTTGCGCAACCAGTGATTTGAAATGCGATGCATCGCACGAATTTTATTAGGGAGTAAGTTTGTCATAAACGATTGAGATGAAAAAAGTACTTATACACTAGTTCTATATTTTGACGATCAGATACGTACGTTACTCAGGCCATAGCAATGAGTAAATTGAAATTTTCTTCACTAGAAAATTCTGCCCAAAACGTTAATTACTTGAGCAATCAGTAATGTGAAATTCGAGACGCTAAACGACTTCCTCATCTATGTATAAGGTTATCGCTAACAAGTGGGACGAAAAAAATGAAGTCAGTCACGTATTTTACCGTCGAGAAATTTTCAAGTCATGCCGTTAACAAGCCTTCACTACTCAGAAGAAAATCAACCCAAAATAGCGACTTAAGGTGCATTGTCCCTGGAGCGACTCTTGCGATAGTAGCTGAGCGATAGTGGCTGAGCGACAGTAGCTCAGCACTGGTAAGCGTTGTTTCAAATGGGACCATTGTCCTTGACGCGACTGCGACTGGCGCGGCTAGCGATTGTAGCTGGCGACTGTAGCGAGTCTGGTCTGAGGGCAGACTCAGTCGCAGTCGCGGAGCGATTGGTGTCGAGTGCGCACGTGTTTAGTAGGTATTTCAAAAACAACTTCTTCTGCCTCGAACTAGGCCTGAGCGATATTGATAATTCAATATCGGGATACGATAATTTTAGCATATCGTCAGCTGGCGATATCGATATCTCATATCGCGTCGATAAATATCGTCTTATCGTGCCCCGATAATTCATCGTGGCACGATAAGATATCGGGGCACGATAAGATATCGTGGCACGATAAATATCGCGGCAAATATCACGATAAACATCGCGATCACGATAAATATCGCGATAAAATATAATGATATCGCGTCCCGATAAAATATCACGATATCACGCCCCGATAAAATATCACGATATATTATCACGATAAATATCACAATAAAAGATGGTGATATTGCGCTCGTTCAAATATCGCGTAAACGCGCCCGATGAATTACCGTGATATTGCGCCGGTTAATCGCGTCGGAAAAAGACAGCCGTTGGGTTGGGCTTCGCTTAAGCTGGAGCAAGCACGTTTGAAAACTTACTATTCTGATATCTGCTAATTCAAATTCTCAGCAGTTCTCTCTCACTCTCTCTTTCAATATCAGTGGTCCGATAATTAATAGGTGACGTCTTGTTCAAATTTTGGAAGGAACTAGTGTTGCCGCGAGACGAGACGAGACTTGAGCCAGTCTCGTCTCAGTCTCGTTTTCTGAACTCGGGTATCGTCTCGAATCTCGTCTCGTGAACCCCAGTCTCGTCTCGGTCTCGAGTCTCGGACGAGACTCTCGTCTCGTCTCCCCCAAAATAAATTTAGCACCATAAAAAGCCGTTTCCTTTGCGTACTTAATCGCTGAATCGGTACACTCGAAATAGGAAAGCCATTAATATAAATTTTAAATATATATTGATCTGGACACCAATTACATCAAACTGCTAGTAAAATCATTGACTTTATTGATACTCAATGAATAAACTAGTAACATAAAAAAAATTTCTAAAAAGGGAATGTAGACACAAATTTACTGCAGAGAAATTCACAGAAGGTTTAAGAAAATAATCGCCAAAATAATGTGAGTGGTATAAGAAATAATTTTCGCTTTAATAAGGTAGTTTAAATAATTTTCAGATTTAAAATAGTTTAATTAACATAAATTTTATTAGACTGGCCAAATTGCACGTCATCCACGAGTTAACACAGAGTAAACTTCTTGCTGATTCGTGATCCAAGCGGTTTTTATGCTTCCTTATTGTCAAGGTTGCTCTTGAGAACAACCTTTCCGCTGGAACAGATGTAGTAGGAATACTGAGGAAGTCTCTCGCCATTTTTGATAGCACTGGAAAAGTTGCCTCATTTTCCTTCCACTATGTCGTAGCAAAAGCATCGTAGCATCGTAAGCAAAAAGTAGTTCTTGACGGAATTAGGTCTGATGTAGTTAAAGTGACATCATGTGCCCCACAAGGAAGCGTAATCGGCCTCCTTTTGTTCATTATATGCATAAATGACCTACGCCCTCGAATTAGCAGTAAAATACGTTTATTTGCCGACGACGCTGTCATCTATCGCAAAATTAGTGATCACTCTAACTTTGAAATTCTAACATCGAATTTAAACAACGTTCATGTGTGGAGCCAAGAGTGGGGACTCGAACGTAATCTGAGCAAATGCACGGCGGTACATTTCTTGCGGAGGTCGTCCAACTATCCCCATGTATATGCTGTGGATGGTGTTAACATAAAGGCGACAGATGAAGTGAAGTATCTGGGAGTTACGATAACCTCGAACCTATCGTGGAGAACAAATATAAGAAATATTTGTGGCAGAGCTCTGAAGAAGCTAGGATTCGTCAATCGTATTGTGGGAAGATTTTCAGATGAAAAAGTAAAAGAGAGGTGCTATTTCGCACTCGTCCGGCCACACTTTTAATATGCAGCGAGCATATGAGATCCGGTGCAGAAAGACTTAATTCGGGAACTTAATAAAATACAAAGGAAGGCTGCGCTATTCGTCAAAAAGAGCTACGGGCGTACAGACAGCGTTACACAGGTGTTAAACGAATTAGGCCAGGAGCCACTAGAGACTCGGAGGCTGCGCGCTAGGCTTACAATTAGATTACTTGTGAAATTAAGAATAGATATCTTTAAGAGCGACACGGAGTACATAATATTGGAACCCCACTATATTTCCAGGTCCGACAGAAACGATAAATTAAGAGAAATATTTTGCCGAAAGGATAGGTATGGGAATTCGTTTTTCCCCCGAACAATAAGGGACTTTAATAAATGCTAGACGTAAAATCATTAGAGCGTTTCCTTTTTATATGTAAACGGCTGGTGTCCTAACACCCCCCGCCACACGCCTATTGAGGCGGCTTGCGTGGTAGTATGTAGATGTAGATGTCAATATGTTTGCATCACTAGGGGATCTCGGCAGTTGAAGATAGTCTTCAAGTTCTTTCCTCCATTTTTCATGCTGGGAAAATAAACTAGGAGCAAATATATGAAAACCATTAGGTATTAACAGAAAAAGGGTTAAATTTCTATTTAAAAGTAAAAACAATTAAATAAAAGTTCTGAGACTAATTTAACTTCTCTCTTAGGTCAAAATAGTTAAGGTAAGTGAAATTAGTCGAAAAGGAGAAAATACCTGCCAGTACTGGGTCTTGACTGCTTACAGAGAGAATATACATCTAGAAGGTCTTCCTCGTCACTTTCTACCAAAACAGACCTCTCAAGATTCTCTAGATCCATTGACTGAGCGGACTGTATTTGAGTGGGATACCTTTCGTAATAGACTTTGAACATTTCCTCAAATTTCAATAGGGACTTTTCCTGCATCTCTTTTCCCCATGGCGTCATGGAGAAAGTTTCACATTTATGACGTGGATCTAATATTAATACCGCGCAATAAATCCAGTTTGTCAGGCGGTAGTGCTTTAGCATCTTGTTCCGATTAGCTTGATAGGCAAGCAACAGTTTTTCATCACCTTCATTCCTTCCAGGCTTGTTGTTTAGTATTTCCATCATTATTTCTAGCTTATCCAACAGCAAGTTAAATGGAACGGTAACGAGTGGAAGGGTGGCATTATTTTCTCCTCCTAATTTATTCGTCAGAACTTTAAAGTTTTTTAAAACTTTGTGAACATTTTAAAGCAGTGTCCATTCTGATCCAGTGATTTTGAGGCGCTTCAGGTCACTTGTACTATCGCATAGGATTTAAATACCTCTCTTCACATTAAGTGCTGTTCCAATCATATCGTCTGTTGAATTCCTCCTAGTTGGGACGTCTATTACAAGGTTCAGTGATGGTTCCTCTGCAGCTTCGCAAGCGCTACGGAATTTATTTAGTAACTGCTCACTTTTTTTAATTCTTTTAATTAGAGATCTTATTTTGGCAATCGAAGTTTTATTTTCTTCTTCAAAATCAAAATCCTCGTCGTCACTGTCAATTAATAAAGCTGGTCTTCTGAAACCCCGTCCTCCAGAGACAACGTTTTTAAGAGATCCTGAACTACAAGATTTAGTACTTGGGTTATGCATCTAAAATGCTGATCAGTGCTATCCAAACTTAGTTCTTTAGCCATTTAAGCTAAAGAACTCGGCCGCAAATCGAGGGATCCGGGATCGAATCCCGGTCAGGGTGAATGATTTTTCCTCTCAGGAATTTCGCACAAGTCTGCAAATAGATTATTTCGACAGGTTTCTGGTCCCTTTTAGAATGGACTGCATGCTGCTGAAATATGATTACCTGCCGTTAACAGGTGTTTCTGGAGAAAATATGATGAATGGAGTTAGAATGAGTGGCTGATGAATAAATGCCGGTCAGATGATCCAGTAATGGACTGATTGATTAAATGGATTTTTGGTTAGCATAATAAAGGCAAATGAAAGAAATTAAACTCAAATGAAAGCCAATTGTAGTTATCCTTTGTTATTGTAACATCCTCAACACAATTTAGCGACATTATGGTAAATATCCTCACTAAACTCGGAAGATATATCATTCAGGAAGAGATAAATAGTTATTTCAATTATCATTCGTCTTTCTGCCGTGGTGATGTGCTCTGCGCAATTCGAAATTCGAAGGCGCCATCATTTTCTCCTAGCATGCAAACTATAAGCAGGATTGCAAGTGCCGCTGGGCTACACTTTACATATTATCCAAGATATTTTTGTCGTAGAAGTAAGCACTGAAAATTACCACTTTATTAAATAGTCCAATTTTTTCTGGATAAATTTTCCAAGGTTATTATCGCAGGAAACAAGGAAAAGTAGTCAGCCATTAACACTCCCATACTTGGCTCCAGAAGTCACGCTCATGCATTCAGAAATTGATTTTTCGGCAAAAATTCTTTTTTAAAGTTAGATAATTTATCGAAAAGTTATTATTGAATTATATTTCAAATTTAACACTTGAGATAAACGTAAAATTTACTTCGTCTTAACAGAAGGACATAGTTTTAGGGATAAAGCTATACCAAATACCAATAAAGGACATATATCTGTATTTCGAGACTTTCGAGAGTCTCGTGGAAGTGGTATCGTCTCGTCTCGTCAAAAAGTGATCTCGTCTCGAGTCTCGCGGCAACACTAGAAGGAACTGAAAACAAATGTTTGTACATTAGTGTATATATTGTCCACTGATCTAAATATACCGAAACAAACTCAGCAAGGAAAGTAATATCAAGGAAGGCAATAAGCTCAAAATGCTGAGGATATGGACATTCCTACGTAGAGGACTATTTTATTCCTAAAATATTAAAGAAAATCTAATAGCCTCGGGTTCGGTGTGGTGACACTTTATACTCTCCTTTCCCCATGGTGACTATATTAAAAATGTTAAAGATGTGACATTATGGTCCTGGTCATAAACCTCTAATTTCAAGGATTGTAACGACACTCAACATAGGATACCCCACACAAGAGCCTCATAAGCCACACAAGATCACACATTTTACCTTTTTCTCCCAATAGAGGATTTTCAGCGGGTAGTTATATCAATAAAACTAGGAGATATTTTCCCGAGAAACAAATAAATCACCCATAAGGTATAATTATATCGCAACTGCAGTGTTAAATATTTTCATTGAGACGCCTTAAACGCAGGTTGGGAAAACTGAAGCCTCGTTATTCCATTCTATCATAAATATACACGACACATCTCAAGCTATATAATTTTTTCTCCATGAAATTTTAACTTATTTTAATGCATATCAATAAAATCGCACGAAAAACAAAAATTATCTGAACGAACATGCTGTTATGAGAAGTAGATAACACAGAGGAATGGAATTTTGAGGAAAAAACCAAAGATTATTTAAAAGCAGAATTTAGCTTAAGAATGAAGCCAATAGATGAACGTCTTTGCAGAAAAATCCACAAATAATCAGGCATATAGTAAAACACTCAGAATTAGAAATCCTAATGCATGAAAGCGATATGGAATCCTTCATGTTGAAATAAGTAACTCGGCCTATTACTTATTCCACTCTTGAATTTTTCTAACCGACCCAAGTTTTGACATATTATGCCATTTTCAAGGTAATAAATCCTTGACGATGGCATAGTACGCCAAAACCTGGATCTGTTAGAACAATGAAGTGGGGAATCATACCGAGTTACTTATTTAAATATGAAGAATATCAAAGATTTTCACAGGGTAACGCTGGACATATACAGAAGACTCTTACATTGAAAACGACAAAATGTTGCACGATCCGACAACTCGAATAATTACATATCAATCTGTGCGGAAGACGACGTAATTATCTAATCTTTACGACGCTCACGTAATCAAGCACAATTCCCTACTTCCTTCCATAAAATTGAACAGAACTGTAGAAACGGAGTGGGAAAAACACCACAGAACTGGAAAAAACACAGCTGGGAGTTTGCATAAGTTGCAGCTTAAAATTCTCTTCGGACGTAAATTTAGCGGAAACCAGACTGGCAGGAGATAGGAGGCTCCGATTTCGATTACTTGGTCAATTAAAATTGTATTTTCTAGCCATAACTCAATAAATTTCGCATTTAAAACAGAAAAGAAAGATGAAGGGGGAAATCATAGCGGGTGACGCAGAAAGTAAATGGAATATGCAATGGAAAACGTCAAGGAAAGCAGCCTTGAATAATTCAGAGGAGGCAAAACGTATGGTCTGCGGTGCGGGTGGCTGAGTGTGATAGCGTCTTTGGCTCATGAAGAGCAGCAGGGAATGCAAAACCGAGCGAGCTTCATATTTCTATCCACTGCTGATGGCATGAATTTTCCCATTATTTCAAGTAGACATTTTTGCAGAATAAGGGCTTTTGAAGTAGATTTGTCGTTGAAACACTCATTAATACCCCAAAATGTGAATAATAATGTTGGATTACATTTTAGACACAAAATAGTATAAAAAACCCAATGCAATAGGCATTACATTCTTGCGTTCTTGTTGTAGGTGGATTCGCTGTAAAAGGAATAAAATGCCATTGTATACATACTATGGATTCTTACAGAAAAACGTGTCTTCTGTTTGACATGGATGAAAAAATCCTACCTTGCCGCGCTATATCTTTTCTCAAATTAAACTTAAAATTGCTTGGTGTTCAATGCGCGAATGGCTAAAACACGGGAAAAATAACTTTTTGCTATCTAATACAAAAATTTTAATAATTAACAAACTATCCAAGGGTGCTAATATTAAGGCAAATCCACCTTATTTTTAGAGTTATTAGCAAATAATTACTAGAACTCAAGTAAAAATGAGTTATTTCAATACAAGGCGCTTCGGTCGACTCCTATGGATTCAAAAAGTTCATTTAAAACATATTCGGCGAAATAACTTCATATTCTATACCTTAATTATATTTTATCGTAGATAAGGAATGCCATCAATGAAATAATTATTATTTTAACTAAACCAACGAACAGGTAAAATTCAGTACGTGTTTTGATTCACGCAGTCGTGGCGAAACCTTTACGTACTATACATTAAAATCCCACAGGGTTAATACTTATTTTGATAATGCTTAATGGATAAAATAGCAACATAAGTAATCAGTTTCATAGATATTAAATTATTGCGCTCCTGCACAATAAAATTCATGAATTAGAAAAAGGAAATTCCGCGTTCCAAGCGATTCGCAATGCTTCAAAAACCCCAAGGAGCTCCAATTATGAAGGGGGAGGAAAAAAAGAGGCCGAGGATTTCGTCTGGAAATGGAAAGGCGCACCAAGGGGAGGAAGAACAGGGAAATCTTTGCCATCACTTCATTCCGTTAACCCGACCTCGCGGAAGAGGCAGGGCGAATACAAATTTAGAGCAGGAATAAGAGAGGAAGAGAGGAGGGTAAACAAGGCAACGTTAAAAGTAGACGGCGGTGGAACGTGTTTCCGAGTTGCTTGCTGTAGAGGCAGAGAGGAGGGGTTCATGGGAGAGGAGGGGTTCATGGGACAGGAGGAGCTCTGGCAAGAGTTGAAAAAGGGCGACAGGGAACGTACAAGGGAAAGGGGAAGTGGGATAAGATCGCGCGATACCGCTTTCTGCGTTGACTGCGATATTCAATATGCCGAAGATAATCACAGTGTGATAACAGCCTTTGGGATTTATGATTTATCGCATGTGTGCTACAATTCGATGTGATGCGATACACGATATCGCGGGATATCTTACGACATGCGATAAAAAAATGCGATGTGATCTCATGGATATGCGATAAAATACCATATGCGTCATCATAAGGTATGAGGCAACACACAATAGCCGATATCATACGAAATGCAGCACTATGCATATGCGATGTCGTGGACATGTGATGTTATACGAAAAAGCAATACCTTGGCTAAGCGATATCATACAATATATCATTGACATACGATATCATATGATATGCCACCGATATGCAATATAATACGATATGAAATTTTGTGGATATGAGACATCAAACGATATAAGGCATCACACAATATGCGATATCATATGACATGCGATACCATGTAAGTGTGATATCCTGCATATGTGCCACATCGCGTCTTGTACGATGCAAAATTTATATCGCAAAACGACGTTGAGGATTGAATACGGCGGAGCCCTAACGAAGCGGCTGGAATTCAGAGGCGGTATAGACGGAATATAGGAGCAATGGGCGATATCGTGCAATGTATTTTCGATAAAAAATATCGTTTGATATTCGACATAGTTCTCATTTTGATACGGCACCTCTAATGCGATGAAAGTTTATTATCGCAATGAGATATTGAAATTTGAGTATCGCACACGGGGGAGTGAACGGGAGGGGAGGGGGAATGAAATTCTGAGACGGTTGGCGACGCTGGGGAGAGGATGGCGGCAAAAGAAGAAGAATTCCACGCGCCAAAATAAATGGATTTATGAAAATACACGATTCAAAACAAGGATGCAGAGGGTAGTGGAGAAGGGGCCGGGAGAAAAACGCTGGGAGTGGCTGGAGAGAGAGGGGGGGGGGTTGGGAGGGGTGGAAGGGGGCGGATGAGGTGAGGAAGGCAGTGGAAGTGAGGTAGGAGGAGTGTGGCACGAGGCAATAATAGCTGAGGGGTTATGGAAACTATTATCTTGAGGAGGAGGAAAGTCTGGGGGTATGCGTTGGGGGGGTAAGACGACTTGGAATGAGGATGAACGCCCGCAAAACAAGCATCCGAAGGAAATTATGAACTCCCCATCTCTTGGCATTCACAAAAAACATTCAGTATTTTCCACACAGACAAAGCAGATCGAGCGGAATTCCTTTCTTGAAACAACTACAGCCGGGCGAAGAGAAATAGTACACCTTACACCAACAAGATGGGCCTCAAAATCTAGCTGGATGCGCATTTGTTACCTTCAAATGTTTTTCTCCCATCGCAGGAGAACCACCATACTTTGAAAACCAAATTGTTATGCCTCCGGCCCAAAAGGAAGTTTGAGAACAACTTATTGAATTCGTGTAATAAGTCTGCGGGGCCCGACACAAAGACTGTTCCCGTTACAAATTCAAAGCATATAACAAAGGAATTTCACTTATGATGAAATATTTTCTTTCAACCAAAAGTAACTGTTCTTTGTTTTCATGTCGGTATGAACTTAATATTAGCATTAATCGGTCATTTATCTACCCGTTAAGATGAAAATAATTAACATCAGTTCGGAGTGTACCCAGACATGATATTTTAATAGTTTACGAGTAAGTTAAAATTACGAAATAAACGTAGACCGTGAGAAGTTCGTAAATATTCCCGTTACTTCATATTAATTACCCTCGATGCCTATTTCATTACATGCTGGAATAAATTTTAAGCGTTCCGGTGTATTTTTCTGAGGGAACAAGCACCACACAAGTCAAGCAAGCATTTGCAATAACATTACTTTTTACTGAGTTAGATTATGTTTGTATTTATTCGAAATAATCAATTTTAGGTTATTTCATACAAGACCAGTTTCCACACAAATGGACTAAAATTCTTTTCTTTTTTTATTGTATTTACCTTAACTTTCACGAGACAATTCGGACGGATTTGTTGACGTTGGATTGAATTCATTATTCCGCGTGTGCTGGGAAACATAAAATATAAAAGTGACACCATTAATGAGACTCAAAGCTTGCAACACCAATGTGAATGAAACGCGCAACTTACCAACATACGCCATGCAGCGCCAATCCTCGTAGTAGTCTTAATTTTAAACTATTTGTAGAGAGAATGGCTATTCTTTGCAATTAGAATCCAAATTACAAATGTTTCTACATTCCCTCGAATACTTCAATCAATAATAAAAATAATCAAGTCTTTACTTAAAGTTTAAAGCTTTAAATTCAAGTAAATTATAAATCAGCGTTTACTGGAACTCAAATTGTAGAACAACGAAGAAATACACCTGTACTTTTTTAAGGAAACAGAAAAAAATCAAGTAAAGTAAGAATTTACAATTAATTCTTATTTAATTAACGCTTATAATGTACGTTGATAAAATACATCTTTCCATAGTCTTGAGTGAAAACTAGGTTCTTTAATGGTTTTTAGGCAAAGATTCAGAAGCCTCGAGTGACGAGAAAGGAGCGAAGACATCGAATTCATGCATTAAGATCCGTGGGCTTTCTTGATTCAAAAAGTTGTACGTCCCAACACACGTTTATCCCAATTCTTTACCTCTAATAGTTAAATTCAACAGATTAAAAAAAAACAGACACTAATTTCTCGTTCACGTCCTTCCACGAATCTCACATAATTTCCATACCAGTTCACATGAGGGTCACTCTTGAAAGAAAATTGTATGGCAAAAATCTACATACAACCAAGGCTTCTTATTTCTGTCACCTGAGTTTCATGTATAGGTATATCAACCAGAGTATTAAAGAAACTATTTCTCTCATAGATGAGGCGTCGAGGCGAGAGGATATGAAAACATACCATCACAAATCCAACCATGATAACAATAACCACGCATTCAGCATTTAGGTACCTTTCGCTTAATATATTTATGACGTTAATTTCTTTTACCTTTTCACAGATTTTTCCCTAAACTGTAACCGAAGATATAGATATCCTTCTGGGTGGCTCCAAAAAGGCTAAACATCTTAAATGGTTTTTAGTGGAAGAGACTGCAAAATAATACACTTCACGTTTTCAGGCGTAACTCTGTGGAACATCATATTGGAGTCACTCAAATACTTAGCATAGTACACACTAACATTTTTATTCGAGACCCAAGTTTCATCTTATAAAGTCATTATCAAGGGTCCCTTGGGTTACAGTCCCTTAATCATAACTCGAAACCTGGGTCATAAGTTGATACCTGGGTCGGGAATAAATATTAAGAGGATGGACTAAACTAAGTTTTTTATTTACTCCAGACTGCAAAATTTCGATCGCCGCATTACTCACGGGATGAAGTGATATTGCTGAGTATAGTGTGGAAAAATACGGCAGTCAAAACTATGACAGCAACAAATTGAAAACCAAGACGCCATCCTTATCCTGATTATCGGATCCAATATTTCCAATTTATCGATAACTATCGATCAGCAAATCGATTTCCTAAAGCTTTCCACTTTAAGCGGGGATTCTACACAGGAGTTGACTCCTATCTGATCGATTAATATCGAGTCGACTCCACTTGGAACCACCACAACTAGGATGGCGGCTACTCCGTCCAAGTATCGAATTCCGCCAATATCGATGGTGAACTCCTACAGGAGGAGTAGGTATGGTGCACGTTCAAGTTTCACCTTCCAAGTGGACTACTCGTATAGGAGGCAACTCCTGTGTGTAATAGCGGCTTTACTCTCGTCTGTCTTCCATGGTTATTTATCACGCGTTATGTTTACCCCACTAGTTTCTCCTTGATGAATTCCAACCACGGCCTTCCTCAATAATTCTTCCAATCCATCCTTTCACTATCAAAATTTCAGCACTTGCGTGAGGAGGAATGGGATACAATGGGAGGATTGACATACTACGTCCGAGAGCATGGGGGAATGGAATAACATTCGGGAGGGGACTGAACACCCACAGATTTCACCTTTGAATCAATATGTCCATTAATTTGCACATACTGTGTCCCATTTTCATTGAGATGTATTCAACATCCTCCCATTATTTAATCAACGTTTCACCCTTTTATAAGTGAATTACCCTTTCTATGTAAAACGTTCCTTTCTGTGGTTTAAAACATTATTTTTAGGCTGTCTCAATTCTCCCGTGTCATACGCCATCATGAAATTTGAGTAAACTCTTTGGAGACAATTATTGCATTTTCTTGTCAATGCTCATATCTGATAAACTTTATAATAATGTATTTACCGCAGCTGTATGTCACGTATTTGTTGAGAAAAACCACAAAAACGAATCACCATCCTTTAACACTTCCGTTGAGATCCGCCCTTTCGCCCAACAGCTTTCCTCCTTTCCAATTTCTTTCCTCCTACTTCCAGAATTCTGATTTTTTTACTTCTCACCATTTGTGTTCGATTGATCTCTCTCATTTTTTTCGTTTTCTACAGATCTCAAAGGCCATCGTTTATTTTTCCGACTCCAACTTTTCCACCCGTCAGCGATTCTTCATTGCTTTTCCCAGTTTCGTGGACGTTAGATGGAGTTTTATGGCTAGTAAATTGCGATCACTGTCGACATCGGCAACCAGGTATTTCTCGCAGTCTTACGCTTGATTCTGAAAGCAGTTTTACCAGAGCATAATAAATGTGAGGAGTCTCTTTATTGTCCCAAGCGCTTCTACGCTTGCATCTCTTTCGATAATGGTTCTATTTTGTCGAAAAAAATGCTATAACAAGAGATCGAGGGAAGAATTCAAACAGTCCGTCATTTCTTCGCTCACATCAGCCATATTTTCCTAGAGTCTCTCCCCTTCACAATCACTGACTCCTGGACTTTATTTTCATGAAGTCAAGGCTACCACCCCTTCGATGCCATCAATTTTATCTGCGACTTGCCAGCGGCTAGGTACACTTGCTTCAAGTGCACACAAAACATTTTTTATGAATTAAAACGTGCATAAAATAATTTTAATTTTCCTTTCTGAAATAGAATAAATAAACCTATTGATGTCCTCCTAATTGAGTGAAATTGGGAATAAAACCGAAGTCCATGAAAAAGGTTTTTTTTAGTGATTTATGCTCGTACCTACACGGTGCTTACGGGTTTTTATACACTTTTGAGAATTTAACTGCGATAATTGTTGTATTATACTCTTTTATTTCATACTGTAGATCATGAGTAAGAATAACACCCAGAGATGGTTAATCAACAGAAAACAACACAATCAACTGATCCAATCAAGTAATTGCAAAGCTCGGTAAATGGTATTTTTTAACCTTTTTTGTGAATTAAAATGTCTACAGTAATATTTCCCCGAATAACATACATTTTCAGTATGATAAAACTCTTACAGAACTTGTCTTTAATACAAGAAATGTAACATATTTGAGCTAATAGTTTGCTCCGGTGAGTTTATCTACTCAATATCAGCAATAAAATTCGATTTTTTAATAGGCCCCTCGTAGAAATGTTTTTCAGCAAGCACCTGGACATAAGGCGAAGCAGTGAGACAAATTTCAATGTAATACGTTCTGTATCACCAGAGACAACATCGTTAACAATCAATGAGTGAATCGGTATTCGCCTTTTACATACACAAATACCATTATCTCAGAGGCGCATCTACTCTCACACGGCTCATTATACTCTTCACGTATGCATAGAGTGAATACAGCCACTCGGTTCGTCGGTTCCGTATCGGTCCCAGTCCTAAAGATTCTTAGCTGCACCTCAGTATAATCATTCCATTTTCGGATCATTCCATTGTATTGATCGCAATAGCATTTGGATACAGTCTGCTCATTTTCAGATTTATTTGTCCGTCTATAAGTCCGAAATTATTTGAAATTCCTATAAAGGTATTCTTGAAATTTAAAAAAAATTAAATACTTAAATGGTTCGTAAGCATAACATTAAAGCACAGCAGATAACGGATGCCGCAGATAACGCATGCCGCAGCTATTGGTATAGATTTAGTAATTCACATATATGTGAATCACTTTCGTAAAATGGCCATTCCCGCGCTTCTATCCAGTGTGTTCAAAAGCAGAGGATCAAATTTTTCCAAAGAATTTGCTAATTAAATAACACTTTCGCTTCAGTGAAAAACTCCGAAATCTCCATTATCCTTCTCGAAACAAAATTATTCGAGTACTTAGACTATTTCACACAATCAAATGAATCACTTCCACACCCACTCTTGAAGTCTACGTCAACGTCCTCTCAAACGGCTCAGCTCACACAAATACCATTCACCGAAAAAATAGCACATTCAAAAGCACGAAAAGGTTTGAATTGAGTTGAAACGAGTTTACTCAATTTTTACTTCATTCGTCGATCATTGGATTATCTGGTAGGCGGGTTCATGACAAGTCATCCTTATTCGTGAACCCTCGGGACTTGTTAATGCATATAAGATCGTGGAGTGAGACGGTATTCATCATTATTCTGACTCTGCAGCACATTTCAAGAATTGACACAAGCGATAAAATAAGAGAGACACACTGCCTAAAAGATTGGATCGCTTGGATCCAAAATTGAATACGCAAACTCAGTAATTCCTACAGTTTTGTTGCCCAAGACCAAGGTTTTATTGGAAAGCAACATCATCGAGTGATGGACTAACAAAACCATGGTTGTGAGAAATAAAAAAGCGGAAATAGCAGTGTTTTAACTTCAAATCTCTCTCATAAGATGAAACAACTCTACCTATTTTACGTCTGAGGCTGTCAACTATGATTGGACGTTCTGATGAGGCTTTCGAGTAACACTGCGGTGGGAGCATTTTTAGCACAACGTTTCACTTATGATGCAGCGAGCATCTTCAGAAGCGAAGCTCGAGGCCACTTCGCTGCTGAAGACGCTCGCTGCGACGCTAGTAACACGTTGAGCTAAAAATGCTTCAACCGCAGTGTAACTCGAAAGCCTCATCAGCATCTGTCAACAGCCGCGAAAGCATACATTCTAGACAATTATACGCGATCTATCAGCTAAGTTAGGATAACGTGGAAAAAAGGGTTACCTTGACTGTATTTCGCAATGGCAGGCCCTAATCTCATTGAAAAATTTCATCCTTCAGCGTCGAAAAGATAACTTCTTCCCACGCAACAATCAACGACAACAGCAAAAACAAAGCGTGACACTAAACCGTGAAAAAACACCTTCATATCTCTCTCCAGTTCCCACCCACCCCTGCGACGGCTTGCAGGGTAGTATTTAGGTGGAAATATATTTTTACGAAGAGTACCATACACTGCGCAGAGCTGTGAACGCTTTGGATGCCGCGGTCGTATGCGTCTTCATAGTAAAAAAGTGACAAATGTCCCCGTTAGACGAGACGTTGGTGGTATTATCGTAGATATAATAATATTCTCAAAAAGTAAAGTCTCTAAACAAAGTATATAGCATGAATAGATTACGCAAAAAATATAAAATAACCGATAGAAAAGCTAATTCAAACTTGATAATAGAGAAAATTCACGAGATATACATAAGAAATTATCACTAACATATTTTGTTGCAGACCTACACATTGTAAAACTGTTAGTTTTTTTATAAACCAGCAAAGTATTTATATCCAACGATCATCAACAGCTTAAACTCACAACTTTAAAATCGAGAGAAAGTCGAAAGCAAGAAAAATGGCGCGTCAAGGTATTCCCACATCTTTGACGCCGAGAACACTGCCAATTCTCCGATAATTGCCTTTTCTTCCGGCAGCAGGGAAAAGAAAACCTCGACTCCAAAAAGAAAGTGGCACACGCAAAAAGAAGTTGACAATAAACTTCCATCAGCGACTGGTGAGCGGGGTCTAATGGATGCGAGTCAAAGGCGCGGAGGAGAAAAGGAGTAGGGGGGGTTGGAGTATGGGGGGAGAGGGGGAAGGAGAACGACGGGGGGGCCAAGACAGTGGGGGAGGGAACGTTTGAAGACACGGAGTGTGAGGATATGTAATAACCCAGACCAACGGGGAGGGGAACTCAGCATGGAACGCGAGAGAATGCGGCCCACATTGTCGGAGCAAATTGATCAACTCCTTCGCCGCATTTGTTCCGGCCAAACTTCGCGGTAGTCATTTAAGGTGGCTCCACACTGACCAAGTGAGTCAAAACAAATACAACACTACACATTTTTATTTATTTGGTTAAAAAAATCCTGATTTTGCTGATGAAAAAGGTTACCAATTGGAAAATACAATTAAGGTACAAAAATGCAGATTATTCCACGAATATATTTTTAATGACCACATTTTTCCAGCCATAGGAGTCGACTGAAGCGCTATTTGTATGGATATATCGCATTTTGACTTAAATTATCACAGTTATTAGTTAACAACTTAAAAATAAGGTGGTAAGATTCCTATATTTCATATTTGTATTCAGTTTTCCACGACTTTTCGCTTCTCATAAAGTTTCAATTAAAAGCAATTCAGAATTTCTGGAAAAAGTGACCCGAGGCCGGAGACACCATCAGGTGGTTGGAGTGGTAATCGTTGGTCATTGAGGGTCACCACATTTCACTTTCGTCGATTTATCCGTTGGAACTCACTATACAGGCAGCAACAGAAATGGAGAAAGAATTATATTTAATTTTCCCCCTAAATTCAAACATGCTATGATCACAGTTGTCTGGGCGGTATTCGAAATTTAGACAAAGTTATATCGAAATATGTCGTTTTTAAATGTTGGACTGAGCCTGACACCTTGATATTTGATAGCAACACTTATTATAACAAGTAATGCATTATTTCGCGTTTAGAAGAAAATCTGAACATATTCAGTGCCATAAGGCTAAGAGTTAAATGGTATTGAATTCCCAAAAGAACAGATCGTTATGACGCAATTTTTTCACTTTTACCAATAGGTATGACTAATGAGAACAAGTCTGCAACGTCTCATGCAATTATACATTAACATAAACAACAAGCGTTCCAACCACCATAACCATTTCATAACCATGTGAACGGAACACGTTTGTCCCAGAGAATGTCTCTGTTGTGAACGAGTGATGCACACACTCCAGGACGAAAACTCTTAGAAAATACTTGTTATTTCAAACATGTAAAGAAAATAATCAGCCTTGAAAGGTTTAAACAATGGGGGTGAAAGATGCTGAAATGTGAACTTTAGTTTAAAATTTCCCGAGGAGAAAGGATTTTCGAGACATAGAGATACACCACGGACTTTCAGCTTCGATTGATGAAAGATTTCGTTCCTATTTACCGAACGGAAAAGGTTTCCTGAACTAGGTATTGAGCCATGGACCTTTGACTTCGACTGACGAAAACATTTGTAAAATATTACACAAAGTAAAGTGTGTCCTGAACGGACAATCGAACGAGTGATATTCATCAACTGATTCAAGATTTTGTTGAAAACTGCCCGAAAGGAAAGGATTTCCAGGATTAGTAGCTGAACCACGGACCATGCTCTAGGACTAGTGAAAAGTTTAGAAGAAAAATAAAATAAAACAAAGTGGTCCATGGACAGAGAATCGCACGAGATATATCGGGCTTCGGCAAAACCAAGTTTTAGCTGAAAATTGTCGGAAGAAAGAGGGTTCCCTGGACTGGGAGTCAAACCATGGGATCTTCGGCTCTAACAAGTGAAAGATTTTTCTGAAAATTACCAATAGATAAAGAGTTTCCTTGATTGCGAATTAAACTGCGGAGCTTCGACTTGGATTGACGGATGATCACCGAATCGCCTAACGATAAAGGATTTCCTTAAATGAGAGGGTGTTTTTGAGACTTTTCGGATCCGAAGCGAAAAATAAATTCCGTTGCTGTTTTTGAAACTTAAATCGGCATGAAATTACATAATAGCACGGTTTGAATACTCACGTCACATCATATGTTGGAAATTGCCAGAGGAGAAGGGTTTCCTGGACCGGGAATCAAACTACAAACCTTTGACTTTCCAGGACTAGGCCACCACGAATGATGGGGTCAATTCCCTCGGATCAAAATGACCTTTCCTCTTACTACCTTGGAGGGGGAGTGGATTGAATATTTGATTCTTGGGACCATCATCATCTTTGTCATAAATAAATGGGTAACTCCTCTTTCCCATCCCATGAAAACTCCTTTACTTCTCAGTAGTTCTTCCCCAGGTACCTTTTCCGTCCAAGGCGTTTGTTTCCTGGCATTCATCGGGAAACTTTCCCTTTTATTTACCCCTCCCTCATGTTCTAGCATATCGCTTCTCCATCTCTTCCCTTGCGTATTCTGCTCCACTCAATATTTTATTATTCGGCAAAATTTATTTATTTCACGTCAAGCCATTGCAAAACAATAGGTGGGAAGACGGTTGCAGGAGATGGTTTATGAAGTGAATACGGTTAGGGGTCGGGATGGTTCAATGGGAAGCGCATTCCTCCTGAGCTGGAGAAATTTCTCCCACAGGCACGACAAGAATCCACCAAAATCGTATCAGCGAACTCTTGGAATGTCTTGTTTGACTGAGGCATTCAATGGCATCAGCTCAAAACTTCCTGACGGGTGGTGGTGGGGGGAGGGGGGGGGGATGACCAAGCGTGATGAAGGGATTTTGACGCGTAAATGGAACTGCCTCCCGCACGCACATCTGAGATAGGATCGCGCAGATTACTTGGGCGGAGTGTAATTGGCAGAGGGAACGGACGGAAAATCGGCGAATTCCGTGGGCCGATAATGAGACGTGAATACGAGGCGGACAGAAAGCATGGATATGTCCGACGAAAAATGCGCCCATTCCCTGAGTTCAATTAACATTCACTCGAGGGACAACGATCACACTACATCACTTCGTCATCACCAGATATCAGACAAGATCACTGATCACTCCTAATGCGTTAAAATTATAATTGGAGAGAAAATTACAACACCTGGGTTCCCACCCAAATTAAAATTGGAATTGAACGCCAGAAAATTAGCTAATATTGTAAGCGAGAAAATACTTCCAAATTTTCTCATACGGTTCCTAAATTCATCTTCTTATATTCAAATTTTCATTACCATTCCCATTTTAATAAAATCCATTGCTCTCTTTAAATGTAGTGTCCTATACAGAGTATGTTCCTAAGAAAGTGATTCAGCGACAATCTTTCAAACCATTTAGATAAAAGAAATGTAATATCCGAGGGTAAATAAGATCAACATGAAGATTTTTAAAATAAAAACTTAACATTAAAGAAATTCAAGGGTTAGCAAATTATTACTACCCCCAAATTTAATAAAAACGACAAAAATTCACATCTAATCTTTGTAAAGCCTGAGAAAATACTAGGTGGCACAAGTATTTTGAAAATAATTGTTCTGATTACGCTGATAAACACTTTAACCAATAATTCAAATACAAAGAAAATTGTATGCCATGTTCTGCACGAATAATGCCATTTAAAATTGCATAATTTTGACATAAAATAAGAGAGACCGTGATTGCCTTCACTAGTTGCACGTAAAATAGATATAAGATCATGAATGAACAAGATGACTTTTCAATCTCTGAGATTTCCTACGACATATTATTGAACACTAGATTCTTTTTTCAACATTTCAGTTAGAGTGTCAAATAAATCTGACCACAACAAGTCTCTAAAAAGTCAGGCCTATTGTTTTTCTTATAATAACGAGGAGTCTATCAATGGGTATCAAAGGGTAGATAAGGCACGATGTCCTAAAAAGTGAAATTTCTGCTATAATAATGAGAAATTTTTAGACACATTTTGTGTTTAAGAATGTATTCTTTTAATAACTACATAAATTATTCTGTAATATACATTCAATTTCAAAATCATTCATTTCCCGACTCAAGCATCTGTCATGGAGGACGTAGTTTAAAAAAATAACTGATCGATGAAAACGGTATGAAAGCATGGGAAGAATAAAATAACTCGCAGCTAATGATAATGTAACCGACTGCCGATAATAAAGTTAACATTACCGACGTAAATCCGTAAGGAATCGGTATTTCAAGACTATAATACAGCATGAAAGATTTGAAATGGAAAAACTCAAGGAATCAATTGGCTTAATGTAATTATGAGAGCAGAAAAGTACGGTTTTAAGGAACCAACGAAGGATAAACAGGTTGGATTATCATCAAGAAAAATGAGATACTCTCGTTGTTACAACTGATCCACGTTCACAGAAAAAAAAACATTTAGAACTTTGAGACTGCTTTCTTTCATAGCACGATAAACTTAAAAGTTTTATGATAATAATTAAGCTAGGAAATTTCATACATAAATTTCTAAGATACTCTTAAATAGTGTAAAAAATATGTCGTTCCGCTGAGAATAAATTTACACCATTGCATCATAATGTTCTGGTACAAATTGCACTATTTTTACATAGGATGATCTTCCATTATCTCCAACATGGAATAATTGAATTATTATAACACCAAGTTAGGGTTTTTTGCGGCCTCATCTATCTATTTCAAGGAATCTTTGCATTGTCTTTCACGAGTACATAAATCAAGCAGGCAGAAGATGATGAATGCCCCTGAAAAGGGTAGTCACTTGTTTTACATTAGTATTTCACTTTAGCATAGTAAAACCATCGTAATTTTTTTCAACCACTGTATTCTTCCAATTGGATTCAATTGATTTTCACTTTATTTCTCAAAGAGCGGAAAAAATAAAGACTGATAAAAGGTTCAGCGTTTGAAGGAAAAGTAGCATTAACCTACCACTTGCCTGTGTTTTCGGCCGAAAAATGGCATGAAACATTACGGGTATTAATTTGTGGAAGAAAGGACAAAGCTGGGATGTTAAGGTAAATGTTTATAAAAAATGAGAGACTTCATTGAAAATTTGTTAAAGCCCATAAAAAGCACATAGTTTTCTAGTATTGTGGGGACACGGAATATTGTTAAAGTCATTGGAAATTAACATTTAATTCCGCATATTTTGCTCTAAAAAGTTATACAAATAAAGATTTTAATAAATGACACGAATGGTGTGTATTTCCAATCCATGTAAGGTTTCAAATATGGACATGAAGATTCACCCGCCATATTTTCCGGATAAAATAAATTATATCACACTTCACGAGGAACACCCAAAAAAATTCCACGAAATTCGCACGAACCGCAAGTCACTCTTTGAAGCACGGGATGAATACGAAAGCAGAATGTCTGATTTTGCTGCCGCCAGCAGCAAGCGGGAGAGAGGAAATGAGGGTGACGAAAAGGGAAAAATAGAACCTCTTAACAAATCGTTCGAAGCGCTCCAGTAACCGACTTCCTCTCTGACGCGATAGGACTCAAAACGACCAACACGCTTCAAGGTGGTTAGAGCGACATATCATTTCACATAAAGCTAATAGAATTTTGTCTCATTTCATAGAAAAATATCTCATCTCTATAATGATACTAGCTACTAACTAAATAATAATATCAGCTACTAACCAAATTAGTTTTTGAGATATTTTACAAAAAAATAGAAGCCTTCTTTCACGGGGTCTGACCCGGCTGTGCGCTCCAGAGAGACATTATTATTAAAATAATGAGGAAGTTCTGACGCGCGTCAGAACATAAATATACGGGTCGATAGTTGTTAGGTTTTTTCAAGTATTTTCATTAATATATTCATTTCTCACGGTGGTATTTTTTCTAAAACTAGCAAAAAATCTTTGGTTTTACAGGAATTGCCATGGTAGGGCGTGAAAATAACTGAAATACTAACGCCGGCCTCGGAAGTAACGTCCTCGCCTGCTAACCTGAAGGCCGTGGATTCGAGTCCCGCCTGGGGAAGATTTTTCACCTCCCAGGGCATGGCTGTCTGTGCTTCACTATTTTCGTTAAGTTACAAAGTTGTAGAAGGCTCTCGGGGCTGTTTAAGGGATAATAATAAATTAATAAATAATATACGCAGTGTTTTCAGCGTTACTCTATGGAAGGGATACTTGATTAATTAAAACATTTATTTTGAAATATCAAAGAGTTTCAATAAATCGTGAATAAACTAGTCAAGTTAAGGAATTATGTATACTTATGAAGGCACATGTACACTTAGCACATGCAACTGTGCTAGAAGGCTCATTTACTAGAAGTACAAGAAGGCACATGTACAAAAGGCACATATAGCACATACCTGTCAAGTTAAGGAATACATACATGTGCTACATAGATGTGCTAGAAGGCACATGTAACTTATGAAGGCACATATACACTTAGCTAATTGACACGAAGTGATATCCCGCTCAAACCATCTAAATAGCATTCGCTTCGGGTAGCATTCGCTTGAAAAATTTTGAAGGCCCGAAATATATTTTTCAATCCGCCCATCACATCAAGGTAAGTCAGTTGGCACCAATCGAGCTGCAGATCGAGGTGACTGGATACGGCGTCGTGCCCTGGAAGGTACGAAGGGTTGAAGGGAGAAAAATAAAAGGAAAAAAATTGGGACAGAAGGGGAAAGAAAACACAAGGGACAGACAGTTTTCCTTCTCGCCCATTGGGAACGGCCTGGAGGGGGATGATTTGAAGAAGATATATCTGGTGGTGTCGGGGGAGAGAAGAAGGGGTGCGGGAAGGACTCGGGAGTGCGCCCGGAGACAGAAATCCTCCGGGTAGCAGGGGGCATGGCGGACTAAATAGAGGAAGGTTCTGGCGGAGAACGAGGAAGAATAGGGAAACATGTAGAGGGAACCTCGGAGCAAAGTTGTTGGCAAACGAGGCTGTACCATGTACGGCCGGTTTTATTATGTCGAGTCAAAGCTAACCGCACGATGACAAAGACTTCATTTTATACTGAAGTTAGCTGAGAGTTTGGATTTTGTTCATTACGCCAGACTATCGGTTCGCTGAAGTGAGCGTTATCGATGCGCTAGCGTATAACCATCCATTTTCTATTTGAGAAAATATTCCACCAGAGATTATAAAACCTGCCCATAGTACCGAATGCTATATTCACAACACATGTAATGCATTGCGATATTAAACCACCAAGCAATGCGATGCATACGATAAATTTCGATGTGAACACATATTTGGTATCATGAGATATGCACATATTTGGTATCATGTGTTACGCAGTGGATTGAGACCACCACAACGAATACGGGAAGGAGGACAAAGAACAAAGGAGAACGGAAGGCTGATAATCTTATCACTGCAATCATTGAATAATGAGAGAGTGAGAAGTTGTAGGGTTTTCCTTAGATTGATTAAAAAATAGTTATTGACTTGGCAAGATATTGAAAAATCGTCTAACTAGGCATTGAAGATAGTTTTTATGCTCTTTTACCGATGGACAAGTTTGTAATTATTCTGTCACTTATACTAGCCACACAAAGTGTTTTTCCATTTACGCACTGCTTTCTTTTTTTCTCATTAATATACATATAACTCTTATATTATCTTTTTCATGCATAGATATTCGCTACTTAGCAAAGCATATGTAACTGAATGTACTCTAAGCACATAAAAATGGCTTTCAAGGGTACCTAACTTTTTCTTGATACAAAATTATGCATATATTTTCTCAGGAAGAATAAATTATTATATGTAATATATCAAAATCAAAAGCTATCACTCTGAAATCATTCTCATGTTACGAAACAGTGAGACAATCAATCAGAATATTTCTGGTCTCAATAAAGTCTGCCGTCTTTTATCCAGCAGGGTAATAAAAAACGCGAGTCCGTTGCAACGGCTGTCCACAAGTTTGCCTTGAACCCGTTCTCAATTTTGTTCTTAGGCCTAAGCTTCTTCTCCATCTTTTCTCTTCTTCATATCACTTAGTAATTTTCACAATCGTTCATTCTACGTCGAACAATTTCATCGCCGAGGTGATAGTGATAAGGCTACCTGAAGATGTCGCCTTAGCAATCAAGCTGGTTGACCAGTAATTAGCCATAAAGGATAGTAAAATGTTTTTATTTTAAATTAACATAGACTGCCGAGAAAATTTGTATTCCATAAAATACCCATCACCATCTGAGGCAGCGGCAGAAGAAATACCCCTCAAAGGATGGAATAAATGTATACTAAGCAACTTAAGTATCGCCAGTGGTATCTGCATGACACTGCAGGCTAGAATGAATACATGATTATTTTTCGTTATACGTTTTAGTTTATCGATTAAGACTGTTTAATAGATTGTTAGAAAATTTTGAGAGCAAATGGACGGAGGGAATCATTAACGGGAAAGAAAAACAGGAAAACGAAGTGGAGGAAGAAGAGCCAAACTGATTAGACACCTTCTGCGACAGAACAACTTGTTAAAAGCAATAATGAAAGGTGAAATGAACATAAAAGTTATAGTTAAATAATACCTAGGATGGAATACATCGGGAAAATTATGAAGGACGTCAAAGTGAAGAACTATGAAATAATGAAGCAGTTGGCTGGCAGGAGAGCAGATAGGAGAGCTAACCAATCGTGAGATAAATGACAAGTGATGATGATTAAGGTGACGAAGAAAATTTATTCCTTTTTGAGAAAAAAAATGAAAAAAAAGGAGCTTCGCTAAAAATTGAGCATTAAGTAGATATAAAATATTTCATTCGTTATTCAGTTAAGTCCAAGTTTACTTCAGAATGAAAGAGTACATTCATATCGCAAAAATAAAATTAAAGCAAGCAATAATTTAATTTCCATTTAACAGTAAAATAATGAGAAAAAATTAGCTGTTGCAATGTTACATCGCTATACTACAAATTGGCAAGTTCATAAACGATTATTTCCATAGATAGGTGTTCATTTCCATCCAGAAAATCCACGCCAATTCACGAATTCTTACGCCTATCAGTCGTAGAAATAGATATCACAAACTACTTTTGATTAAAAACGGCAAAATTTTGGTCAAATAGCTTAATTATATAGTTATGGTGCAATTAATGCTTGAAATATTTCAATTTCCGTAAAAAGCATAAAATAAGGCCGATGAGAAAAAAAAAAGAATTTCATCATTGGTTTTCCCATAAATAGAGAAAGGAGAATGGTAAGTAATCGCATCATGCGATAAATTTGCTTACAGTTCGTAAATTCGTCCGATGGTGACTAACAACGAGCTTCCGGTGATGCATAATTGCAGTGGAACATAAGCTTGATGGGAAAATAACTAAGCCCCACATTTACGACCCGTACCAACCCCAATAGGAACACAATAGCCACGAAGGGATCCCCATTAAGGCGTTCAAAGCACGCAAATTCTCTTTCAGACGAGCTCGCCTCGAACAAACAATAGGTTTTCTACGGCGGCGAAAGGTTCATCTTTATATACTTCAAAACAAGAAAAATTTATTAAAATTCGCGTTTTAACCAATTCCTTAGCCCTGCTTTGAGCAAAATGTAGCAGTAAAAGAGAATAGGATACTCTGAAAAGTTTCATAAATCTTTCGGGCATCTTTTTACACGCGTAGGACAGTTCGTCCATGCGTTTTAATGAGAATTAACAAACATAACCCTCCACTTTATTATACTTAATGGCTATCTGCTGGCGGAGAATGAGTGGGTGGCCAAAACAAAAGGGACACGAAAATTTCGGGTCTATACGCAGTTATATTTGAAAGGGACTAATTCAGCCAACTTTCAGCGGCGAAAAAAGCAAAAAAAACGTGAAATGAATTCCACCACACAGGTATTCGACGAGGAAAAAATTCGCCCGCTGGAAATGAAAGACTTCAGTTTGGACGAACTCTCGAGCGTTTATCGAACGAAGTATGGCGGAAAGGTGTATTTGGGAATGGAGAGAGAGATTGAGGCAGGTCTCGTGGGAAAGGAAAATTGGACAATAAAATGGAGGTAAATGACACAGTGAAAGAAAGGTAGGTACTTTGAAAAAAATGTTGAAATGAAAAAAACATTTTTTTAAATTAATGAACCAACGTGCGTTTCAACGGATGTCATTTTAAAGATCGTGGTCATGAAAACATTTCAAGTATATTTCGCGCGGAACGGCGCTTTTGACCGGAAGGACATATATTAGGATAGAAGCGGAAGGTGAGGTATAAGGGAGGAGAGAAACCCGGCGTCTGCTTTAGCCTGCTAGGAGCGAAAAAAATTCCAGATGTCCGATGGGACGTCAATCAACGGAGTAACGGACGGCTCATCCAACAGCCGGAAAAATGTACTTGAAATCCTTTTACCAAAGATTCAATGCTGTAATTAGACCACAGAAATGTTTCCACCATCGGAAATTGAACCCGGTCGTTCTGCGGGGGAAGCCAGTATTTTAGCCATCGCAGTAACACTACCTTCTCCTGAAAATGAATTTCAGGGAAGAGGGAGGAGGATGAAACGGGGCTGGAGGAAGAGCTGGAGTGTCCTTGACACATGGCACAACATTTGTCGGAAATGAAGGCGAAGGAGGGAAAAATAATGGGGAATTTAGAGGGAATACAAGTTCATTCAACAAAAGTCATTTGAACCTACTAATGACAATTCTTTCAAAAAGACCATTTTTCATCCATTACTTTCAAAGCCCATTATTTCAGAGTAAAAAACCACAGTTATATCTATCTTTCACATGAAATTGGAAAAAATCACCGGTGAATTCTACGACGAGACAAAAGAAGTGCAATGAAAACTCAGAGAAGTGGGAGAGACAAACTTATTGGTCACGTTTTGTGACCCAATAGCCCATTATCAACAGTAATGGAAGGAGAAATGCATGGAGAGAATTACCGTGGAAGGCAAAGGAAGGCATATATCAGGGAAATTATGAACGATGGAGGTTAGGAACGAAGTGAATACTCGAATAGAAATGAAATTGTTAGAGCTGCTGCAAACCAATCTTCCAATAAATCACTACAGATGACGTATATCTTCCAGTAGGGGCTTAGCGAAGGCCGCTTGCACATCTTATTCATAAAACACTTCTCTCTGTTTCGTTCTAAAACTCTCAGCTAAAAGTTTCAACCGCTTTGTTGAATGGCCAAATACGCATTACGTTTAAAAACACGGGCACGACTTTTAACGCACACGAAACGCGTAATGAATTCCGTCACACAGGGACTCGACGAGTGAAAAATTTGCCAGCTGGAAAGAAAATCCCCGGGTTGAACATGGGCTCTCCAGATTACCAAACGGACTACAAAGGTGGACTACAACAGCACAAAGGTGTTTTGGGAACCGAAAAAAGGGGCCCCACGGGGGAACGAAAATTGGAAAATAAAATGGATATGAATGGCAAAGAATCAGGTTATGAGGACGCGAATGAAGAGGGATGGAGGAAGGGACACAAAATATAAAAGAGCGTCGAATGCCGAGAGAGATAAAAGAGGTAGAGTATCGGGATGCGGGCACAGGGGCGTGGGGGGGGGTTGGGAGGGAGAGTAGGGACCGGGGAGAGCCCGGAACAAGGTTACCGTAAGGGATAAAGGGAAAAGTAGGGGGTGGTATACGAGGGATACAAGGGCAAGAAGGCGGGAAATTCAATAAGGGAAATGAAAAACTGCGGAGATATCGGTCGGGTTGGATTGGGTACGGGCGCGTGGCGAGACCACAACAGAAGAAGGAGGATGTCTCGTTTGGGACCCATGAAAAGAAGCCAATACTTCGGTTTTGCTGGGTGATTTAATGCATTGGAGGAGAGGCAGATCGGGTGGGGGCGAATGGGAGGGGGGGGAAGATTTGGGAGGAGGACTTCCGAAGGATGAGGCATGAATACATAAAGGAAGGACGGAGGAACACAGTCCCCCACATAAAGACCATATATATATATATATATATATATATATATAAATTCAAACATTCATAGGGAAATGGAAATGGATAGGTACACATAAAAGGACGAACACAGGGTTTGGTGGGGAAGATGAAAATGAGTCAAATCCAGACAGAAAAAATTTCACCTTAGCCGGGATTCGAACCCGGATCTCCCAATTGCCGGTCAGGTGTGCTACCAGTTACACCACCAAGGCTACTCAATTAACTGCCGAATTTGACGGGGTTTTATGTCACACCCCATGCCCAAGATAAACGGCCCAGAGATGGCGCGCAAGGGCGATTTCACCCACCATATAGGGGACATACACAATTGGAAGGTTGAAAGGAAAGAGGAATACAGGCATACAACATATAAAGAGGTGAACAGTACGTTTAAAGGCACGCATAGCCGTAGAAGAAGAAAAGAGCCAACATGGCCAAATATACTCAATCATACGAAAAATGACGCTCAAAGGCGCGAATAAATTCAAACATTCATAGGGAAATGGAAATGGATAGGTGAAAACCTATCCATTTCCATTTCCCTATGAATGTTTGAATTTATTCGCGCCTTTGAGCGTCATTTTTCGTATGATTGAGTATATATATATATATATATATATATATATATATATATATATATATATATATATATATACCCAAAATCTTTTGCGAGCTACGTAGCATGCTTTGACCGTGTGCTGAAAAAATGACGTCTCCCAGGATCGATCGACTGGGGCTGGATAAAAAAAGATTTCAAAGGCATCTATTATAGACGCATGGCGAGAATAAAATGGAAAAAAATATTTTCCGCAGGGGATAATAACCAAATACTTCCATGAAACAGGATATATTTGAGACGCTTCTCTGAAAACCTCAGATTATTATATTCATAATGAATAAAAAACACTTAGTAATCTTCCACAGATTTATTTCGATGGCACTACGCGTTTCACCACACTGTGGCATAATCATGTGCAAAGACTTTTCCTACTAAGAAGAAAGGAAGATTATCAAGTGATTTTTATTCATTATGAATATCGAGAACTTCCACCAGGTCCAGCCTGAAACAGTTATATTTAGTCAGATTATTACTTTCCGATACTCAAACTGGATTGATTTACATATGGCGCTCAGCTTCAAACAAAAAATATTCTCCTGTGTTGTAAAAAAGGACGCAAATAACTTTCAAGACTATTATTAAGGCAAGTGCGGAGAATAAAGCGGAAATAACTTGTTTTTGGGAAATATTTTTGCACGGCATGGGATTTATTTGAGAGTTGCTTCAATTAAAACATTGGATAACAACTTTCCGATACTCAAACTGCATTTATTTTCACCTACACACAGATTACGTTCTACTTCGAAGTCAAAGGGGGTACAGAAGTTACCTCAATTAACTTTCAGGAGATTCCAATAAGGGGTATATAGAGGTTAAGTGGATAATCATGAGATGCGATGGAAAGGGAAGTAAACAAGCGGGCTGTTAATTACGTTTTCCGTCGATTGATTGATCGATAAGATCCTGCCATGCATTTTCATCGACGGATTCTAATGAGTCTCACACAAACAAAGTACTCCTTTTGATCATTCGCTACCAATTAAGTCGTTGAGATATTAACTTTGAGTCGGGAAATGCCACCTCACCGTTGGAATGAAAGGTGAATTCATAATACTGCAATTTACACTGGGTATATTGTTGTTTACGACCATGGTTTCGTAGTAAAACAAAATATATCAGGTGATGATTTTTTGACAAAACCATGGCCGTGTAAAGTAAAATGCACAGTTCAAAATGCAGTGCTATGAATTAACCTTTCATTTCTACGATGAAAGATTTCCCTATAGCAGCTACACCTGAGGCTGTCAACAAAGTCATCTCACTCCCACACATCTCTCTCCGACTAGAGAGAGTAAAGGGCATGAATACTTACTATTTATGTTTAAGAAGTAAAAGCGATGACGCAAAAATTTAACCAGTCGAGTTTTCGGAGGTTTGTGGCCATTAGCCATGGTACAGTGGTGGCGAAACTTGGTGAGTCACCTGTGCGAAGCATGAAAACACGCTAACAACATTACCGCATTGAACTTGGGAGGACGGGAAAGTATCTCGTCTATGCTTACGATAAACAAACGACGCTGCATCAAAATACGCCGATAGTGCCCATCGGAGAAGCAAAAACAAATGGACTCTGGTGGTTTGAGCGAGATGTCACCTCATATAAATTTCGACGAATTTGGCCTCATTGTAAAGAAAAAAGATGTCGTCTTTCAACTGTTAACAAAATATCAGCCTCTTTCTATGAGAAATGGTACGGGTATGCACTCCAGACAGACTTTATTTTAAAAATTAGGAATTTATAACCCTTAGATCTCTTAAGAAATTTAACAGCGTGTATTTTGTAATGTTTTCTCAACAATTTTTCAAAATAAATAAATTTCTCACCGCAGTCATTCTTACAGGGCCACAAAACATTTCCATTGTGAAGGCGTTTACAGCGTACCGCGTGAACAACATTAATAGTCAAATTAAAATCTTATAAATGTGTACTTAGTTGATTACTGAGAATTTCCGTAATTTAAAACATACATTTGGCGTCATCAATGTTGCAACATTTACTTTATGGTTCTTACAAATGTTTAAATTAAAAAATGAAATTGGAATATTGTCTCCATTATGACTAGATAAAGATTTCGCACAAACTATCTGGCCAGAGAGAGAGAGAGAGCTAGAAAATATATGTGAGACTGACAGATTGAGCATTTTGATGTTAGTAACGAGGGTTTGCGACCTTGGGTGTCATGGTAGTCACGCACGGAGACGACCCTCCGCGTGGAACTAGTTGGAACTTGATGAATTCTTACACTGAAAAATGTTCCCTGCGCAACTTCCACCATGTTTCGCCACAACTATATAGAACGTTCCACGTTGTAAAAAACAAAAGGCTCTGATGGAGATTCGTGACCTGTGCAAATTTACATAAGGCCCGAGATTGCAATGTTGCCAATACCAACAGGAAAAGTAACTTAGTGCTATTCAGTGACTGCACATCTAAGTCTTCCAATATGCAAATATTATTCACTCAAGTAAATTTCTTATATTTATCGTTGTGTTGGAAATGGTTACTTACATGGCCTAGAGGTGAACATATGGAGCCTAAGTTTGGCAAAAGCATTCTTCATTAGGTCCACGTTGTCAGCGGAATGTGGACCGCTCAAAAATATAGCTTCAAGTTCGTTCACTACTTAGGGAAAATTTATTTTCAAAAGATTACCTATCTTCAAATAACAAACAGTACTAAGGGCAATGTAGCAAGTTAATGATGAAATCATTAACCTAAGCGCAGTGAAAATTACATATGTAGCTGAGGCCACGAACAGATAGTATACGTCAAAAACCTGCTGAGATGGGTTCGAACACAAAAACCTCAGAGAGTCAATGCTTTGGCCAATAGCCTAATATCCTTCGCAAAATCTCGTCATAAATGGAGAGGTAATAATTTTTAAAAATTTTCAAAAATCATCCTCGCAAAGGCTCGAAGATAATTTTAAAAGATGGAATTGTGATTATACCGAATACCAGCCACTGCAGGTGACGACGTAGTAAATATACACCTCTCTTTACTTTTGACTACCCTGCATGCCATGCGCATACCTGACTATATGACAAAACAAACATTCAGAGATAAAAACTTAATGCTTCCACTCATTACCATCCCCTCCGTTCATTCTAACAACCTCTACAACTAGACTAAATACCTCCGTGACGAGACGGTTTGTACCTCCGAGAGACACCAGCTTTTATAAGTGCTGTTCCAGTCTTAGAAACTACAGACGTGTCCGCCAGTATGCCAATCCAGGTCTAATAACTGCTACATGATTTCGCAGATTTACAATCATTTAGCAAAAAAGAGTCAAAATTCTATCACCGAGGAAATATTTAAACAAAAAGCGTTGATTAAATACTATAAAATAAGTTTCTTTCCCTGTCTGTCTGTGAGTTTGGTCTTTCCACGGAGAGACCAAACTCACCGAAAAGACTCCTGCCCCTGGCAGATAGTCACTCTTTTTAAGAAGGGAAAAAGGACAAATGGAGCACAGAAGTTTCTTAATTACTCGAACCCGTAAGTTTCGAAAACGTTGAGTTTTTCTCATTTCTCTTCGATGAAGTTTCAAAGACTCGGCTTGAAAATCTGGTACAAGATAGTGAACACAAAGAAAATTCCGAAAACACTTCAAAGTAATTCACATATTTGAACATATGAGATATTTTTGACAATCGCATGGGAATTTGCACACACGCTATTGATAACATTTATGATATAAGAACGAAATAAAGCCTAAGGAGGCGGCAAGAGAACTAGCAACTTGTTTCATTAGATAAGGCAAATGAGATCCGTAATTGGAGCTAACTGGGTCATTCTAATTACCTGAAAAAGTGGAAGGGAGTACGCTAATTGGGATGAAATGGCTAAAAAAATGAAAAAAGGAGACTTCATGGCAGGCCCCAAAGAGATGTGAGGAGATTAATTCGGATGGCAATCAATAGAAACGGAGATGTAACGCATTAGGGACTCCTCCCGAATGAGCGAAACCTGATATTCCCTACCCGACCGAGATACAAGTTTCAAGCAAAAGAGCAACATTCTCACCTGCTGAGTACACGATTACATCTGCAAAGATTCTGGAAGAGCTGATGCAACAAGGGGCGGAATGTTTAAGGCACTAACTTTCCTTTCAACCTCCACCCCAGATAATTTTTAATAAATATTCCACCTCGCCGAAAGTTTTCACCAAAGACGTGTGAAGTCTACACCTATGTTGCAACCACGTTAAATAAAGTGATAGGAAATACTTATGGTTAAGATTCTTTTCTTGATTATCTATAAAAAATGAATAAATGAGAATAAAACGAAGTCTCATTCAAACAACAAAATACAAAAAAAATAGAAAACCAACTACAGCAAAAAACTGAATGGTCAGTGGTGTTATTTCCTCTTATAGGTATGATAATGGTATGATAACTTCAAGATGATTACTGTGTGCAGCTATTACGCATATTGAGAACGTCGAAAAATATAGAAGACAATCAAATGAGCACGGAATGTGTGCGTCTTAGTTTTCTAGAAATATAAAATACACTAAACGCAATTTCGTCACTACAAGTGTGGTGAAAGATAGAAGAGCACGCGATGCAGTAAGATACGCACATAAGCCATAAGAGTGAAATGAATTTAAGGGATTCCTAAAGGATCGATGATAGTATGGCGTTTAAGCGGAATACATCTTGCATGACTGGATGTGAAAACTACACCAGTAAATTTACTCCCCTGAACATTTAAATCTAAATTTTACAATACTAAGATTTTATTGTACACATCTGTTATAACTACACGGAAAAGCTGTATGAAGGTTGTAGAGCAAAGAATAACGGATCTAGGTAAACTTCAAAACCATTAAATTGAATGTCCGAATAGGGAAAACTTTGTGCTGTGTGATTTCCCTTTGATCCGAAACGCATTTCAATTTGCAAATGCTTGATAGTGTTCAGCCACAGGCTACATCGCAAGCAACCCTTTGAATGGGAATGGAATTGGGGTCACAGGGAATATTTGATCGAGATAATTGAATAGGTTAATTGGTGACACAAGTCAGCTCCACGGATGAATGATTAATGATGAGCAAACAATCTTTTAAAAAATTAAAATCGTGTACATTTTGTGTTCAAATAAATTTGACGTTCAACGTTTACGGTCAACATTGCCAAATCATTTTGAAATGTATATTTCACTCACAGTGAACTACGATCCACAAAGATATCTATTTGAATAAAGCTCCAAGACATAACCAGATGATATTCCGTGTTTTTATCTAGTTTACCAAATGTTAACAATTTTAGATAAATGCTAACGCCGCAGTACTACACACATTCACAGCCAACACTTAAGAGTTGTCAGATATTCATTTAAAAAATTAAATTCAATGGCTTTGTGCTGATTCAGAAACATTTGTAAGTCAAACAGACAAAAATTAAGAGTTACCATTTTATTAAGTGGTATTTTAAAGTTTCCGAGTTTTGTATCCGGCGATGTTATTTTACTTAAAATTTATCCAGATCGAGGGAATGTGGTTGAGCATCAGGATACATCGAGACACGGTAAATTAAAAATATTTTTCATTCGCTCGCGGTCTTAAAATCAAATGCAGAAGCAGCAGTTCTTAAGAGGGGCCTCCGGTACACATAAACACCCCGGGAACCAAACTCACGCCGCGCACACGAACCGATCCTAGGGAAAACACTCTTGCGAAATCCCCCCCCCGCTCCCAAGTGAAACGCCGAAAAAGTGAATCTGGCGACGCAACGCCGTGGGATGGGAAGAGAATGGTAATCCTCCAACGCTCGCATTTGACCTGGATTCGGAAA